>OZ005661.1:217213694-217536194 GCA_963930645.1 Salticus scenicus | reverse complement strand
CGTCCAGTAATAATAATACTGCGGTACATTAATCAGAGTGTTAATTAGTTTTGTATATACAAAAAATAGTAACAGATCTTTTTTTTTTTTTTTTTTTTTTTTACTCTGCCTGAATCCGCTTCCGATAACAGTACCATAATTTTTTCGGTTTAAGTTTAATATCATATAAAGTAACAACACAAACGCAAAATTTTGTTTTTCTGTAGAAAAGAAATTAAATTAAATAAATAAAAGTTTCAAGCTAATGCCAAATATCTATATGAAAATATTTATTTACACGCGAATCCCGGATTAAAAAGTGTACTAATTTTCATAGCTTAAATAAGATTTTTTTTTTTTTTTTTTTTTTTTTTTTTTCTAAATTCTATTATTATTCACGAGAAATTAAAAATGTTTTATTTTATCTCAGGGCGAAAAAAAGAAAAAAAAAAAGACATGTATTTTATTTGTTTATTTTGGTATCAAATATTTCTTTCTTTTTAATCATTTTAAAAGTTAAAATGCAGTTTTTATCTAATATCTTTTGATTCAATTATCCGATTGAACAAAAAAAAAAAAAAAATGGCGTTAGCAACAAAAAGTGTACCACTTCTCATAGCGGTAGGTTGAAGCGTGTAGCTTTGTATAGAGAACTAAAAATCCGGACAAACAAACAATCAGCTTTATATATATAGTACATATAAACTATCTGAAATTAAATTACAGTCTGTGGTATCACAGAATAATTTTTTTGTGCAAATTCTTGAATATTATACAAGTTAAAATATAAAATTTATTACACATAATATTAATGATACTCATTTTAAATCTTGAGACCAAATTATGGCAATTATGAATAAAATTAAAATATTATAGAACTTATTTTCGGAAAATTCGCTCTAATGCACCGATAAAAAATTTATACGGCCTTCATCTAGAATAATATCTGAATGCCTAAACTAGAAATATAGATTTCCTGATATGCATATATTGTAAAACAAATAACCTGAATAGACAAAATGATCGAGAATATCTAGTCTATACTTTTCTACATTTTGAAACAAAAACAATATTAGGAATAGTATGAATACTTTGCACTACGAGAAATTCTCTCTCGATTTTTAAGAACTGGGTCACAGACCAAAATTATTGTTATAGTTCAACTTTCACGAGATGGCACTTCGCCCGTCCTCTTTTTAGATGAGTTTACTCTAAAGAAGGGGTGCACGAAGTGAAAAGAATGAATGGGTGGAGAAAAGGGAAGGTTGCAATGAGAATAGCGTCAAGCCAAAAATGTTTACTTCTCGCCATCTGAAATCGCTTTTGCCTGTCCAAAAGAACATGCGTTAAAATTTAAAAATCGATACAATAACAGTAATAATAATAATAATAAACCACTTAAATCGCGCCTGAGAATAAAATAAATAAATAAAATAATGCTTTTTTGCTTATTTTAAGTGCTTGTTTAAGATAAGCATTTTAAACATGCATATTTTAAACATGTATACAAAATGCATTTATTCTTTTTATTATTAAAAGGCATTTATTAAATGCTTGATTAAATGAATTTTACTTATCTAATTAAGGAACTAGTGCCTTATTTAAATAAGGAAGTTATAGCAATGCATTTAAACAAGAAAGAAAAATCGTGCTATTTGCATGGATTATAAATTACTGTCCATGCATTTTATTTTGTAGTTTGACGCACAAAACATTACACAAGTCTTCAAAAATAATGTCGCAAAATTTGATTTGATAATTTTAGCTAATATATATGTTTTTTTTTTTTTTTTTTTTTTTTTTTTTTTGTATGGTGAAACCAAAATGAAATCGGTTTTTCTCTCTCGCGTATTGACTATTGTCAATACAGGTTATCTACCGAAACAGTTTCTTCATTTTTGGTCATCTGTGGTATTTTTTCATATAATTGATCATTGAAACATTCTATGAAATTTACCATATAATTATATTGGTAGAAAAGTCACGAGAGAAACTGTATCGGTAAACATCCTGTATTGAGAAAAGTGATAGGGAAAAACGTGATAGGGAAATACGTGATAGGGAAAAACAGTCATCAGTTTCGGTATCAGCAGACCAAAAAACATAAAACCAAAATTATCAAATCAAAACTTTTAGATGTAGACTTCTGTTATCAATGGCTACAATTAAAGCGGGGACTGATTAACGCATAAGAACTCTTGATATTTATTAGCTCGAAACTTCGTTTTCACTTCAAAAAACTTAAAATATCCAAAATATGTTGCTGAAAACATTCATCAATTTTTTTTTTTTTTTTTTTTTTTTTTTTTTTTTCACAGGGTGATCCCAAATATTGTTTTTTCCTTTTATTTGTAACTGGTTCCCTTTTTGCCTCTGGGGCATTACTTTCGCTGAAACAGGTGATTAGCATGTGGCTCGACGTGTAAGATTCTGCGGCCCGCGAGAGAATTCAGGAAATTTCTAATTTGATAGCTTCGGTTGAAACATCTAAAATTAATAAAGTTTTTCTAACTTTTTAAATGAAAATACCGGTTAAGATACCTTAAGAAACTAATATCGCGTTTACTAATGTAAGTAAAATATTATCAAACCAATAACTGATTCTTATTATTATAAGCATGTTATTATATATGTTATAACATATTTAATATATATATGCTATATATTATTAGTTTATGTAATCAAAAGTTTTTTGTCTGTTTTATAGATATTTTATGAATAAAAATATATTTAATATACATATTTTCTCTTTTAAATTCTCACGAACCCACAGGAAGAAAGAATTCTATATGTGTATGGTTCTCGCATTTATGCAATGCGGCCCGCCAGGATAAAATAGATTTCCAGTGCGGCCCGCCAAGACTTTTGAATTCGACGGCCTTGCTTTCACTTCTGCAGTTTCAAGCACTGAGCTGAAGAACAACTGGAGCAAATGGTTCTAACCTTTACACAGTGTTCGTGCGTGCCAGTTTTTCTGCAATTGTTTGCCGTACAAAGTCATATCTTGCACGGCAGGCAACATTTGTCGGGTCGACTATTACTATTACACCTTTTAAAAAATTAAAAATTTAAATTGTAATATATCGAACAGACCTTTACACAATTTTATTTTGAAATATAAAGGTATCAAATACTTTCTGCCGTGCAACGCTCGGAAGACAAACCTTCCAAAAACGGCACGCGAAAACAGGTCCAGCATTTCCTCCGGTTGTTCTTCAGCTCAGTGGTTTCAAGAGCCATCAAGTATTCCTTTAGATATTCAACAAACCATCATCATTCGAAAGTGTCTAAATACGTCTCCCCATTTAGTACAGGTTTTCTGGAGGTATTAAATATATCCAATTAATACCAATAGGATTATATAATGCAGTTTAATATAATTAAAATATTTACTTTATTTTATTACTTTATTTTTATTTATTTATTTATTATTATTATTATTATTAATTTTATTTATTTATTTATTTTTTTATTTTTTTTTTTTTTCAGACATAGTACAACAAAACGTTTATAAAATAAGCGTTGATACTTCTATGAACAACTGGTAGTATGTTTTAAAAGACGCCCTCTGGAGGTTGCAAGGAATAACTTCCCCAATTCCCACCAGGATTTCTCAAATATTATTTTAATAACTAAAAGTGTCGTCAATGACGAAATCAATGTCCCATGTCCCATAATTTCTGGTAGCAAAACGTATTTTCCGATGTTATACTCTACCATCGTAGTTAAGTTTGAATATTAATTAAGTTACTGAATTTATAATTCATGATGCATGTTAATTCATCAGCTTTCTTTGTCACCACCACAAGTTAATGGCGCTCTGTTAACGTTGACATGGCTGCCAACATTTACTTTTTTTTTTTTTTTTTCTACTGGAAATTTTTTATAGAATTTTTTTTTTTTACTTTTCTTAGCAGTTTTCTGCGATTAAACATAATAAAAAATTTTACTAAGAAATAGTGGTGTTAAAAAACCGTACACGTTGGCACCTATGCGTCTTTTTACACACGCTTTGCAGTACAGTAAGACAAAAAAGGGAAAGGGGAGACGGATGCATCTTGGCCACCGGTCCCACAAAAAGAATGAATTCTTAATCAATCATATATTTCATCAATTCACGTTAGTTTTTACCTTAGTTTTTATTTTATTTTTTCCTAACGTGAAGATTATCTAATTAAATAAATAAAATCACCTCCCAGAATTGTTTTGTACATAACAGCCCTTTAAGAATTCATTATTACATTTTGTATCATTACGTAACGAAATTAAATTGTCATTGTGATTGGCGCAATATGAATAGTTTTCATATCGAAGAAGGATTTAATGAATAGTTGACAGCATGTATTTAACAATTATTCCTTACAATAGTCCATTAAGGCAGATATTTCATTATGTTAGAATAATTACCAATTCTTTCTCTTTAATTATGTTTCGGAGACAATTGTTTTCTCTCGTGAGAAGGATTTTATTGCGGACCATTTAGTGACTAAACGATTAGAAAATGTGACATGACATCAATTATGTGCTACAATAAGATGATTTAATGACCTACTTTGATTCAGTAGCTCAATTTTTACATTTGTAAAAATGAAATACGGGAACTGCACTACCTTTCCATAAAAGACCAGATACATTTGATTTCAGATGTTTTGTCAAGTATAACAAAAAAAAAAAAAAAAAATGACAAATTATCTTAAAATTTTAGGCGTCTAAAGAACTTCTTATACCTTTTACATTTCAGCAAAAGCTTTGTGTCGAAGGCAGTATGGGAACCAGTAACAAATTAAACTAGTATGTTGCGGCCACCACATGACTTTCTTCCATATTTTCCTATACAAATTCACCAGTAAAAATAATTTATTAAAATTATTATTTATAAAAATTTATCTTCCATGATAATGCAGACGATTTCCATATTAGAGAAGTAGTATAAAACTAAATATCAAAAAAAAAAAAAAAAAAAAGAAAGAAAGAAAGTCTACTTTATTCTTAATATTTATATATATATATATTAATTACGATTTTTTTTTTTTTTTTTTTTTTTGGTTAAAAGTTAAAAAAAAAAAAATATTCTATAACTTTGTTTTAAATTATCACAGATTTTAAATTATCACAGTTCAACCATAGGGGGGGGGGGGGTTGGAAGCGATGCCCCCACATGCACAAAATCTTTTTCCTAGCTAACTACTACTATTATCAATAATTCATATTAATTTTACAATCACAAGTTAAAAATAACTCTCATTACGTACATTTATGCGAAATTTTGTCCTATACTGCCATGTTAAAAATTTAGAAAAAATGCGATTACAGCGCTACCTGTTGAGCGATCCAAAACGTGTACATCCATCGAGAACCGGAGTTCGAACATTTTCAAGAATCCAATACTTTCTCAATTTTTACATATAGAAGAAAGTAAAAAGAAACAGAATGCTTGTCATCAACCTGTAAAAACCCATGCTTGAACTACATTCTGGCTGTAGCATGTGATTAAGAAGCTTCTTCTAATTGTCTGTATTTATTTTTAAGAGACTAACACATATTATCATGAAAATATCAAGGTTTCGTCAAAAATTACCAAAAAAAAAAAAAAAAAAAAAAGTCTTTTTTTATTATAACATTAAAGGTATTAAGTCCAATACAAAGTCTTTTTTTTTTTTTTTTTTTTTTTTTGGAAAACTTGAAATATTACACTAGGCACAACATTCCGCAACTAGAATATAAATATATTAAATATCTAAAGAAATATGAACATTTTAATTAAATAAATTTCATATTGAGAAAAAATTCTGCACTGAGAAAAAAACTATACCGCTTTCATCTAGAACGAATGGGTGGTGCTTTTCTAAATCCCTAAACTAGAAATATAGATTTCCGAGCTATGAGTATATGGCACGCCAATACACCGAGAAAAAATTCTATAACAGACATCTAGAATCTAAATTGTGGCTCTGGAAAAAATAGTTCCACATCAACCTCTATTAGAATTATTGAGCGTTTGCCTATACTATCGAGGACAAACCTATTTGAAAATATCTCCAAATAAATGAGAATACAAAGAGGCGGGTTTCAGCAGCTATAATCTTGGTTTATGACCCAAATCTAGAAAATTAAGCTAGAATTTATCATAATACAAAAGATTCAGACTATTCAGAACATTGTTTCACCATCTAGAAATGTGTAGACTAGAAATTCGTGACCATTTCATATATTCAGTTTATTGGCGTGCCTTATGCGCATAGCTCGGAAATCTATATTTCTAGTTTAAGGATTTAGAAAATGACCATTTATTCATTCTAGAGGTAGGCGGTATATTTTTTTTCTCAGTGTGTAACTGACATCTAAAATCTAAATTGTGGCTCTGGTGAATATAGTTTCATGTCACTCTTATAAATTCTAGTCCCCTTTGAAAGCTAGTTCTAGAAACCTTATTAGAATTCTACAGATTTTGCCTGTATTGTCGAAGAGTCAGACTTATTTAAGAATCTCTGCCAATAAATACGAATACAAGAGGCGAGATTTAGCAACTATAATCTTAGTTTATGACCCTATTCTAGAAAATCAAGCGAGAATTTCTCGCAATACAAAGGTTTCAGAATATTGTTTCACCATCTAGAAATGTATAGACTAGAGATTCTCGATCATTTCGTCTATTCAGCTTTTTGGCATGCATTATATGCATAGCTCGGAAATCTGTATTTCTAGTTTAGGAATTTAGAAGATGGTCACTTATTCGTTCTAGATGAAGATGATATATTATTTTCTCAGTGTAACTGAGCATGCGCAAGTTTTCACAAAATTTAATTTATTAGCCAAATGTATTGAGTTGCTTATACGAAAACCCCAAGTAAATGTCGTGTAAATTCAAACAGCTGCGATAGAATTATCTGAATTTCAGATCCTCTCAAAAAAAGGGAAAATGATAAGGGGTTTTATCAATATTTATTCACTCTCAGAAATGGACACGAAAATTTCTTCATTTTTGACGAAAGTGTTTCTAGGGATATGCTCCGAGCGAACATTTCGTCAAATTGACGAAATTTGTTTCGTTACTTATTTGAGAATACGAATTTTGTCAAAAATAAAAAAAATAATATTTTCTCCTTCTTATTTCGTCAAATTGAGAAAATTACTTTCGTCACTTGTTTGAACATACGAATTTCGTCAAAAGTAAAGATACATTTTATCGTCCTAGTTTCGTGATACAGAATAAAATACAAATTATAAAATTATAAAATTACTTGCAATTTCGTTGCTTTAGGCATTAAATCCTAATTATATTTAATGAAAATATAAATAAAACAGAGCAAACAAATAAAAGTCATTTGGACATTTATTTGACAGCTTTGAGACCTATAGTTACAATGAGTTATTTCTCAATTGATCCATATTTTTACAGAAATTCACAGAAACAAGCGCACACAATATTTTGGAGACATAGGGCATCACAAATATCCATGCCCGCACCGGTATTCGAACCCGGGACGTGGGAATCCAGAAGGCAGAGTCCTACTGACCGAACCACCAGGCCGGCAAATAAAAGTCATTGTAATGTAAAGTCGAAACAACACAGGAAAAAAAACTAATATGGCGATAATGAAAGCTAGCTTTAAGATATTGGCAAGAACACTATGGGCTCTTCCCAGCGTCGTCTGCTCAATCACGTGATAGAGGAAAACGAATAATCGAATTCTGAGAATCGAATTCAATTCAATATTGTTCTTAAGAACAAAAATTTTAATATTTAATATAAAATAAAATAAAAGTAATATTGTGCATTTGTAAACATTAGAATAATTGTATTCGTAAATTTAATAATTTTTAAAAAACATTTTATGTGTTTATTTATTTTTAGCTATATGAATCGATTTTTGTATATTGTAGTGTAATTGTAACATTAACTGATCTAACAATAAATAATAGCTTCTTGTGGAATGTTTACTGATTATAAATTGAAATTTTAAAATGTTTTCATTTAATTTAATTGCATAAAGGTGTTACAACAAGTTAATTAACTTAGTTACTGGTCTAAATGGATTTACGCAGTACGATATTGCACTGTCACTGATTTAAGTACCAAAAATCAGAGTATTTAAACATGGTCTTCATGAACATCAATAACAGGTATAAACTAAATGATGATTGTAAATATATACAGCAAACAAAAGATTATGAATAATGATATAAAATGGATTAAATATGATGATGTATAAAAAAATAACACAGATTAAATACGATTGATCCAAAATAAGAATATAAAATATGTTATTTCAGCAATCGCTCAAGATAAACAAGACTTCGTCTGCTATTTGTTTTTCCTCTATCATGTGACCTCTGACGTCAGGTGGGAAGAGTCCATTGATTAGCAACATTTTTTTAACATGGGAGAGTAAGGCGAAATTTCACTTAAACATGCATTAAATGGAATATTTTTATCGTAAATATGTCTGACCAGCTTTTAAGTATCAATTTTGATGCTAAGATGAACATAATTAATTATGAATATTCTACTTCGAAAATTTCACAAATTGGAAATTTACGAATTTCTTAACATGGCAGAATAAGGCAAAATTTTGCATAAGCGTCCAATTTTTTAATTGCGTCATTTTTCTTGCCTGGATGTGATATGTCAATTTTGCTTTGATAGTTTTTAACAATAATTAAAATTTGTGGAAACAAATATGAGGTGGAGAACTGCGCAGAGTCCACCTACCATGGTAATATGACATGCAGCCAAAAGTGAAACATTCACTGCAGTAAATACTTTAATGGACAATATCCGTTTTCTGGGGTTCGAGACTAAATCATACCCAACATGTGACTTGGGATTCTCGATTTCCCTATGAATTTCCCTCTTGGATACAAATATTTCCCTGTAAAATGCAAAGATTTCCCCATAAAACACAAGTGTAAACATTATAATTCTGCATTTTTCCCTGCAGTAGTCGCACGTCAAGGGTTTATTACGTAACGCGGATAAAGTCAGCTTATGAATGAGGCCTAACTCCTCCTGGTACAACTGTGACTTTTGTCCTTGAATGAATCTGCAGAACATTATGTACATCAGAAAAGTAATTTTAGAAGAGTAAATGACAAGTAATTGGAAAAGGGTCTATGAAATAATACTAAAACTTTCACACACACACACAAACACAAAATAATAATAATAATGAAAGAGGATATAGGTATAAGTTAAAAGTACTTTCCTTCAAAATATCACTCAGATTTTTAACTGCCACTCAAAGAAATATTACAAAATAGTTAATTGCTGTCTAATGCAATCGTTAAATAATAATAATAATAATATCTGTTCTAAATGCAGTAACATTGAATAATGTGTTTAGGATTAAAAATGTGTATGTCTGTTAAATAAAATGTGTATGTACAATATGTAATTATAATATGAGTTTATGTGTAATAATATTAAAAATGTGAGTATGATATAATACTAAAAAGTGTATATATACTTGAATATATATATATATATATATATATATATATGCATTAAAATGTGTGTATTTATAAACCTATTCTACAGATTTATGCCTTATCAGCTTAACCAATCAGAAACGACTATTGGGGATGTAAAGCATACTTGCCAACATACTAATTAATATTCCGTAGTATTGTTAGCCCCATCTTCTTTCTCACCCCAGTAGCTTTTTAGAGTATTTTTCTTCTTATTTAAAAGAGTAACTGCATTTCCAGAATATTACTCTAAAACTTTACTGGTGTGATAGAAAGGGCGGGACTAACAACACTACGGAATACTAATTAGGATGTTGGCAAGTATGTGTAAATTAAAGTCTGACCAGTAGAAACTGTTAATTTGCAAAGTTTGCGAAGCTATTGATATAAGTAACGAGGTTACTCTTTTTTTTTTTTTTTTTTTTTTTTTTTTTTGTAAAGCGCAGATTTCAAAATCCATTTTAACTTCAAACCACGATAAATAAAAAACATTTTTGTAAAAAATTACAATATATATATATTAAAATAGTACTCACCTGTCCTGAGGTTGCTGTGGTTGTGTTATCTGTTGCAGATGTTGCTGTTGGGGCGGCCTGGGCTTCCTCCGATGGGGCAGGTCGGCAATGCATCCGGTCTGTTGCCATTTGTGCACCAATCGCATGACCGTCGTCCGGTGGCATCCCAGCTCAGTGGCGATCTTGGTCCAGGACCAGCCCTGCTGGTGGAGGGAGAGAGCGCGGGTGCGCATACCTGTGAACACACACCCGCTTCAGGCTTTTACACAAAAACAACAGAAGCTTGAAATTCTGACACTAAAGTACTAAAACCTACTCATGCGTTACTAGCAAATGAACAGCAAACCTTTTTGAACGAACAACAAACCTTTTTTTTTTAAATCAGCCCTCTTAAACTCATTAACTAAATCTGTAACATTTCAATGTAGTGTTTCTTAAACTATTGTTTTAGAGAGGCACACTGAGAAAAAATTCTGTAACTGACATCTAGAATCTAACTTTTGACTCTAGAAAACATAGTTCCAAGTCATCCTTATAAATTCTAGTCACTTTTGAAAGTGAGTTTTAGAAACTCCCATTAGAATTCTAGAGCGTTTCTCTATATTCTCGAGGGCAAAGTTGTTTAAAAATCTCTGCAAATAAATGCGAATACAAGAGGCGGGTTTCAGCAACTATAATATTGGTTTAGGACCCAATTCTAGAAAAACAAGCGAGAATTTCTCGTAATACAAAAGATTCAGAAGATTGTTTCACCATTTAGAAATGTGTACACTAGAAATTCGCGATCATTTCGTCTATTCAGCTTATTGGCGTGTCTTATGCGGCTAGCTCAGAAATCTATATTTCTAGTTTAAAGGATTTAGAAAATGATCCCTTATTCATTCTTGAAGAATGCGGAATATATATATATATATATTATTTTTTTTTCTCAGTGTAAGGCAATAGTTAAAGAAACACATAAATGCTAAAAAAAGTAAACAGTATTTAACATAAAATTCAATTACAATTTTGCTTCTAATAATTATTATGCAGAAAAAATGATGATAAGGAAAATTTACTTGAAATTTTCAATCTCTTGTCGAGACATAACACATTTTTAGCTTAGTTAGATATAATGTCTCCATGCAATATTATAAAAATATAAGTGATAAATTTTTGGTCAAATATAAATCCATCTAACTACTATTAGTGGAAAGCACTGATCAACAAATGACATAACAATAAATAAACAATTAAATTATTAAACAACAAAATAAACTATTTGCAAGAAGCACAATAATATTATAACAAAACAAAAAAAGCTCTCGTAAGTGAACTAAAACCAATCCAATTATAGTCTTTAGAACTATAAGTAAAAACAGAAAACTATTATATTCATTTGTATATTTTTATAGAAAATATTTATTTATTATTATATATATTGCATTAAAAACATTTAATTATGAATTATAACATTAACAATAAATATGAGTTCAATAATAATGCACATGCACAATAAATATTGAAAATACATAATTATAATAATAAAAACAAATTATGATAATATTCCACACAAATTCGTGTAAGTATGCATGCATGTATATGAATGAACTTATTTCTGAAATATGAATGAACTTATTTCTTTTATATTATTCCATGTCCATATCAATGGACAATTTTTTATATGGTGTCTTTTTAGTTTTAAATAATACATTTATCTAAACAAAAATAAGTATAACAATAATTTTAACTTATTACAGTAGAGTCTCGCTTACCCGAAGTAATGTAGACCGAGAGTACCTCGGATAATTGAAAACTCGGATAACACGAACTCTGTCGTAAATCGGAAGGGGAAACATACGGCAAAGTTAAAAATAGATATAAATGTAGTCAATGAAATAAGATGTTATATATATACAGTAGAGCCTCGCTTATCCGAGGTAACGGTGACTGAGAGTACTTCGGATAATTGAAAACTCGAATAACACGAACTCTGCCGTAAATCGGAGGGGAAACATGCGGCAAAGTTAAAAATAGATATAAATGTAGTCAATGAAATAAGATGATATATATACAGTAGAGCCTCGCTTATCCGAGGTAACGGTGGCTGAGAGTACCTCGGATAATTGAAAACTCGGTTAACACGAACTCTGTCGTAAATCGGAAGGGAAACATACGGCAAAGTTTAAAATGGATATAAATGTAGTCAATGAAATAAGATGATATATACACAGTAGACCCTCGCTTATCCGAGGTAACGGTAACTGAGAGTACCTCGGATAATTGAAAACTCGGATAACACGGACTCTGTCGTAAATCGGAGGGGAAACATACGACAAAGTTTAAAATGGATGAAAACGTAGTCAATGAAGTAAAATAATGCATGTATTACATATTTGAATGTAGTTAGTTAAAAATGCAACACAATACATAAATATATAAATTATACAATACAGTGATGTATAGTAAAATTTGTCAAAGTTATCTAAACCATTTGTCAAAAGTCACGCCTTCTCCGGGGTGTGGTCTTTTCGGGACTACCTGAGTTAACCCGGAACTCGGTTAATCGGGGCTCGGATAACCGGGGCTCTGCTGTATTAAATGAACGAACGAAAAAAATCATAAATCTCCAAAAATAATGCTGGTAAAATTTTGATTTACCACCTAGATTTAATAATTTTAGCTTGATACATACATGTTTTTTGGTGCACTGAAACCGAAACTAAAATTAGTTTTTCTCTATAACATATAGACTTTTCCCAATACAGGGTCTACCGACACAGTTTCTTCTGCGACTCTTGCATCAATATAATTACACGATAGCGTTTACAGTATGTTTCCACGATTAATTATAATTAATCATGGAGACATACTAGAAAGTACCAAAAATTGAAGAAAATGTGTCGTAAATATCGTGTATAGGCAAAAATCTAAGCGTGTTCGAGAAAAACTAGCTTCATTTTCGGTTTTACCATACCAAGAAATATAATGATCAGCCTAAATTATCAAATCAAAATTTTAAATGTAGACCTGTGATCCAGATTCATACATTTTGAATACTATTTTCGCAAAAACAATTTTTATTGTAGATTATAATAATTAACATTTAATTATGATATACAACATTATTTTTTTTTCTTTTTAAATCATCAAAGTTAGAATTTTATGAAAGATCTTGATTAATATTGGATTGATTAGTTATTGGTTACAATACAGTTATTGGTTAAAATACAAATTTGGACTGTGCGTTTTCAGAAAAATATTACTTCGAAAAAGATTAAAGTATATTGCTTTTTACCTTCTCAGCATACACTATGTATAAGGAAAATATTGTAACCATGAAAAAATTCGACTTTAGGATTTTCGTGTATCTATACGTTTAGAAGTCTCTTGATATTCTCTTGAAGTCTCTATTTCATTTTGGATATTTTTACGATGATGTTTGCATATGTACCTGAGTGAACACGATAACATGTAAACGCCTCGTTCAATTGAGCTGAATGTTGGTAGGTATGTTATAGGTCACCGTCAAACGAACTGCATTTACTTTGATAAGTGTGCGGCCTGTAATTTTTTAACAGGGATACAAAGAAAAATTCTTTATTGAAACGGACTATGGACTCGATAGCGTCTGAAGTCTACAATCGATTTAGATATAAATTGGTAGGCATGGTATAAGTTATCAGTGCAAGAACCGAACAGATTTATATGCATGTAGATTAAATTGTTTAAAATATAAAACACAGATAAGTATTTGGTATTGCAAACTTACCGTTTATAGTTCTTTTAGAGGAACGAACAAAAGAATTCGGGTATATTACGATCCCTTGAATGGCATACAACATAGAAAAAAAAAAAATACTCAAACTCTGTTATAATTTTCCATTTTCTTCGTATAACAATTTTTCTCATTTAAATTTATTTAAACTACTGTTAATTACTAAATGTTAGGAAAGTCAAGTAGAGTCACTCAAGATATTTTTTTTTTAACTATTTGTTATAAAATTATTTTAAAACTTATACAACCAACATTACTTTCTCATCCCCACCTTCACTTTTACTTTACCTCTGAATTGTGCTTTCTAGTTGTATTTCAGATTCGTTCACTGTACACGCGTCCTTCCATTGTTCTAATACATCTGTTGAATCCAGCTGGTGATATAATCAGGCTATAAAGATTCAAATCGGATTGAGAAAGGGGTCGTCAGACTGCCGGTATAAATATCGCGTGCAGCTAAATACGCACGACACCACACAGGATGACAGTCACGCTTCCGAAGAAAATGAGGCGTATAGACCCGACATCTACCTTCTCTTGTTTTGACAGAAAGTTTTTCTTTTTCTGTAATATTCTCTCTGTCCCTCTTTTTAACACTTTCCATCCCAGTGACAAGTTTTTATTAATTTGGTTATACTGCCTGACTATTTATCTGAAATCTCACTTCCATAAATATTATTTAAGTTAGAATGTCTTATATATGTTACTATGGTTCCCTAGCCTGTTTCGTATTAAAATTTGTTTAACACTTTCGCGACCGCTGACGTATATTTACGCCATTTGAAAATCTGTAACTCCGCCAGTGGGCGTTTCTTTCTCAATTTGTATGTTATTTCTTTCTTAAGTATATACTCAATATCCATATTTTTATAATGAAATGTACTATGGATACAAATATTTTGATTAGAAAGAATATAATTATAATGTACATATATCCATTTGTAATATAAGTGGGAATACAGAATATTTTGTTCTGAAATATTGTAAATTGGGAGAATAAAGCCCACAGGCGCGCCATATTGTCAAAAAGACAAAATCACGCGGTTGCGAAAGTGTTAATTTGCATTGTTGGTAAAAATTCGGATGCATTACTGTCTAGGAGAGATATTTCTTTTAAGTCTATCTTTATAATTCACAGAACATAAACGCAATTTATGTATATTATTCAGATAACACTGAAAAAAAAAAAAATCTATAACTGACATCTAGAATCTAAATTGTGGCTATAGTAAAAGTAGTTCCATGTCATCCTTGTAAATTCTAGTCCCCTTTGAAGGTGAGTTCTAGAAGCCCCTATCATAATTCTAGAACGTTTTCCTATATTATCGAGGTCAAACTTGTTTAAAAATCTCTGCAAATAAATGCGAATACAAGAGTATTGGTTTATGACACAATTCTAGAAAATCAAACGAGAATTTCTCGTAATACAAAGGATTCATAATACTTAGAATATTGTTTCACCATCTAGAAATATATAGACTAGAAATTTTCGATCATTTTGTCTATTCAGCTTATCGGCATGCCTTAGACGCATAGCTCGGAAATCTACATTTCTAGTTTAGGGATTTAGAAAATGACCACTTATTCGTTCTAGACGAAGGCGATATATATATATTTCTAAATGTAAGCAAAAACATCTGAATAATATCGTTATGTTAATATAAATTAATCTTATTAGCCTTACGATGACATTAAACATAATATAACATATACAAAACACATAGATATAATATTATGAGTCAAGTTAATATTATATCGTTATGTGTTGCTCGTGTTTCCTCTTAACTAGCCCTAATGATTTGTTTACAGGATCTATACAAAAATTTTCAGATACGTTATGGGATATAAGTGGAAATGGATAAAAGTGCATTTTTAACTCTTTTCAACAATGGGGAAAAGTGTTTATGAATTCGGTTTGTCCGTCTGCCAGTGTTTGCAGTTATTTCCTCAAATATCTTTGAAGTGTTTTGAAAAATGATATAGCATTATTCAAATTTACTATAGAATGTCATCAAAGATGTAAAACTTGTTGAAGGTTCAACGATGCAACTGGTATGTACAGTTGGAAAATGTTTTATAAATTATGCCAACTGCATCATTTTTCTTTATTTTCTTTCTTTCTTTCTTTCTTTTTTTTTTTTTTATTTATTTCTTTTTTTTTTTTTTTATTGTAATGTTTTATATACTTTGAGTTGGTTTTTACAAGGCACTAGGCAAATTTGGGTATGCTCAGGACTCCAGGGCATCTATTCTCCGACCAGACTAAACCTAAATTACGACTGCGGCAGTCGTTATTTTGATCACGTGACGTCACATTCCGACTTTTGATTTGACGACTGTCGTTGTTTAAGGACGGTCTCTAAGGCAGTCGGATAGGAGAATAGATACCCATGATCATTATCTTTATTGATAATACGGATAAAAATTTTATTTTTGAATTTTAATCTTTTTTCCACCGCATTATGAAAGCGATAAAAAAATACATTTGAAACATAGTTTTCTTTTAGTTACTCAAGAGTATTTTTTTAAAGATATAGTAAACTCCTGACTATCCGGCTCGCGATCATCCGGCCCTCCGTATTAACCGGCCTAGTAAAAAAAGATGAGGAAGAGCATAAGTTTTGCACGTGGTAACACACACGTATCCTCCAAAATGAAAATTTCTGGCATGAAATATGTATTTTCATTAATGTAAAATCCCAGTAGATGTCTGTGGGGAGGGGGGGGGGAGGACTGAGAAACAGGTAGAAAGAAGAGAAAGAAAGACAACAAAAAAGGGGTGGTAGGTGTGCTTGTGCAAATGGAGGGACATTGTGTCATGGAACAAGGCCAAAAAGGAACAGCAAACATCTATCAAAGAATTTTAAAAACTAAAAACTGCGAGTTTTCACTCTTTTATCTTAGGCATAACTTTTCATATTTGTGCAATCATTAATTAATAAACAATAAAATAAGATTTACTCTTTTTTTTTTTTTTTCGAATGAGGCTTACGTTTTACGTTTATGTTTTGTTTATTTTGAAATATAATATATATACATATATAATTTATCGATATATAATATATATCGATCATACATATAATATGATCGATTATATATAATTATATATATACATATAATTATATCATATCCCTCATATATATAATTTATCATATACCCTCATGCATATAATTTATCTTAAAATGTATAAAATGTGTTTTTAGTATCATATCCGGGGGAGGGAGGATAAGGAAGTGAGTATGTATTTATGGAACTCCGGACTATCCGGGTTTTTTTTTTTTTTTTTTTTGTTATCCGGCCTACACTTCCGCCCCATTAGGCCGGATAGTTGGTAGTTTACTGTATATGCAATAAAAATTATGCATATCGCCTCCCTATAGTAATTAAGACGGATTTTGTGAAGGGTTACTTTAGTGGACCACTAGTACATAGAGATCTAAAAAAATATTTGGAGCTTAAAAAAGTGTAAAAGCGTATTTACTTTTAAGTTCCTTGTATTTTTTCGAAGATTGATGGGACTATTCTTGAAGAAATAAAAGAATTAATTGTGAAAAGTGGCAAGCAAGGACAGTGAAAGCACTCTATAAACTCCTTTCTGAAGCACAAAAAAAGCTACATATAGCGTCTAGTGGCTTGTAGTAAAATTAAAGTGAAATATATACGTTCTATTCTCTTAAATACCCCTTTGAAATTTCTTTCATAAATTCGATTTTATACGCATACTTGCCAACCATCTCATTAATAGCCGTACAATTGTTAACGTCCCTTGAAAAAACGCTCCTTTTTTCACACCACCATATTTTTAGAGTATTCTCTCCAAATATTGTTACGATTAAATAAGAATAAAATTACTCTAAAAATTGACTGATGTGAAAAAAAGCGGGTACTAAAAATTGTACGGTTTAAAAATCTATAAAGGCTAGATACACCAAAATCTACACAATTCGTGCGACGGTGTCCTATAACGTGTGTATGAATTTTCAGCTCAATCGAATAAGGCGTTTAAACGCTATCGAACTTTAAAATATTTGGGGCCATAGACCATATAATGATAAAGAATTTTTCTTTGTGTTCCTGTAAAAAACTATAAATGCTAGATTCACCAAACTGTATACACTTTGTGTGACGGTGATTTATAGCATGTATATAAATTTTTAGCTTAAACGAATAAAGTGTTTAGACGCTATCGCCCTTTGAAAACTTTGGCCCCATAGGCAGTAATGATAAATAATTTTTCTTTGTATCCCTATTACAAAAAAAAAAACTATAAGTGCTCAATTCGCCAAAATCAATAGGGTTCGTGCTATGGTGACATACAACATATATACCAAATTTCAGCTGATTTGAACAAAGTGTCTAGGCGCTATCGTGGTCACTCACATACGTACACACACATACATACATCACAGTAAATGTAGTAAAAATGAACTCAGGTTACCTCAAAACGTATATGAGCATCAAAATCTCAAAGTCGGATTTTTGACATATAAAATATTGTTTAAATGTTACTATTTTATAGGCTCAAAATTTTGAATAAAAATTTTTAATACATTATATGAACAAAAAAAAAAAAAAAAAAAAAAAAAATAGAGAAAATATGCTTTATTTTAGACTTCGAAACCCACACTGCAAAAAAATGTCTGTAAATTTACTGATATGTTTATCCAGAGTCTGTAAATTTACAATAATTTTTAGTTAAAAGTAAATGACAGTAAAAAGTGAAAAAGTTCTACTTTAGTAAAAGCATTCTAAGTCACAAACATATTCTCGGCAATAATTAATTAAATTAATATTAGTTATTAAAATGAGTATAATAAAATAGCTTTTTTAACTTCTCTGTAAATTTACATAAGACTTATTGAGTACCAGTAGTTTTCCGCTGAAATATTTAACAATGCATGCAGAGCCTGACTAAGGCAGGGGCATGCGGGGCAGTTGCCCCGGGCCCCCAAATCGAATAGAAAGTTTATTTTACGTTTCCTTCTTTAATGAACTTTTTTTAAAACAAAATATCAATCACTACAGTGGTAATTGCGAAAATTTAGCTGAATTCCGCCCTAATGTCTGCATGGATATGAATTTTTTGCAGCTAGGTGACAAAGTTAACAATCACAAATAAAATGGATCTATGAGGTGAAAAAAATTAAATAATACCTCTATTAAGTTCGGTTCTTCATTACTGAAGTAGTGAAGCAGAGGGGAGCCCAAGAAAGTTTTTGCCCCAGGCCCCAATCAGGCTAAGTCAGGCCCTGAATGCATGTAACCCTTTAATATGATAAAATCATTCGCTGTATAAAGACTCAAAAAAATTAAAAATCCCAAAAGGTATTGCAGTCTTTCTTAACATTAGTAACATTTAACAGAAATAAGGAGCTTAACTACGTTCTAAACACACACACATATATTACTACTCTCTCTCTCTATATATATATATATATATAATATATATATATATATATAGTAATACATTAATAAATAATATCAGTGCAAAATTTTTTTTGAAATTTAAAGATGAATTAACTTCAGTATTAAAACAATTTTTGGATCATAAGCGAAGACTACCCATATCAAATCTAAAAAGAATTAAAGAGAAATTGAAATGAATATTGGAAATTGGAATGAGAAAAAAGCATAATTTGCATTCTAACGTTTTCAAGGGCCTGGTAGAATATATATATTTCCTTTTAAAGAAAATTAACGACAATACAAAAATTTGAGGCAAGGAGTATTTGGAAAAGAAATCGTAAAAAGTACATAGTGGAAAGTAATGAGCAATTTCTAATCAATCTCATTACTCTGAAATCAGCAGGCATATAGTTGGATTTTTTTTTTTTTTTTTTTTTTTTTTTTTCCCTTCAGGTTTTGCTTAAATTATTTCGTTGTTATGAGAATCTTTAACAGAAATTCCTTGCACCGTATGCTCAGCAGTGCACGATTAATTCAAATGAACTCAGTCGGGAGCCAGTTTTCAAACTCCGTAATAAAACGACATTTTGTATCCCACAGACTTGATTTTACGGAAAACTTGAAAGTACCCCATGCTATTAATGAGCATATAGGGGTTGCCATATTTATGCCTTTACATTCATGCTATTTATTTAGTTACAGATTTATTTATTTTTGAGCTAATAAGGAAAGTCTTCAGGTGTATAAAAGCTAATTTACACGGGGAAAAGTACAGCTATGTCTAGAAAATGTTAAATAATTGTAT
This sequence comes from Salticus scenicus, assembly GCA_963930645.1. Classification (NCBI taxonomy): domain Eukaryota; kingdom Metazoa; phylum Arthropoda; class Arachnida; order Araneae; family Salticidae; genus Salticus; species Salticus scenicus. The sequence continues at coordinate 217,516,264 of OZ005661.1, read as the reverse complement.
TTAAAAAAAAAAAAAAAAAAATGCTGGGTAGAAATACAAATCACCCTTTTCGGTTAGATTCACCAAAATCAATAGGGTTCGTGTTAAGGTGACATACAACACGTGTACCAAATTTCAACTCATTCGAGCAAAGCGTTTAAACGCTAGCGTGTTCACTCACACACATACACACCCACATATCATCGTTAAAAGAAGAAGGAGATTTTTTTTTTTTTTTTTTTAAACCGCTTTGTTTACTAAACAATAAATTTCCTTACTCGTTGTTTACTAAACAACTGTCAAGGCTTTATTTCTGTTAAGTACAGATATGCAACTTTATATAATGTACTATAATGTACTTTTTCTGTTTCAAATTTCAAATCTTTGACCATTATTTATGCTTAGTATGTATATAGGCGGCCGCTTGTCAAAAGATGACAAATTCAGATTCTATACTTTTAGGTATGAATTCTTCTTTAGGTTTATTTACAGTCTATTCAAGCATCATGAATATCAACGGAATGGCGTTTCCCAGCAAAACCTTAGATGATAGCCAACACGAGGTCAAATGTTGGCTGCCAACAATAGCTGACGCTGGTCCACTGATGGCAAAAGTTAACGGTGCCGAAGGGAATATGTTACGCCGGCCGACAGGTCCACCGATCCACTGCTGGCAGTCTGCAGTATGACTGAAATAAATTAGTGAGCCACTAATGGATCGCTGCTGGCAGGTATTAATAGGATGCAAATAGTTTGTGGGCCACTGTTTGCAATCAACAGTAGGATGGAAAATGCTAGTAGTCCAGTGTTGGGCCACCTGGGTCAAACGTAATTTTTTTTTCATATTGTTTCTGGACCTTCAGTGCAACAGTGATGGCAAACATAAAGATTTTATATTACTACTGGCAGTTTTTATTAGCCCTTCATACATTCCCATTAAAGGGCAAGCAGTGGTTTGGCTATGCATACAAGAATTTTTCAGTTATCTCTCTTTCTCTGTGCGTTCGCGCAGTTATATTAACATACAAAATAATTTTCTTTTTTTTTTTTCTTACTACAACATGTACACTTTTGTAAACATTATAAATATTGTTACTGTTTCTTTCAAGAGAAAAAAATGCTTCGTTCACGTATCTTGCTTTTTACTTTTTTTTTTTTTTTTAACAGTTCTTCTTTTCGTATTCATTTAAGAATTTCAGGGTGGGAATACCTGCATAGTTATGGTCTGGGAGTTTATTCAACATCTGAATGGGACTCGCATCTCCTAATGTCCGCAAACCCATTTGCGTGGGCGCGGTTTCTTTTCTGTGGACAACACACCCCTTGAATGTTCCACAGAGTAAAAGAAAAATACATGACTCATAAAAAAAATAAAAAATAATAAAATGTATTAAAGAAGAATTTACTTTATCCTTGCCACTTTTCGCATCTAACTGACCTCTTGAAAATAAAAAGGTTAGAAACAATAAAAAAGAAGGAGGGAAAATGCTTTTATAAAATCCATAGACTATGAATGTGATAATAAAAATATATTTTTCCAACTGCAAGATTAGTTACGAGTTCCAAAAAGAATGTTCAGTCTTCTCTCAAATTACCGTTTTAATTGATTTTTTTTTTTTTTAATCTTAGGGGTGATTTTAGGGGAAGCCTAATGAAGTATTTGTTCATTATCTTTAATACATAATGCATGATACAAAGTTATTTATTATAAATGATGCATATATATATATATATATACTAGCAGGCTTCGCCCGCTTCGCTGGACCCTATTTTTAAATGAATCAGTATTATTACTGAATTCTCAAAATTGCATTAATTTTTATCACGTGAAAAAAAAAAAAAAAAAAAAAAAAAAGCGAAACAAAATCTGATTAGGAAAAATGTCGCACCGGGTTCTCACTGCCTTCGGAAAAAATTCCCAAAATGCTCTAACTCTTATTTCTGTTATTTTCCCCCTTCGCCCCCCCCCCTCCCGTCTATCGTAATAATTTTACAAATTCGAAAATATCCGCAATCGATTTGTAAGTATCAAAAACCTCTATGCACCAGTTTTGAACGATCTATCTCTATTTTTATTTTTATTTTTTTGCCCCACCACTCCCCCCCCCTTCCCAATAATTTTAAAAATTCGAAAATATCCGCAATCGATTTCTAAGTATCGAAAACCTCTATGTACCAATTTTGAATGATCTAACTCTTTTTTTTTTTTTTGTCCCTCCTAATAACGTTACACTTTCGAAAATATCCCCATTCGACTTGCAGGCCTCTAAAACCGATCTGTACCAATTTTAAACGGCCTAACTGCATTTCTATTTGTTTTTGCCCATAGCCCCCCCTTACCGCCCCTCCTAATAATTTTACAAATTCAAAAATATCCGCATTCGATTTTAAGTATCGAAAACAATTTGTGTACCAATTTTGAACGATCTTACTCTATTTTTATTTTTTTGCCACCCCCATCCCCTCCCCCCTTCTCGCCCCTCCTAATAACGTTACACTTTCGAAAATATCCCCATTCGACTTGCAGGCCTTTAAAACCTATCTGTACCAATTTTGAATGCCGTAACTGTATTTCTACTTGTTTTTGCCTATAGACCCCCCCTTACAGCTCCACTCCCTTCCCGCACCTCCTAATAACTTTACAAATTCGAAAATATCCGCAATCGATTTGTAAGTATCGAAAACCTCTATATACCAAATTTGAACGATCTAACTCTATTTTTATTTCTTTTGCCCGCCCCCTCTCCCCTCCCCTGTTCTCTCCTCTCTTAATAACTTTACACTTTCAAAAATATCCCCATTCGACTTGCAGGCTATTGAAACCTATCTGTACCAATTTTGAAAGGCCTAACTGTATTTCTAATTGTTTTTGCCCCTGCTGCCCCACCTGGGCGCTGAATTTTTTAAATTCCAGAAATTGGTTTTTAGATATTTGTATTAGCTATATTTTATAGCAAAAATTTCACGTATATCTGTTTTTTTTTTGTTGTTGTTGTTGTTGTTGTTTGAGATATATAGGATTATGCGAAATCGCGTTTTACGCATGTGAAATCCCGTTTTGACCCCCCCCCCCCCTTGGAGACCGAATTTTGAAAATTCCAGAAATTGGTTTTTAGACATTTATATTAGCTATATTTTAAAGCAAAAATTTTACGGATATCTGTTATTTTGTTTGAGATATGAAGGATTTTTTGAATTCACGTTTTGCCCCCCTCCCCCCGGCGAATTTTTTCATTTTTTTTTTTTTTTCCCTAAACCATCCCTGACTTATAAGGAAAAAAAAAACAAAAAAAGAATGATCGGAATTAGTCAAGCCGTTTACGATTTTATAAAGGACATTTCTCAGACTCTGAAGAAGATTTACTTTCTTTGAACGTGGAATGTTATACTTCTGTGATATTAAAATCGTCTGCATTCATCAAGGAAGATAATTTTAATAAATATAATAATTTTAATAAACAATTTGTACTGCGTCAATTTGCATAGGAAAGTGTAGAAGAAAGTCTTATGGTGGCCACAGCATACTAGTTTAGTTCTTGTTTTTCTCTCCTTTTTTTTAACATTTTTTTTTCTTTGTTTTTTCACCTTAACCGCGATGAAATGGTTCTCTAAAACAATGGATCGTCATTTCATCAAGAGAATCATTTGGGATCAAAGGAAATGCGCTATTTTGGGTCGAGAGGGAACGGTCCGGCGGCCATGCGCGACCCGCCTACTACTTCTATTCAGATTTCTTAACATCTTTCTTCCATCACTCTCTTCCACAACATCCAAAGTTTTAAGAATTCCACATTCGTCCAGTCACGGTCCGATGGCGAATTTCTAATTTAAATTCAATTATATACCAGAAAGTTTCAGCCGACTGAACTGATATGTGTTTATCTCCATGCGCATGTCTAAAAGTAAATCATAGTTAAACATTTAAATATGCAAAATTAACTACGGTAGTCAAATCAGCAGAGCGTCCAACCCGTAACTAGAAGATTATAAGTTCGATACTCGAGCCAGCTGAAGACCATCATGTACATTAATGGCACCACTACTGCACGTAAAAATCGTCGCGCCGTGGCCGTAATGTCCTCCATGTTGTCACCCCAAATTACACTGCTCTGAAAAAAAAAAAAAAAAAAAATCGAGTTCTGATACCACTCTTGTTGATTCTTATGTAAAATGACCTCCAGAATCCGAATAGGACTCCCCTTTTGCCCAGTAACCCAACGTTTACTAGATACACCAACCCCTGCCTTTTTTTTTTTTTTCCTCTGTTCGATAATTTTATGACCATGAATTTTATTTAAAGAATGAAAAAGAATTAATTCAACACCTAAAAACAAACAAATATCAAGCTTAAAAAATAACATCAACAACCGTTTAAAAATATATAAGCTATATAATGTAGCAAATCCACCCCCCCCCCCCCACACACACACACACCAAAAAAATAAATAAATTCCCTTGTCGCAAATGTCCCTTTTTTAGAATTTTTCAATTCTGTAGCTCCTCAGAAGACATTTAACGGTTAAAATAATCCTCCCCCTCCTAAAAATAAAATTTATAGCCATGCAGTCACCGAAAAGGGATAAAAATAGGAACCGTTCCTAAAAAGGGTGGGTGATAGGGCAAAATAGGCGTCCTATTCGGATTCAGGAGGTCATTTTACATAAGAATATGCTGAAATGGTGCCAGAAGCATACTTGCCAACTTTTCCGGTTTTCCCGGAAGACTTCCGGTTTCTTAACGTATCTTCCGGTCTTCGGGACAGATGATGAAATCTTCCGTTTTTAAAAAAGTCGGGGATATCGTTCGTTTTAAAAAGAAAACCCAAATGTTCTATGAAATCTCCTGATTCCCAATCTTTTTCCATCCATAACATAAATGTCAATATTCATTTCAAATTTTCTTTATGAGATTCTAGAACATGTAAAGAAATAGAATTGTTAAATATTTCTTACTGATGTAATTATTTTTTGCCCCCCCCCCCTTTCATTTATCTCCAACTAGTGATCAGCAATCAAATGTTCTGCAGAAGTCTTTTGTTTCCTAATCTTTATCCATCTGCAACATAAATGATAATATTAATTTTAAACTTCTTTCATTATATTCTAGAAGTAGAGTTGAAAGAGTTTAATATTTTTTACTCTGTAATTATTTTTGTATCCCCCCCCCCCCTTCCCCGGATTGTGATCAATGATCCATTCTAGAAACAATAAAGCAATGGAAGTGCTCAATATTTTTCACGTATGTAATTATTTTTAAATCTTTATTGATGAATTTAATGAATCTGCTTATTTTTCCTCAATTAGATTAAATATTTGCGTGTCATATTTATACGAAATGTGTAAACATGGGGAAAAAATGAAGAATAATTTTTTCAGGTAGGAAAATTTTTTCCAAATCAATTTAAGAAAATTAATATTCAGTTGGTTTTATGCACACATTTGAAACTGATAATTAGCTACTGCTACTTTTTTTTTTTTTTATATGTATGATTAATGTACATACACAAAAATCACATTCTATTTATTTGAAAAATTAGGTATACTTTCACTTAACTAACAAGGAGACGGCAACGGTGTGGGGTCCTCAAATCGAACGGAGGTTCCGCGTGTAATTAGCACTCAGTGAGTGCATTCATATACTCAAACCCTAGAGCGCACTACTTAGCCATCGCCGAGAAAAAAATTCCTGAAGTTTGAAAAAAAAAAAAATTAATTTGTATTAAAATTTAATGAATCGTTATAAACAATTTCTTTTCAACTTTTATACATTGTTAAATCGCGAATTTAATGATTTCTAACTTTTTAACGATTAGAACTTAGAATTGTAGATAGAATAAATATGTATAGTGCAACGGTCAGGTCAAACGAATGTACGTCGAATGGAGCGTTACGAACAGATGAATTTGTAATTTGTAAATTCTTCATATTATTTTTGATATATTGAATTTTATTTAATTCCAACCACATGCGAATAATAAATTTCCATATGTTTAATGTTAAAAAGTTAGAAATCATTAAATTCGCGATTTAACAATGTATAAAAGTTGAAAAGAAATTGTTTATAACGATTTATTAAATTTTAATACAAATTAAATTTTTTTTTTTTTTTTTTCAAACTTCAGGAATTTTTTTCTCGGCGATGGCTAAGTAGTGCGCTCTAGGATTTGAGTATATGAATACACTCACTGAGTGCTAACTACACGCGGAACCTCCGTTCGATTTGAGGACCCACACACCCTTGCCGTCTCCTTGTAAGTTTTTTGTCTATTGTTAAGTAAATTTCTTACAGATTCTGTTTTGTAGATATTTATATGTTGAAGAGGAATAACTTCATTTAAAAAACTTTTATATATTTAGTATAATCAATCTATAGTAAAACGTTTTTATAGATTGCCTCTAAATATTAAAATTGTAAAACTGTATTGTTTATTACGTCAAAGAGAAATTTAAAAAAAAATCTTCCCTTTTTTTATGAAATCTTCTGGTTTTTCAACAAAAATCTTCCCTTTTTTTATTGAAATTGGTTGGCAAGTATGCAGAAGCAATTTTCATGCCGAGCAGTGTTATACATCTGTGGGTCACCGAAGCGGAGGAGAGAAATTGTGATGGCATGTCTCTAACTCAACCTCAGGAGTTAGACCCAGACCATTGCCAGTTGCCCCTACTATAGCACTAGTCAAGCGTAAAATCCACTCAACCATCCAAACAAATAAATAAACAAAATACAATAATATTTTAATAGTTTATTCTCCAATAAGGAAAGCGTTCACATTAAAATTAGATTTTCTCGATGAATTATAAACTTAAAAATATAGTAGTATACGAGGCGTGGCTATTAAATAACGAGACTATTGCTGTGAAACATTTTCTTTTAAATTTGTACATATTTAGTTATTATCACCTTCAATATACACCCCTCCTCTATCCCTAAAATGCTTCATGCGAATTTTCCATTGTTCAAAACAGTGCTGGAAGTCTTGTCCTGTGAGCTCCTGCATGTGGCGTGCCGCTTTTTCTTTCACAGCTTTAACTGACTCAAATCTTATTCCTTTTAATGCAGATTTAATTTTGGGGAACGGATAAAAGCCACATGGGGCCAGGTCAGGCGAATAAGGCGGATGGTCTAAAACTGGTATGTTGTGTTTGGCAAGAAACGCCTTGTCAGACAATGGCGTGTGAGCAGACGCGTTGTCTTGATGGAGAACCCATGACTTGTTCTTCCACAATTCGGGTCGTTTTTTCCTAACCCCTTCACGGAGTATAGCAAGCATCTCAAGATAGTAATGTTGATAAATAGTTTGACATTCAGGAACCGAGTGAAGGTACACAATACCATGAATGTCGAAAAAAAGGATCATCATTGCTTTGAATGTCGGTCATCATCTCCAAAGTCTTCTCAGCCAACTTGGAACCGGTTGAACCACTTATAAACTCGCACACGTGATAAACATTCATCGCCATAAACTTGTTTTAAGAAAGGTAAGTTTCACTAGCGGTTTTACCAAGTTTCACGTGAAATTTCACGACAATTTTCATTGCTCTATTTTTACAATTACCACGTTTTCGGCAAAACGAAACAAACACCTCTTACACAACGAAGGTTACGACCAGACTGATTTCTCTGTAAACACGAGAGGCGCTGCAATCGAAAGAGAAGGCTTTACGCTGCACAGCTGTCGGTTGTTCGGATTTGGCACATATGTAGTTCATCTGTAGCAGCAATAGTCTCGTTATTTAATAGCCACACCACGTATATATTATTTACTCTCAGCTACATATGGCAGAGAAAGTATTGTTTTGGGATCAAATTTTCGAAACTGAGATTTGCTATATTTACATGTTTTGAAATCTTGTGAATTTGAAAAACTGTTTTTTAGTAGTTAGTGTGTATGTGCATGTGTGAGTCTGTTATCAGCATAACAAAAACTCATCGCTTGCAACTAATTCTGTGTGACTCGTGAACATGTGTACCAATTTGCAAATCAATCGGGTGATTTTTTTTGAAATCGCTATCAAAATACAGACAAACAGAGCCCAATATTTTTATTTTCTCTTACCCATAAGGTAGAGAAAATATTGTTTTTGGATCAAATTTTCGAACGCGAGTTTTTGTTGTATTTACATGTTCTGAGGTCCCCTGAATACGAATATCATGTTTTTAGCAAATGGTCCGTGTGTATGTCTGTGTGTGTGTCTATCTGTTATCAGCATATCTCAAAAACAAATTATGGCAGAAAGTTCAAACTTGGTATTCTAAATGTATATCATATAGAGATGCTACAGTAAGCTTTTCGTTAAGATCAAGCAAATAGTTCGTGTACAGGGACACTCAAAAGTATTCAAATACATTACGTTTGTGAATGAATTACATCTTTAAATGTACAACTTAGAAAAAAATATCGTATTTATTTTATTTATTTATTTATTTTTAATATTGAGAATAAAATGGACTTTTTGTGGATATTTGGTGTTATACTACTTCTCTAATAAAAAAAATCGTCTGCATTATTTTAAAAGATATTTTGTTTAAATAATAATTTTAATAAATTATTTTAAAAGAACAGAATTTTTTTTTAATAACCGAATTAGATTCTATATAAATGTGGGTGCATTAATGAAACGGGGCCCTCACACAGAACTAAATATCATATAAAACTCGTCCAAAGCCTAATTTGAATTGTTTAACATAGGTTTACATAACGGTATTCGTTATCTTACCTCTTAATCTCCAACCTGTGTTTATAGTATTAAATTTCAAGATAAGAGAAAGTCGTGTGAGTGACACACCAGATTATTTTGAATTTGAATGGGGAGGCCTCAACTGACATTTTAATAATTATTAATTAGTCTGCCTGTACTCGCCTAGCGCTCGATTTCTACGCGTGTTTCCAAATTTATTACGCTTTCAAGTTTGAATGACTAAACATTGGTTTACATGATATTTAAAACAAATGTATTCCTTTTTTACATTATGATATTTATATGTTTTGAAATGTAAATGTCCCCAAGAAATTAAAAATTCTATCGTAATGCTTTGATTTAAATTTAATAACCACGTATCTACTTATTTATTTATATTATTAGTTTATCGTGGCGTAGTTGAATTCTAGATATTAAATTTACTATTATTATTTTTCCCTGACGCATTGAAATTCTGCATACACTGAGGAAAAAAATATACCACCTTCCACTAGAATTAATAAGTGGCCATTTTCTAAATCCTTTAACTAGAAATATAGATTTCTGAGCTATGCGCATAAGGCACGCCAATAAGCTGAATAGATGAAATGATCGAGAAATTCAGTTTACACATTTCTAAATGCTGAAACAATATTCTGAATATTCCGAATCTTTTGTATCGCGAGAAATTCTCGCTTGATTTTCTAGAATTGGGTCATAAACCAAGATTATATAGCTGCTGAAACCTGCTTCTTGTAGTCTCATTTATTTGCAGAGATTTTTAAATAACTTTACCTTCGATAATATAAGCAAACGCTCTAGAATTCTAATAGGGGCTTCTAGAGCTCACTTTCCAAGGGGACTAGAATTTATAAGGATGACTTGGAACTATTTTTTCTAGAGCCACAATTTAGTCTCTTAGATGTCAGTTACAAAAATTCTCAGTGTATCAATGAAAAAAAGTTCATCTTAAAAATAGAAATTGTCTTTCGATATTTATTGTGAATCAATGAACAAATCTTTCCAAACCATGCAAACCATGGATAAAATTTTATTTTCTTTATCTCAATACATTGTTGTGATTGTTATGTAAATTTTAAAGTAAAATTATCTTTTTTCCTTCTTTTATTAAGTTGAAATGCGCGCATGGAAATCATGGTTAAAATTTTACTTCCTTTATTGCAAAATCCATAGATTTAATTATTTTAATTTGGAAATCTAATGCTGGGAGGTTCTAGTTTGCATAAGTATTCCTCAGGTTGAACATTTTTTTATTCAAAAGAGTGTCTCAGTGTGTTTTGTAATGTATAAAGGATTTTTTTTTTTTTTTTTTTTTTTTTAATAATGCATATAGGTATTGGTCTGTTATGTCCTGGAAAAAGTCCTCAAATATAGTTTTCAAGGTCCTCAAAATTTCTTCCGATTCGAGGACAGGTACATTAATATGTCTTCAAATCAGTGTTTGAAAAATGGTCTCCTTACCTTAAAAATTGTAATTGTGTGTTTTTTATAGAAATGCAGGATAAAACACAGAGAAAAAGAATATACCGCCTTCATCTAGAACGAATAAGTGGTCATTTTCTAAATCCCTTAACTAGAAATATAGATTTCCAGGCTATGCGCATAAGGCACGCCAATAAACTGAATAGACGAAATGATCGAGAATTTCTAGTCTACACATTTCTAGATGGTGAAACAATATTCTGAATCTTTTGTATTACGAGAAATTCTCGCTTGATTTTTTAGAATCGGGTCATAAACCAAGATTATAGTTACTGAAACCCGCTTCTTGTATTCGCATTTATTTGCAGAGATTTTTAAATAAATCTGACTCTTCGATAATATAGACAAAATCTGTAGAATTCTAATAAGGGTTTCTAGAACTAGCTTTCAAAGGGGACTAGAATTTATAAGGATGACATGGAACTATTCTTACCAGAGCCAGAATTTAGATTTTAGATATCAGTTACACACTGAGAAAAAAAATATACCGCCTTCCTGTAGAATGAATAAATGGTCATTTTCTAAATCCTTAAACTAGAAATATAGATTTCCGAGCTATGCGTGTAAGGCATGCCAATAAACTGAATAGATGAAATGGTCGCGAATTCCTAGCCCTCGAGAATATAGGCAAACGCTCTGGAATTCCAATAGAGGTTTCTAGAATTCGCTTTCATATGGGACTAAAATTTTAGGATGACATGGAACTATTTTTTCTAGAACCACCATTTAGATTCTAGATGTCAGTTACACAATTTTTTTTCAGTGAAGAAAGCAGTGTGAATATCACACCAATTTACACTTAAATAAATGTTTTCTCTTGCAATACTTGAATGCTTTCATTTAGTATTAAATGAGATATGCCTATAATGAGAGGAGGATATTTTTCTCGCACCTAAATGTTTTCGGCGCAAAAGATGGAAAACCCTGTCTGTTAACTGTCAAACGGTGCACGTTTCAGTCGGGAATAATCCAAAATTTCTATTTATAATCTATTCAGCTGTTTCTCGCCTCTCTCTCTTTTCAATGCCGTTTTTTCTCCTTAAAAATATCCGGCGTGCGTCTTGAAGAAAGGAGTGAGTTGAGAAGAGACGCCGCATTGCTCCGTTTCTGAAACGTATTCTCAAAAATCTCCATCTACAGTCGGTAACAAAAGTATCCGAACACTAGCAAGAATTCCTATTTTAAAAAATAGAGTTAATATTGTTTTGTTAAATAAATCCTTGTCGAATCACGTTCTTAGTCAGTCTAAGAACAGGATTCGACCATAGATATAGTAATATATGTAGATCTATCATCCCCATGTTATCAAGCAAAAAACTTGATGCCGAAAAAAAGTTCTAAAATCAGCCATTAGAGAGTATTGAAAAAAAGAATAAAAAGAAAAATGAATTTGAAACTGTACCTGGAGTTTTTCATTCACCTTTAGTAAATAAATTATTCATAAATTTTATTTACTAAATTATCCGTGTGAATTCCTGAGTGTGATTTACTCGGGAAAAGGCAGCCATTAGAGTGACTTTTCCCGAAAAAAAAAAAAAAAAGGCATCACTTTTTCCCTCTCGCTGATCAATCTATGTCTTATCACTATATCTATGGATTCGACAGGGATTTATTTAACAAAACAGTATTAACTCTACTTTTTTTAAATAGGAATTTTTGCTAGTGTTCGGATACTTTTGTTACCGACTGTACCTTAAAGGACGTTCTGTACCTAACCGTCGGCAACCAAAGTCCATGCTATTCTACGGGGAAATTAATTTAGCACATTACTTAAAATGTTTTTTAAATTCCGTTTTCCTCTTCAGAAAATTCACAATCGTTAAATTAGTACTCGTTTTCCAAAAATTGATTTTTCACATTTTATGTTCCGGTTAAAAAAATGCCAAAAATGCACTTAGTTAATTTTTCGCATTTTTAAACTAAAAAATTAAAAATTAAAAAAAGAAAGGAAAAAGAGTATTAATTTAACGGTTATGAATTTTCTGAATGTGAAAATAAAATAAAATTTAATTTAATAATAAAAAAAAAAAATTAAAGGGATTTTGGAGACAAAATTTCCTCATAGAATAAGGTGGGTTTTAGCTACAACAACACTAAACAAAATGACAAGAACAATAATACTGTACGCATAAAATATAAAGACCTTTTTTCGGTGTGGGGGGGAGGCAAAAATGAAAAAAATAAAAGTTTTAAAGTTATTCAAAATACACTCAAAAATATTCAAATACATTACGTCTATGGGGAAAATTGCAGGTAAGTAGAGTTTAACGTCTATATACTGCACTAAACCAAATGAAACGAATATATATTTTTTCTAATAGAGACAGTCAACAAAGAAATAAAATTGTGTATGTAGGAGCCTCGCCTCCCCTCTGGCGGGGAAGTCCCCCCTCGAGGCAGTAAATTTTCATGATGGGTATTTTTCAAAACAGCTCGCCAATACCTTTAAAACGAATGGTTGACCCATCGATCTGCGATAATTCAAAACAAAGTTATCGATTTTTTTTTACTCTTAACAAAAAAAAAAAATTTTTTTTTTTTTTTTTTTTTTTTTTTTTTTTTTTTTTAATATTGAGAATAAAATGGACTTTTTTTGGATATTTAGTGTTATACTACTTCTCTAATATGGAAATCATCTGCATTATCATAAAAGATATTTTTTTAAATAATAATTTTAAGAAATTATTTTTTAATAGCCGAATTAAATTCTATATAAATGTAGGTGCATTAATAAAACGGGGGGTTGAGGGGGGCGGTAGCCCCCCTCACACAGAACTAATTATCATATAAAACTCTTCCGAAGCGTAGTTTGAATTGTTTAACGCAAGTTTACATAACAGTACTCGTTATCTTACCTCTTAATCTGCAACCTGTATTTATAGTATTAAATTTCAGGATAAGAGAAAGTCGTGTGAGTGACACACCAGATTATTTAAATAGGAATTTTTGCTAGTGTTCGGATACTTTTGTTACCGACTGTACCTTAAAGGACGTTCTGTACCTAACCGTCGGCAACCAAAGCCCATGTTATTCTACGGGGAAATTAATTTAACACATTACTTAATTTGTTTTTTAAATTCCGGTTTCCTATTCAGAAAATTCACAATCGTTAAATTAGTACTCGTTTTCCAAAAATTGATTTTTCACATTTTATGTTCCATTAAAAAAAAAAAAAAAAAAAAAAAGCGCAATAATGCACTTTTAATTTTTCGCATTTTTAAACTAAAAATTAAAAATTAAACGAAGAAAAAGAAAGGAAAAAGAGTACTAATTTAACGGTTATGAATTTTCTGAATGTGAAAATAAAATAAAATTTAATTTAATTTAAAAAAAAAAAGTTAAAGAAATTTTGGAGACAAAAATTCCTCATAGAATAACGTGGGTTTTAGCTACAATGACCCTAGGTATTGTACGTTCTTAAGCCATGCCTTTAGTACAATAGTGACGGGTGTAACAATCATGCGTACGCATAAAATATAAAGTTTTTTTTTTTTTTTTTTTCTTTGAGGGTAAGAAGGGGGCTAAAAAAAAATCGATAATTTTGTTTCACATTATCAGATCTATGGCTCTGTTATTTGTTTTAAAGTAATTGACAAGTATATAATTTTTTTTAAATACTCATACTGGAAATTTACATTTCCTCCGAAGTATATTCTACAAAGGGTAGGGGGGGGGGAGGAGGCAATGTTCCTAACCATACAAAATTTATTTCCTGATTAACTATTACTATTATAAATATCTCTTTTTTTTTTTTTTTTGTTTCCCATCATACTATAGGTATGGGGAACTTGGGTAATCGTGAAAATTTTCAACCTCGGTTTTTTTACTTTTCTACGCGTTTTCAGGTGTGAGGAATCCGAAAATGACAAAATTTGTATGGTGTCCGTCTGTAGGGTGTCTGTTAGTCCGTTAGTTTGTTAGTCCGTTAGTCCGTCAGTATGTTAGTCTGTGTACACAATATCTGAAGAACAAATGGTCGCAGAGAGGTCAAATCAGTTTTAAAATATTACTTTCGACACTGGCAAGAGCCCTATTTATTTGCAACATTCGAATTAAAAAACTTCGTAAGTTATTTCAAATTTACGATTTTCTTAACATGGGAGAATAGGGCAAAATTTCACTCAAACATGCATTAAATGAAAAAAAAAATTTGCTGTAAAAATGTCAGACCAGTGTTAAAATATCCGTTTTGATGCCGGAATGAACATCAGATACTATAAACATGTTACTTTAAAAATTTCGCTAGTTATTGGATATTTACGAATTTCTTAACATGGCAGAATAACACAAAATTTCACATAAACGTCAATTTTTAGGGATATTTTCATCGTAAAGATGTCAGACTATTTTAGAAATATTATTTAGGATACTGGCATGAATATTATTGACTATGAATTTTGCAATATAAAAATTTCGTAAGTAATTAGAATTTTACGAATTTCTTATCATAACAGAATAGGGCAAAATGTTACACAAACGTCAATCTTGAGGGATTATTTCACCATAAAGATGTCAGACCACTTTTGAAATATTATTTAAGATATTGACATGAATATTATATTGTATGAATTTTCCAATTTAAAGAATTCGTAAAGTATTTGGAATTTACGATTTACTTAAAATGGCAGAATAAGGCAAAATCGAGCATAAACGTCCATTTTGAGGATCATAAATATATCAGACAATTTCAAAATAACATTTATGATACTTGTATGAACATGATTGACTACAAATATTCTAATAGGAAAATTTCTTAAGTTATTCGAAATTTAAGATTTTATCAACATAGCAAAATGGAGCGATATTTCATATAAATATGCATTTTTGGGATTGTTGCATTGGAAATAGTAGCATGAAAATAAACTACGAAATTGGTCCCAATAAAATAAATGAATAGATTAGAAAAAGATAAATATATCGAACTGAATGGTGGGTAGCCTATTAGGCGAGGATTTCGTTATGTCACTGTGTCAAGCGTTTGGTCAAATTCATTCCTCTTAACATGAATATAATGTGTCCTGTACAAGAAATTTCAGAGAACATACATAAGATGGGGAACTGAGCAGAGTCCACCTATGCCAACTAGTTTTTTTTTTTTTTTTGTGTGTGTGTGTGTGTGTGTGTGTGTGTGCGACAATCCTCTTTTTTTTTTTTTTTTTTTTTTTTTTTTTTGACATTTTTACGAAATTTCATCTTACATTCGCATATTACAAATTATTTAAACATACAGGATGGTATTTAATAAAAAAGCACCACAAAACTGGCGTTGTAAAAAAAACTACTTACAAACTTTGAATAAACACCATAATATGCAATAAACTCGCAACAATTGTTTCGGGTCGAAAAAATAACACACGACCCTTCATCCGGCGAATAAAGTAAGCACGAGTGCTGCAGTCAAAGCGGCAACGTGACTGCAGCACTCGTGCTTACTGTATTCGCCTGATGAAGGGTCGTGTGTTTTTTCCACCCGAAACAATTGTTGCGAGTTTATTGCATTTTATGGTGTTTATTCAAAGTTTGTAAGTAATTTTTTTTTTTTTTTAATACAGGATGATAGCTATCTGTTGAGCTGTGCAACTCAAAATATAGAATGGAAGTAATTTTAGTTAAAGTCCGACTAAATGTATCAAATTCACTTAAATTCCGTCCATTGATTCGTGAGATACAGCGTCCATACAATTTTTCTAATACACACAGGCAAACATTTTCTAAAAGAGATCAAACCGTGTTTAGGACATACCAAAACGTGCGAATCTCTCGATACAGAGGTTTAAGAATTCCACAAACCCAATACTTTCCTCTTTATACAGAAGAAAGTAAAAATATTCTGTGAGTAAAATGTACCTATATAACTAATTAGTTAGACGATACACAAAACTTCAGCATTATATCATGAAAAATACTTAAAGCAAAAGTTTTTGTTGGATTAGTCATAAATTAAAATTTATTAAAAGTTAATTAATACTAAGAACACTGCGCTACTAAGAAAAAAAAAAATTGAGCCCTGATACCATTTTTGCTGATTCTTACACAAAATGAATTCATGAATCTAAATGTGACTACCATTTTACCCAGTCACCCACCGTTTTCTCGGGACGTCACCCTTTCTCCCAATTTTTATCACTGTTCGGTAATTTGATTTGGAGAATGAAAAAGAATTAATTTAACACTTAAAAACAAAAAAAAAACTATAATGTTTAATAAATAACATTAATGATAGATTAAAAAAATATAAGAAATGTGATGCATAATTTCAGTGGCAACCCCCCCCCCCCCCTAAATTTCCCTCTTGCCGCAAATATTCCTGTTTTAGAATTTTCCAACTCTGTAGCCCCTCAGAAGGTATTTAGCAGTTAAAATAATCCTTTGTCCCCTAAAAATCAAATTTATAACCATAAAATTACTGGAAAATGATAAAAATAGGAGGCCGTCCCTAAAAAACGGTAGGTGATAGGGCAAAATGGTCGTCCTATTCAGATTCAGGAGGTTATTTTACATAAGAATTTGAAAAAATGGTGCTGGAGGCAATTTTCATACAGAGCAGTGGAATTATTGCTAGTAAAATATTGTAATTTTGTATATGACCTTATTAGTGTATGCGGGTACATTTAACGCGTTGAAAATATTTTATATTAAAACCATATAAAAATCTAAATTATGCAAATTCTTGAGACTGATTCCCAGAAATAATTAATTGACTTTTATAAAATTTTGTACCTTTTTTAAGTAACTTTCTAATTTATAGTAAGGTAAACGCACCAGTAGTGGACACTTAACTCGGAAAATAAGCTACCTAAAAATTCTAAAGATTCGAGCAATGTTCAGGAAGGGAGTTATAATCCTTTACTGTTAAACCCTTTAACAAAAAATAATTCCTGCCATTAGTTTTAAAATAATGTTAGTTTAACTAAAAAAAATTTGAACTTTTTGTGATATTTCCGTTTTCTTCTTATCACTTTGAATAAGGAAATGAAATTTTATTTTCTCGCTCTCTGCTTATTTTCAACTGATTTCTTCTACCTTTTGCTTTCATATGACTAAAATAAGTATGCAGAATTCATTTGTTGAGCTATTTTTTAAATCTTGTCTTAACACATAATATTTTTATGGGGTTCCACTACTTGTGCCAAAAAATGTCATCATGACCAATAGTGGACAGCCCTGTCCACTATTAGCTCATGTGACTTTTAATTCAAGATCCAGTAGTGGACGCAATTCTGTAATCTATCAATTTTAGAGTTGAATTTTAAAGCAAAAATTCAAAGGGTCCACTACTGGAATAAAAAAGGGTCCACTACTGGGTTTTTAGTGTGTCCACTATTAGCTCATTTTAAGCTCTTCGGATTTTTGATTTTTTACATATATAAATGCTACAATTAGCAATTTTCATAATACAGTCGTGTTAAGGAAGAGTTAGTAAAGGTCTGAAATATTAATTATTTTCTGGAACTCTATAAAATTTAGGAAATTACACAAAAAATAGCCGGAAAATGTCCTTAAAGTGTCCACTACTGGTGCGTTTATCTTATCAGTGGCGGATTTACGGGGGGGGGGAGGGGGGGGCTAGAGGGCTGAGGCCAAAACACTGACATTCACAATTGAATATTGGAATTGTAAATTTTTTATAGGTCTAGAATAACACTTTGAAAAATCTTAGCCCCCCCCCAAAAAAAAAAAAAAAAAAAAAAAAAAAAGTCATGTTCTGGATCCGCCACTGTATCTTATATATTTAAAGAACAATAGTTATGGCATTAAAGAAGAATTTATGGTTTTTCGGATACTCTATATATCATTTATTCTCACTGTGAAACAATTTGTTTGAACGAATTAAAAATATTAATTTCTCAACCCAAGAGCGAAAGGAGAAATGATCTTCGCTCTTTACCTGGAAGTGAGCTCATTTCCGCCCGTTTATCTACCTCGCAGCTTTTCAAAACAACGTCCTTGAAGTAAGAGTAATGACATTATATATTTTACGTATTTTTACTCCTTTAGAACTATAAACTTTTCATTTCATTTCATTTAATTCATTTCGCATATAATTTTTTTGAAATATTAACTTATTTTACTTGTTGATATTTTGGTAATTTTAAATTCCATTACCCCTTTAAGTCAAACTGGTCATTTTCTAAATCCCTTAACTAGAAATACAGATTTCCGAGCTATGCACATAAGGCACGCCCATAAACTGAATAGACGAAATGATCGAGAATTTCTAGTCTACACATTTTAGAGGGTGAAACAATATTCTGAATATTCTGAATCTTTTGTATGGCGAGAAATTCTCGCTTGATTTTCTAGAATTGGGTCATAAACTAAGATTATATTTGCTGAAACCTGCCTCTTGTATTCACATTTATTTGCAGGCTCTAGAATTCTAATAGGGGTTTCTAGAACTCGCTTTCAAAGGGGACTGGAATTTATAAGGAAGACATGGAACTATTTTTTTAGAGCCACAATTTAGATTATAGATGTCCGTTAATGAATTTTCAAAAAAATTGAAAAATCAGTATTTTTTATATCATTTTATAGATAAAAACTGAGAAAAAAATTCCATTGAACTCTCTCAAAACGAACAGATTCAGTTTAGGGCGATTACATATAATTTTGGAATTTTAAGATTTCTCTAGTCTATCCCACTGCCGCTGGATTCATTTTGCTACTCAACAGCTTCAGGTAGCTGCGCACTGATGTAGACGGACATATTTTTAGCAAAACATTGTACCGCTTATCTTGCACTTTGGGTTTAAGTTCATAACTGTTTAACTAATCGGAATAATTTTATTTGAATGCTCAGCTCAGAATCTTTGAGATGTATCTCATGTTTTGGTGCCTTCGGTATTTTTCTGATTTCAGCAGTTCGTGAGACACAACCGGACATATATATAATCGGATTTTAATAATATAACTATAGCGAAGTTAAATTTTGAATGTATAACTTATTTAACGGCTTTTTAAACGTTTTGATTAACTGATAACTTTTAATTAACTTTACAATTTATAGTTTATCTTTTATTGTATAAACCAAAATAACTTAATATGCCAAATAACTTAAGTTGTTCTGTAGATTTTTTTAAAAAGATTAATTTAAGATTATTTTTAGTGGGGGAGTTTTGCCCACTAGTGGGTCACTAATTTTAAATGAATCGTTATAATTAATGGATTTGTAAATTTTCATATTATCACTCATAATCTTTTATTCTTAAGAAAAAGTTAAAAAAAAAAAAAAAAAAATGTGATCGGTTAAAAACTTGCACTGGATCCTACTGCCTTCACCAGCGCAAAACCAGTGCATTGAGAAAAAAATATATACCATTTTCATCTAGAACGAATATGTAGTCATTTTCTGAATCCCTAAGCAAGAAATATAGATTTCCGAGCTATGCGTATAAGGTAAGCCAATAAATTAAATAGACGAAATAATCGAGTATTTCTAGTCTATACATTCCTAGATGGTGAAACAGTACTATGAATATTGCGAATATTATAAATCCTTTGTATTTCGAGAATTCTCGCTTAATTTCCTAGAATTGGGTCATAAACCAAAATTATAGTTACTAAAATTCGCTTGCAGAGATTTTTAAATAAGTTTGACCATCATAATATAGGAAAACGCGCTAGAATTCCTAAGGAGCTTCTAGAATGCGCTTTCAAAGGGGACTAGAACTTATAAGGATGACATGGAATTATTTTTACTAGAGGCATAATTTAATTTCTAGATGTTAGTCACAGAATTTTTTCTTTCTCAATGTGGGTAAATATTCGATTCCTAGATTTGACCCCCCCCCCTCCCCATACATGTATAATAATGAAAGATAAATAAATAAGCAACATATTAATTTAATTAAATACGTGTAAAATAATAATAATAATAATAATAATAATAAAACTTCTGCTGTGATCAATAAATAACTTCACAAATCATGTTTTACATTTGTCTAATAGAATAGCCCCTGCCACTAAATTAAAATTTATCAGGGATAGAAAATTTTATAAAAATAGGCTTTGGATAAAAACAGATATATTTTAAATACTCATAATTATTTAGAAAAAAAATCATAAATATCTTCTTTAGGCTTAATTATATATATATATATTTTTTTTTTTTTTTTCAGTGAATCGTTATACACAGTGTGTGAGAAATATCTACTGTAACATTTCTTTCTCCTTCCAACACTGTTCCTCGGCCAGTCCGAAAAACCATTTTGCAGGACTGGTATACTGCACATCGATTGTAGAAAGTGGGTGAATAGATCACCATGGCAACCCGATCATGGGGAGGGAGAGGCGATTTTTACCAAACTATAAGTTGATCTCTCTCCTATCTCATCCAGCAAAAAGTCGCCATCCAACTTTTTTTTTTTTTTTTTAAGGATGGACTAGGAAAAACATACCGTTGTGTTATCGTGGTTTTGACAAGCGATGAAATTCGACGTAACAGAGCTGTCTATGCCGGCATATTCCATAACAAGGGTTTGTTATCTTTTGACAGAGTAATAAAAATTTAGAAAATTTTAGAAAATCCGCCGTAATTGCGTTTTAAAAGTTTAACTTCTTCACAGATTGGTGAAAATTTTTTACATGGAAGCCCGCATTTTTGAGAATCTCTCCACAATTTATAAATAAGCTTCAGCACTGTAATGAACTTGTATATTACATAGATATAGTAATATATATAGATCTATCATCCCCATGTTATCGAGCAAAAAATTTTGATGCCGAAAAAAAGTTCTAAAATCAGCCATTAGAGAGTATTGAAAAAAAGAATAAAAAGAAAAATGAATTCGAAACTGTATCTGGAGTTTTTCATTCACCTTTAGTAAATAAATTATTCATAAATTTTATTTACTAAGTTATCCATGTGTATTCCTGTGTGTGATTTACTCGGGGAAAGGCAGCCATTAGAGTGACTTTTCCCGGAAAAAAAGGTATCACTTTTTCCTTTTCGCTGATCAATCTATGTCTTATTACTACATCTATAGTATATTATGAGCATCACAAAGTTTTCTTCTATGTTTTTCTATACGAATCTGCGCAGAGCAAATTATTTATTAAAATTATTTTCCAAGTTGAATGCAGACGATTTTTATCTTAGAAAAAATGTAACACTAAATGTCGAAAGAAAATCATTTGTATGCATGTGTGTATATATAATTCAGTTTTGCGTCGACATTTAAAAAAATACTACTTTTAATCTTTTTTGTTTGTTTGTTTGTTTTCTGCTTTATTATTATTAATCGATAACTTTGTTTTAAAGTTATCACAAACCTATGGTTCAAATATTCATTTTAAAAATATTAGCAAGTTCTTTTTAAAGATATCCATATCGAAAATTTACATCCTCTGGGCGTGGTATTTCTTTTCCAAGGAGGAAATTAATGTCTCTACATATGCAAAAAAAAAAAAAAAAAAAAAAAAGAAAAGAAAAGAAAAGAAAGAAAGAAAAATTCCTAGTTAATTACTACTGTCTTTTATTATTATTATTATTTCGCATAAAAGAGGGCAATAAGGATTCACATTATGTACATTTATACGAAATTTTGTTCTTTACGGCCATATTAAAAATTTTGAAAAAAAAAAACTATATGTGTATATATACACTCATGTCCATAAATTAAGGATAATGCTAGCTGAGGCAAATAAAGGTTCAGAAGCAAAACAAACATGACTTATTCATAAAGTCCATTTATTAAACAAAAGATCAAGAACAAAAAAAGTGGTTTATGTAGGATACCATTTATAAAAACTACGATTTTTGCTCCCTGAAGCAATTACAAAAAATATCTCCCTTACAAAAACTTAACATTACATGGTTGGTATGATCGTTAATACCTTGTATGTCTCTCAGATGATGGAATACAGTCCTTACAACGCTTAGGAATGTTGAGTATTAAATTATTGATCTGATCTTGGGGAAGATTACTCTATTTAGTAAGTAATGCTCGCTGAAGTTCCGGTACACATGCAGGAGGTGGTTGACGGACTACAACTCGTCGGAAAAGCATGTCCTGCACATGCTCTATCGGATTCTAGTCAGGTGAGAATGCTGGCCATTCCATGCGGGTGATAGCTTCAGATTGTAGGCATCCGTGTTCAACGTTTGCACGGTGAGGACGCGCATTGTCATCCATAAACACAAATTCTGGGCTCATGGTACCCCTAGACAAACATACATGTTGCTCCCGAATGATGTCCCGATAAATTTGGTCTATCATTCTTCCGATTTGAACATGCAGATCTGTTCTGGTGCCCAATTCTCCCCCCCCCCCCAGACGAGCACTCCTGCCCCACAGTAACGGTGTCGTTCAATTATGTTGTTTTGGCGGTAATAGGTACCTGACGTTCTACATATGAAAGTCTGGCGTGAATCACGCTGCAAGCTAAACCTGGACTCGTCGGAAAACATCACACAAGCTCACTGTGCTGCTGTTCACATTGCATGTTCTCTTCTCCAAGCTAACCGCTAGCACAGTGCATTACCGTGAGTGGAACACATCTAACAGGCCTGCGAGCATATAGACCAACATCTCCCAAACGTCTATACACGGTTTGTCTTGAAACTGTGGCACTCGTGGCTGCAGACAGCTGACGAGACAAGTCTGATGCTGTGCTTTATCTGCTTATTTTGGCAGTTACTGCCAAATACCGGTGGTCATTCGGCATTGTAACTCGGAGCCGACAAGTACTGTAACGTCGACTGGCATTTCCATCATTTTAGAATCGTTCCCAAAGCCTAGAGATGACACTTTGGGCGATTCTAAGTTCCCCCGATATTTCTATCTGAGTACTCCCACATTCTAGTCGGCCGAAATATCTAAAATGCAAAAAATTATCTACATGTGTCCTCTGTGTCATAACCATTCGGTTGTGGCACTGAGCGGCACACAGAACGCTTGTGAACAATTTTCCTTCTTTGCTCCCATTCCTTATCATACCCCCTTCTTACACTTTTGTCATTGTAACATCATATCGGCGTCATCTGATGGCTTCCTATAATTTGCATATTATTCTTAAAGATGTCTGTGGTATTTCTACAGGTGAAATTTTTGTATTAAAGTTCGATTTCAGTGTGATTCTGAATTATCCTTAATTTATGGACATGAGTGTATGTATATATATATATCACATGTTGAGCGATAATACCCAAATCAGCACATATTTAAGTTAAGGTCCAACTAAGCATTCAGTTTAGTTAAATTTCGCCCATTGGTTTGTGAGATATAGAATCCATGAAATTTTGGATGCACATACCGACGGAAAGACAGACAGACAGACAGTTTCTAAAAACGCTTAAATTGGGTTCAAGCCATCCCAATCCCATAACGTGTTACTCAACTAAAAACCACAGTTCGAAAATTTTCATGAATCCAAAACTTTCTTTTTATATACATACAGAAGAAAATATAACTGAAATGAGGGCCATAATAGATTATTTTTTCCAAAATTAAAATAATAGTGAAATTTACAAAGAAGTGAAATTTAAAAAATAAAATAAAAATCTGTCTTAAGTATAATTTTATTCTAAACAAGAAGGGATTTTTTTTTTCTCTGGATTGTCTTCTATCCAAAGTAGTCTACCGCAAAACGATGATAACTTTTTTACTGTCTGAAATATATAGTGTACTCTTATTCTAATAAATCTGACTTTTATAAATTTTAATTTAGTACTACAAGTTTGCCAAAATATTCATAAATATTCTTTGAAATTTTTTCAAAAGTCAAGCAAAATTGGTTTTCATCCAGACCGTAACGTTTTTCTATTATTATATCAAATTACATAATTTTCACTCATTTGGTGTATTCCATGCAATCCAAAATAATAGTTATATTTTTATTTAAGTATACAAAAGGCCTAAAAATAAATAAATAAATAAAATAAAATAAAAAATCTTTAGTGACTTCACTCGACTTTCCGAACAGTAATTAATTGACGGTATATAAATAAATTAAAAATAAGAAAAGTCGAAAAATAAACAAAAGAGAATGTTACAACAGAGTGATTGGATATTTTTTATTTTATTTATTTATTTATTTTTAGAAACATATATTGTTTAATTTAATGCTATTGCACTTCAAATATTTTGGGCCCATACGTCATAATGATAATGAATTTTTAGTTGTGTCCCTGTAAAAATCTATAAGTGCTGAGTTCACCAAATTCATAGAAGTTAGACATTTGAAAATTTTAGAATATCTTAAAGCACGATGACAATGCATTCTTTTAATATTTTTATTCAATGAATAAATGTTTGAAATTTTTTATAATTGCTCTGTTAACCCTTTCACTACCAATATATTTTTTTTCTGAGAAAAATAAAATAAGTATTAAATAATTTATCTGAAGTGGTCCATTTAATCGACAGTGAATTTTTTCAACTGACATTTCTATCCACCTATTCATGGTAGTTACAGGTCTAAAAAACAAGAACAGAAAACATTCAGAAAAAAAATTTCATATTATATTTTAATTTAAGCTTGGGACATATAAGTCCCAGTGGTAGCGAAAGGGTTAATACGCATTGGATCATTTTCTTTCAAATTGATGGGATAATTCATAAAAAAAAAAAAGATTAAATATTTATTAATACATAGAATTATCAAGTTTATAGGATTCAACAGATGTACATTTCGAAAATGTAATATATTTACGAAAGATGAAGTTCTGGAAGAGGAAAAAAAAACCTTAAATAAACCGAATTCAAATGAGTTACCACCATATTGTTATCCCATTCAGTTACGGTTCGCGCTACGGTTACAACATGTGACATACAACTACCTTGTCGTCTTATCACAAATTTATCTACTAGAAGTACATTACAAATGGAGGAAAAATAAACAGTAAATGTAAGAAAGTGATTGTTTCTTAATAAGATTTTATTTTTAATATCTTATCAGTCCCGAACATGTTTTTGAGACTTTAAATATTATATTTAATGCTGCTGATATTTGTAAGCATTTCACACGATTTTTCTGAAAATTAGTTTGAATTTAAAGAAAAATAGAAAACGTCATTAGATTTTAAAGAACTTGAATTTACAATGACTGAAAATTTCGTCCGTATAACAAAATCATAATTTTAAAAAAGGGCAGAAAAGTAAGTAGTTATCGACCCCCAAAATGAATCATTTTATCATTTTAAAATTAAGAAACTTACTTATAAGAAAAGAACAACTTAAAAATAAAATGACAGCCCATGTTTTTAACCTATAATATATAAACTCTAAAATAAACATCCAGGCTCTTCATGTTTGTTACATAATACTTCCTTTATTTTACTGTGTTTATTTTACTTCAGTAAGAGCGATGTGCTTAGAACTGACTTGATAAATGTCTAAATTAAGCTAAGTTGACCAAAGGAAATGCCATAACAAGTTATTTATAACATTTTGAAATAATTCGAAATGAAAATAAATCGAAAATAAAAAGTTTCACCATTTTCCCTACATCGCGGTAATTTGGAGGTAAAATTTTCACTCCCGGCCCCACTTCATGTACCCTATAACATAAAAAAATAATTGCATATGGATAATTATAGCTTCCTTATTCTTGTAATAACATATTCCGTAAATATTTTCCCAATTTGTGTGGTCTACAACACGTTATGTTTTATAAAAACGAACAGAATTTAAGGACCGCAATAAAAAATAAATAAATAAAAATGTTGCAAACTTTTCAATTTCTTTTTCTATTTTTGTATTAATTTTATATAATATATTAGTTTTCTTCGGATATTAGTTTTCTTCATATCATTTATATTCTTCAAGTATCATATTTTCTATGTATAAAGCTGAATTTTTATATGTTAGTCAAAATTAAAATTCTTTAGAACATTATTCGATTAAGTTTTTAATAACAAATCATATATTAAGTTAAAAAAAAAAAAAAAATAGAAATAGAAATAATAACTGTAGAAATTTAATGAAATGTATACATTTTCAACCTTTATACCTAAAAAAAAAATTATACTAATTCACAACCAGTTTATTGCTTTACACATAACTTGTTTTAATTAGAAGGTTTTTTTTTTTTATTTTTATTTTTTTTTTTATGTGTGTCATTTTAATTACAGTTTTTTTAATATACATAAAGAAAATTTTTAAATTCTTAAATATCATTTTAAAATTTTAGTTATGCATATGTTGTAAGAATATTATTTATCATTTTTTACTTTCCATAATAAACAAATGATCATTTATTAATACAAAATTTACAACATTAACAAATCTTTGCGTGCATTGTAACTTTATTTTAAGACGAAAAAAATTCATTCAGTAACAGCTTAAACTTTATGTGTATATCGGACGGCAGGCGGCGCTGTTACGTTCCGCTGAAATAATTTAATCTTGTGTAATTTTATTTTAAGAAAGAAAATAATTAGTCAGCAACTGTTTAAACTTCGTGTGTAGAAAATAAATTAATTTTGATCGTATTTGAGTGTTTAAATTTGTGTGCATATCGGCCGAATGGTGGCGCTGTTATGCTGTAATCCTCCTTGTTTATATATATATATATATATATATATATATATATATATATAAGCTGTGTCTCAAAATCTAATGTACATAATTACACCATTTTATTATTATTATTATTAATTGCATGTATATTAAGCGTAAGGTTGTTTGTTATAAATAATGTTTAAAGAAAAAATCCTCAACTTTGGCAAAAAACAGAAATCATTTATCGTGGTCACCAATTAATGAATAATTTCGATGTTGCAGATTGAGTATTAAATAGAATTTTCTTGTTCAAGTTAAAATTTGTGTATATATCAGCCAAAGAAGGATATATCGAAATATTAATGAATAACCTCGGTAAATTTTCGACTCAAAATGGCTAATCTGTCAAGGTCGATTAGCGATTTCTGTCGAAATTCGTCTAATATTTGCGAAACTTCAAAACTGCCTTTTTACTTCCTAGTTCAGAAAAGGAAAATAGAGGAAAAGAAAAGAAAAAACATTAATTTTCCTTTTAAACGTAATTTTTCTCTATTTATATAAACAGATAAAAGACAAATTAATTTAAATTAATATAATCTGTCTAAAATTTTTATCTTTAAAGTGATTCTGATTTCTTTAACTGCAAACAGGTGAGAATATAGGAAAAGAAAAAAAAAAAAAACATTATTTTTCATTTTAAAAGTAAATTTTCTCTGTTTATATAAACAGATAAAAGACAAATTAATTTAAATTAATATAATCTGTCTAAAATTTTTATCTTTAAAGCGATTCTGATTTCTTTAACTGCAAACAGGTGAGCAGTGATGAACACCAATTTCTGCTTAAATTCGCTTAAAATTGAAAAAAAAAAAAAAAATCCAAAAACTGCTTCTTTTATTTCCAGTACCTTATTTATTTCCAGTCACGCGGTACGTTGAAAATTGAAAAGCAATTATTCCCGACCGACGAATCGTCTGACATTGCAGAATGATAAACGAAATAATGAAGCATTACCTAAGGGATTGCTCCCCTGGATTCAGAAAAATTACTTCTTTCATTTGGTACCGAATTTTAAAAAAATCGGAACAATATTTCCAATTTATTCGATTATTTAACGCTCCTTAAATGCAGAATTGACTCGTTAATTAATTGATATAGTTTGACATTTTAATTAATATCTCCACAACTAATAAAAATTTTCAAATTCAATTTTCACTGTG
Source organism: Salticus scenicus (assembly GCA_963930645.1). NCBI lineage: Eukaryota > Metazoa > Arthropoda > Arachnida > Araneae > Salticidae > Salticus > Salticus scenicus. Next base: position 217,488,442 of record OZ005661.1, on the reverse strand, counting down.
CTTTCTGGAAAATTTTTGATCACATGTATGTCAGTTTTTCTACTTTTATGTTCAGTGGGGGCTGAACGTATAGATGAACAAAAGGACATCTTTTATAATTATACATAATAATTTTTAATTACCTATAACAAGTACACATTATTCAAATCTTTTTTTTTTTTTTTTTTTCTTAATCATATAACTTATAAATATCACTTCCAAAATTAAAAAACAAATAAACATATGTAACTTGCTCTTTTATGACATTTAAATATTTCAAAAATGATAAGTTAGTTATCAAAATAAATGCTTTTTTTTTTAATGTTATTTGAATCATTATAACAGCTCTAAACATCTGCTATAAAATTTTTATTTACACATAGCAATTAAAAAAAGAGAATTAAAATTATTAATATTATTATTAATTCATATAATACTAGCAAACCCGTGCGAAATATTCGCATTTTATTTCTTTTCTTACTTACCTTTAAAATTTGAAACTCATAAATGTTATACCAATTTCCCCACCTAATTAAAATTTTAATTTACCAGAAGCCAAATTATCATTAAAACCAAATTAATATTGTACAATAGTGAAATCAAAATCATTCAAAGAAAGGTTTCCAAATAAAATTCAGGGTTCACGACCCAATTTTCATACTTCCACAGGCAGTACAATTTTAATACAGGACTCCCACGACGCCTTTAAATTTTTGCCGTCATGTTGGCGATGACTTTTTATTAATTTTGGTACTCTTTTTTTTTTTTAATAAATAAATAAATAAAAATAAAATAATTCTTATTTTGATTATATTTTTTATGCTTGTGTTTTTTAGTAATTTATGACACAAAAGTTCCTATTCTGTATATATCTTTAAAATATTGCTAGGTTTAAAATGACGCTTGCAAAGATTCTGAAGAAACAACTGTTAAAAATACATATTTTTCTTAAACTAATCTCATCAGACAAATGTCGTCATTTTTTCTTATTAGTCCATTGAGCTATTAATTCACGTATAAGTATTATTTTTTTTTATCCTCGCGTATCGTATCGTTTCGAGAAAAAATAATTGAAGTCTGATAGCAACCAGCTCATATCATTTAAGTGTGACTATTAATGTCCTGGAAAATATTTGATATTTACAGGTTAATCTACACCCTTTTTAATGTAGGTTTTAAAGTGTTATTTTCGTTAAGTAATTTTAGGTTGATTTCTTTAGAAATCGACCTATTGCAATCACTTCATTTATCTATCTATCTATATATCTATATATATATAATGAAAATTTTGTCATCACGATAACTCCCGAAATAATACTCCAAATCGAATCAAATTTGGACAGTGAACTGATCTTATAAATATCTTGGATGAGTTCGTTAACCAAGTTGCTGCGACTTTTTGTTTTCAAGTGGAACCCACTTGAAATTTTCAAACCGACATTATAAAAAGCATATTTAAAGCAAGATTTGCTTGAATTTTGATGTAAATACAAAGTGGCGGATATCTTAAGTTAAGTGGGGCCACTTGAAATCAGGTTACCACTTGAAAATTTAAAATCACGATAACTTCCAAAATAATACTCCAAATCGAACCAAATTTGGACAGCGTCTTAACTTGTGTTATGGATATCTTGGATGAGTTTCTTAACCAAGTTGCTGCACTATTTTGTTTTCAAGTGGGGATCACATGATATTTTCAAATTCAAATTGTAAAAAGCGTATTCCGAATTTGTTTGAATTTTGATGTATACATAGACTAAGTGTCTCAATGAAGTTTATTAATGAACGTATCCGCCATTTTTAATAAAGTGGCGGATATCTTAAGTTAAGCGGGGCCACTTGAAATAAGGCTACCACTTGAAAATTTAAAATCCCGATAACTTCCGAAATAATACTCCAAATCAAACCAAATTTGGACAGCGTCTTAACTTGTGTTATGGATATCTTGGATGAATTTCTTAACCAAGTTGCTCCACCATTTTGTTTTCAAGTGGAGACCACTTGGAAATTTCAAATTCAAATTGTAAAAAGCGTATTCCAAATTTGTTTGAATTTTGATGCATACATAGATTATACGAGTGTCTCAATGAAGTTTATTAATTAACTATGGGTTTTCTCGCCAAAAGTCGCCAAGTGGAAAACTCGCTAAATTTGGCGAAAAATCCATTACCTGCCATATTGGGGCTTTTTAATGCGTTTTTAAGGGAAAATTAGGCTATTTTAACGTTAAAACAAACTAGAAATGCAGAAAATTAACATTTAATCAACTTACTAAGCCTCTTTGAAAGAATTTCTACAAAAAAAAAAATAAATAAATAAATAAATAAAATTAAAAAAAATTAAAAAAAAATAAAATAAAATAAATAAATAAATAAAAATAAATAAATAAATAAATAAATAAAAATATTTTCAAATTTGCAACAATATCTTAGATTAATTAATTCACTGAGCAACTTTCTCTGCCATTTTGATCCAAGTGGCAGCCACTTAATTTTTCAACACGATGACTTTTGAGATTCTGAATTATTTCCAATTATATTTGTACAGTAGTCTTACCTCACAAATGCATTCGATATATTTGTCAACTTGGCCCACCCTCTTGTTTCCAAGCGCCGACCACTTGAAAATTTTAAATTTACATAAAAAGGTATTTATGAACCGATTTGCTTAAAACTCCATATGTAGATAGCCTTCATCAATATTTCTACTAATTCGTTAATAATTTGTAGCCGCCATTTTGAAACAAAATGACGGCTACTTGATAAGGAAAAAGAAATCAACCTACCCTTCCGAATAAGCCGGAAGGACTTGTTTAATCATTGCTTTTCATTTCAAATCAGGAAATGCATTTAACGTATTAAGGATTTTTCATGGTTTAAGTATATAGTATTTAAACCTTAGATGCATGAATTTTTATATTTAATAAATAACATTTGAAATCAACGAGGAAATCAGTGTAGTTAATCGGAAAAATACAAATAAAATAAATAATAAATAAAATAAAATAAAATATCTAGGGTTGCTGCTCCAGTGATTGGCATGCTCCAGTAAGTGACATCTATCCCGAAATAATTAATAAATAAGAAAAATAATAAAATCATATATTTCACATATAAGAATTTTAACATTGTATGTCAAACACTGGAGTCTAGGGTGCTAATAACTGGTAAAATGAATCACTAGCAGTGTCAAACACTGGAACATAAGGGTCCAATGACCGATAAAATGAAAAACTGGCAGTGTCAATGACTGGAACATTGAATGGGTGTCAAATAAAAATTCATAAAAAAATAATTGTTACCAAATGTATATATTTTAACATATATGGGGTTCTGAATGTCTTTCTTGCCCTATGTACTAGCTTAAGATTTCTAAAAATATTTTCTGATAACTAGAACATTAAAAACATCAGAGATTGCTCTAAAAGTATCAATCACTAGTGCACTTACCCTACATAAAAATAAAAAAAAAAAAAAAAAACACCTACCATTTTTTTTTTTTTTTTTGCATAAATTAACCAGTATATGCAAAAATATAAACATTATTCGTTACTCTTACCTTGTTTCTATCCGAAAACAAATTTTTCTGTCTGTTTTTATTACTTTTTAACACGCTTTTATTAGCTTCACCTGTATGTATGTTTGTATGCATAATGTATGTTTGTAACTGCTGTGGGAGCAAACAAAAAACCTATATTGTAAAAAAATACTTCCCGTACGTGAACGCTGTGGCTGTGAGGTAAAACTTCGGGCTACGAACCTAAAGGTCTAGCGTTCGAGCCCAGTCAGGGGAGAATTTTTAAAAATGGTTTTGTTTAATTCTAAATTATTTTAATTAAAGATTTAAATGTGTGTAAATATAACGGTGTGTCACTCACACGATTTTCTCTTACCCTGCATTTTAATACTAAGATAGATATTATATTTTAATCACATTAAAAACTGAGACAGATAATATACAATAAAAAATATACATTTTAAAATACTTAAAACACAAAAACATAAATTTAAACGTTTCGAGCCTATTACAGGCTCCTCATCAGTAAAAACATCAAGTGCAAATGATGAGATGAACAACAGACTTTATGTGAGTACAACGTATTCATCAGGAACTGCGCATGCTTCATTAAGTGGAGAAAAATGTTGATTTGTGTACCAGCCCTCCAGGAAAATTCTTGAGTGATAATTTAAACAATTAGATACGATTATTTTAGTATTGTTAAAATCAGGCAAATGGTCAGTTTCTATGGCATGTTGAACTATTTTTGAATGTATATCACGGTTTTTAAAATTTGTTTTATGTTCCTTAATTCGAGTATGAAGAGAACGGCCAGTTTGACCAATATAAACTGAACTACAAGATTTACAAGGGATATTATAAACAACACCTGTACGGGAAAAAGGGGGGATAACAGTTTTAAAATTTGAAAGGAAATTACGAATTAGAAATTGAGGTTTATAGGAAACAGATAAATTAACAGTGCGTAAAACTTTGGCAATAGATTCAGAAATATTTTTATAGTAAGGAATAGTAACAAACGATTTAGGTGAATTAGATGAATTAGTTTTATGATTATCCTTATTAAAATCATACTCTTTTAATTTTCTTTTAAGCCAGCGAGAGGGATAATTATTACGCTTTAAGTCCGAAAAAATCCTTTTCAATTCCAACTGGAAAAGTTCATCGGTACTGCAATATAATTTTGCGCGGTGAAGTAATGTATGGGAAAACAGCAGATTTATGTGAAGAAGGGTTAACTGAATTAAAATTTAAATATTGGCCTTCTGATACTTATTCTAAATTTGTTACTTCTGTTTATAGGAAACCTACATTTTCAGGCCAATATTTAAATTTTAATTCAGTTAACCCTTCTTCACATAAATCTGCTGTTTTCCCATACATTACTTCACCGCGCAAAATTATATTGCAGTACCGATGAACTTTTCCAGTTGGAATTGAAAAGGATTTTTTCGGACTTAAAGCGTAATAATTATCCCTCTCGCTGGCTTAAAAGAAAATTAAAAGAGTATGATTTTAATAAGGATAATCATAAAACTAATTCATCTAATTCACCTAAATCGTTTGTTACTATTCCTTACTATAAAAATATTTCTGAATCTATTGCCAAAGTTTTACGCACTGTTAATTTATCTGTTTCCTATAAACCTCAATTTCTAATTCGTAATTTCCTTTCAAATTTTAAAACTGTTATCCCCCCTTTTTCCCGTACAGGTGTTGTTTATAATATCCCTTGTAAATCTTGTAGTTCAGTTTATATTGGTCAAACTGGCCGTTCTCTTCATACTCGAATTAAGGAACATAAAACAAATTTTAAAAACCGTGATATACATTCAAAAATAGTTCAACATGCCATAGAAACTGACCATTTGCCTGATTTTAACAATACTAAAATAATCGTATCTAATTGTTTAAATTATCACTCAAGAATTTTCCTGGAGGGCTGGTACACAAATCAACATTTTTCTCCACTTAATGAAGCATGCGCAGTTCCTGATGAATACGTTGTACTCACATAAAGTCTGTTGTTCATCTCATCATTTGCACGTAATTATTAATATAGATTTTTATTCGTTATACTTATGTGTATGTGTGTGTACATCACGAAAATCATTTGACCTATTTCTGGGTACATGCATGACATAAAATGTTAGTAAACAACAAGCTTGTTAGAGATTAACAAACATAAGTTTTGATATTTTTAATGGATATTTTTTAAAAATGCAATTCTGTAAAAGGTTAATTAATGAAAATTATAAAATGAAATGTACCTAACAAAAAATAATTTTCAACTTTTATCCAATCTGCAAACGTAAGTAAATAAGAGAAATAGTGTATTTCCTGCAAGTATCTATTTTCATAAATTAATATGCATCTATATTATTTATTCATCTATTTATTTATACGATACAGTAACACAAGTTTAAGAAAACATGGAAAAGATATAAAATTAAATTTAATAAATAATTGTTAAACTCTTCTAAATAAAATATTAATACTGAATCGAACTATATTTAAATCCCCTAAATTTTATAATGTTTATTTAAATATTTAGCATATTTTATTTTTTCTAATTATTAATCAAATCAGAGATACCCATAGAAATTGAGAAATTGTGAGGCATAAATTTATATTTAAAAGCCTACAGCATTTTTCATGCATTGTGTATGAAATCAACCGACTATCGTCCTTGATTAATCCACACACATTCTTCTTTTCAAATCCTTGATTCGAATAATAAGTTATAACTTCAGATATATTTGTATATTTGTTATGGTTATCAAAGATGTAGTAAATATTATACCAACTATACTAGATGCTAAGCTAAGCAGTCACGCCATACGTAATACACGTTAGTTATCACTATTATTACACAGGAGAAGGAGGAGGGCATTTGCAGAAAAACTAAATAAAAATTATTCCGAGATCCAAACCTAACTACTGTAGTTATCAGATTTCTGTATTAATAAGGGGGGGGAGACTTGTTTTTATCTTGTAATAACCGATTGATTATTTGAACTACAATAAATTTTAAAAATAACTGGTTTTATGCAAAAAGTTTTAAAATTAAAAAAATAAATATATATTATACTATTTCAGTAAAATAGTATACTCTCCAAAAAAATACTCTCTATAATATACTCTCCATAATATACTCTCCAAAAAAAAGTTTAAACGATAAATGTATTTTTACAATATATTTATCATTTAAACCGTAATATCTATATATATATATATATATGCACATAGTAGGATTGCACGGAAAAAAAGAAAGAAAAAACGTAATAATAAGATTTTGTAGATAGGTGTGAAAAAAAATAGAATATTATTCCATGATAATTTTATTTTATTTTTATAGTCATTACTTTAAAAAATATGAGATTATATATATATATATAATCACAATTGGTTCAAATTTTATTATTAACTGAAATATATCTGAAAAAGTATTAGGAAGAAACCCAGAGTATTTTTTTTTCTTGTGTGTATGTGTGTCCATATATACACATACGTGTGTATCTGCTTTAATGATCAATAAAATTCAATTTGTTATACATAAATGAAGCACAGGAATAATAATAATAATAATAATAAAGTAAAGTTAGTATAGGTATGAAAATAATACTCATTTTATTTCTTATGTTTAATCATGAGTTTGGTGCATATTATACGGGATTTATTTTTAATTCACCTTTAAAAATAGATAATGCCAAAGAAAAAAAAAAAAAGAAAAAAAAAACATTAATTAAACAGAAAAGAGAACTCCTTTTCTCTTTTGTTTATAATAAATATTTTAAAAATATACATAAACAGTCTATAGTTGATTATGCAAATATAATAAAATCGCAATTAAATACTAATTGTGATAAGAAAACTTCAACTGAAAAATAATAACTTTGCCATACAACTTTTTAATGTTAGTGAATCTCTGCCAACTAATATCACACATCTAAATCACAAGTGAAATGTAAACAATTAAGCGATTAATTATGCAAACATTTTCCCGCGATCCTTATCATCCTTATCACTTAACATTAACACGAAGACATAGATATTCAAAGGAAAAAGATATATTTTTTTCCTCTCCCTTTAAAAATTAGTGAAGGTCTGACATGAAATATCCTCTATCTGAAGCACAAGAGCTTCAGTATAATTTCCAATCCGGGAAAGATGTCTGATAAGTGTGTGTGAATGAGGCAGGTGTTGTATTCGGAAAGAGAGAGGTTAGGATGGACTCACCTTTTTTCTTCTCTTCTTTCTCTTTTTTGTCTATCAGGAAAGCTTCCTTTTCCTGCTCTGTGTACATCATGAGGCGAACTTTGTCCACAAAAGAAAATCCATCATCACCTCCCTCCTTAGCGCCTTCCGCCATCGTTGCGGTAGGCTACCGACAACAACAATCCCTCCTGCGGACCACAATTTCTCCACTTCTCCACTGTTGTGCTTTTACCTTTCCCTCTGGCTCACACAGAGACGCGCAGGGAAGATACATTTAGGAGGTGAAGAGAATCGCTAGATGGAGCCACATGTCTCGGAATAGCGGGAGAAAATGAAAACAATAGTATTAATTGTTACCATTTAAATTATAATTCATATTTCTACTATCGTAAAATTGTTATTCATACTCAGGGCCTGACTATCCCACGGGCACCTGGGGCTCGTGCCCTGGGCGCAAAATTTCTGAGGGGCACAAAATTTTACTAATGTTCAAAAATTTTTTGGTCTAAATCTTCCTTTTTCTTTCTTCCTTTTTTTTTTTTTTTTTTTTTTTTTCTCGCTCAACTGCAGGGCCTGATTATCCAAAAGGCTCAGGAATCACAAGCTTTCTCTCTAAAATTTAAAAACTGGGTCTTGAATTTTTTGTTTCATATTTTCAGACTGAGATTGAATTTTTTCTGAAAAAGGTACCTAAAACAAGACAAAACGCTCACTATTTCGGGAGAAATCTATTATTTAACCTCAAAAATCTGAATATTCTTAATTAAAAAGTTGTATGATTTTAATGTTCTGTGTAGAAACTATGAAACATAATAAACACACACTATTTTTTGGTCTATAGCATTTTTATATTACAATATGTAACAGGAAAACAAGATTTTCCGAAATGAAAGGGGGCCCCGAAATGATGCTGAGCTTCCCCTAGCTTCAAAGCTTAATCGGGCCCTGCTCAACTGTGTTTCACTTACATGAATAAAATTTTAAAATAAAGTCCGTCGTTAGGTTGACTGGGGATAATTTTATTTGTCTTTAGATCCCAAAACAGAAGCAGATAATTATTTTTGACCAAACAACTCTTTTCGGTCTGTTTTTTCGCCGGCTATAAAGTGTAGCACGTTAATAACCTTTTTTTTTTTTTTTTTTTCTTTTTTGAGTGTGGGCTGTGTGTGGGGGGGGGGGGGAGGATGCACGAAAAATTTAAAAGTGCCCTGGGCACAAAAAGTTGTTAGTTGGGCCCTGTTCATACTTTAATAAAAACGTAAATATACCGTCATATCACTGCCAGAGATAAAGGGCAGATGCGGGGGACCCTCGGATTTAAAGGGCTCTCGACACTGAGCAGAAAATGAGAATTTTTTGCAAAAAAATAAAAATAAATAAATAATAATCACCGCATTTCAATAATCTTAAGTGCACTTATTTGATTTGAAGTGTATTATAACAGTTTTATTATTACTTCTATTCTATTCTATTTTAATCATATTGTGTATTAAAATACCTACTTATCTATAACATTAAAGGATTAAAATATCTATTTCAACTTTAAAATGGAGGTTATTTATGAATAAAATTGATAAATAATAAATTTAAAATTAACGTCTCAATAATTGTACACTTTAAAAAGTAAGGTTGTTTATACAGTTGTTTAACATAAATAGGTAAATTAATGCATAAAATTGAAATTAATTTTAATTGGTATCTTTAAATAGCATGAAATATTACCTAACATAATTATTGATTTACATAATTATTGATCTCTCTCTCTCTCCTGTTATACTTCGTTAAAAAAAAATATATATGGTCTTATATGTCAGTGTCTCATAACTCATATTAACTTTTCTAAATACAGTTAAACCTCGAAAATCCGGAATAAGTGGGACCACGGCGATTCCAGATTTTCGAATTTTCCAGATTTTAGAGATATTGAAAACTAATTTTTTATGATATTATAATAACATATAAAATGCAATTTTTATGCTAGTGAAAATAAACGAATAATCAAATTGGCGAATTAAAAAATAAAATAGAAATACAATAAAACACTTACGTTGATTTAAAACATAAATACATTAAACTAAAATATAATAAACAACTGATAATGCTTGTTAATAAAGTGTTTCTTCATTAAAGTATACTCAAATAAAACTATTAAAACAAATTATTATTTTTTTCTAATTATTTTAGTTATTTAAAGCTGTTTCACTCTAATAGGATTTTTTTTTTAATTCCGTTTTTTTAGCCTACTTGTTTTTGTAAAAAATAAAATCTTTAATTAACAATCAAGATGTATAAAAATATGCCAGATTATGTCCATATTTATGTATTCAGCGTTCAATTAAAAGAATTTTAAACTGCATTTCACAAGAAATGTGTAAATAAGATACAGCAAAGTCTTACTTAAAAATTAAATTAAAATCGGAAAAAATGTGCGGATTTTAGCGATTTCCGGATTTTGGATGTCCGGATCTTCGAGGTTCAACTGTAATTTGCTTTCTACAAGGCTTCACTAAACAATTTCAACAAAGAAAAACTAAATGAGAAAGGGTGTCAAATGTGCATTACAAGTAAATGAAAGTACACTTGCCTCCAAATGCTAAATTAAAATAGGATTTTTCTTCCTCTATTCACTTTTCTCTTTCTTCCATAAGGGACGCTATACTACAGGTTTGCACGGGCCGAAATTTTCAGGCCCGGCCTCTTTAATTTTTACTAGTGCACAGCCCGGCCCGACCAAAAAACTATAAAATCAGGCCCGACCCGTCCCGGCCCGATTCAAAAATATGTAAAATTACAAAAAAAAAAAAGGTTTTCTACGAAAAAGATTTTTAGTATGTGCAGGGATGGAACACGGGCGCAGAATTCATACCACTACCAATGTAAGAAAGTTTTCTACTTCTTAAAGCAACGTTATTATAGGTAGTGAAACTTCTTAAACAAATATCGGTATGAATTCTGCGCCCGTGTTCCATCCCTGTATGTGTTTTGCAGACGTTTTATATAGCTAAGCAGTAGAATGTTCTTTAACAAAACTGTTGAACTTTTACAAGATATTTACATATAAACTGTATTTCATTATTACAGACGTACTGAAGGCACAAAGACAGACAGAAAATGAAGTCGAAAATATTAGCATTCATCAAACGATATAGGAAGATATTTAAAATAGTTAACAGTACTAAAAATACACTTTCAATCATTTCCTGTTATATACCGTAATGTATCCGAATCTTTCATGTGATCCGGCAAACAAAACTTTAATGCTAATCCAAGTATATTCAACAGAAAAGATGCTTTTGCAAATGCTAAAAATGATGCTACTTTCATCCAGTGCCCCGGAGAAAAGAAAAAGAAGCCTTAGAGATAACGTTAAAGCGGAAGGATTTTTATAGCCTCTTACCATCATAGGACTGACTCTACAGACCATGGGACACAAAGCTTTATACACAGTACATATCTAATTTCTTTTGTTTTTATATGTGCGCACACTAGTAGTGACAAGCAAACTATTTTGAATAGGAAACCATCTAATATTACTTTAAATAAAATATATTAATTTCGAGACATGTTTAAAATAATTGCGGAAAATCTCTTATTGCGAAAAATTAATTGTGAAAAATTTCTTATTTGGTTTTTTCTAAAGTTTATTTATTTATTTATTTTTTTTTTTTTTTAGAAAAGAATTATTTTTTCCAAAGCTTGCTTTTGAGAAAATTTAAATTAATACCAGTTTTAAAACTATTATTTATGTTAAAGCTATATAAAATTCAATTAAGGATTTGATAACGAATATACCACTTAAATTTTACAGGCATACGTTTATTTGTTTCAAACACAGAGAAAAAAAATATGCCGCCTTCCTCTAGAATGAATAAGTGGCCATTTTCTAAATCTTTTAACTAGAAATATAGATTTCTGAGCAAAACGCGTAAGGCACGCCAATAAACTGAATAGACGAAATGATCGAGAATTTCTAGTGCACACATTTCTAGAGGGTGAAACAATATTCTGAATACTTTAAATATTCTGAATCATTTGTATTGCGAGGCATTCTCGCTTGATTTTCTAGAATTGGGTCATAAACCAAGATTATAGTTGCTGAAAGCCGCCTCTTGTAGTCTCATTTATTTGCAGAGATTTTTAAATAACTTTGCCCACGAGAATATAGGCAAACGCTGTAGAATTCTAATAGGGGCCTCTAGAACTCGCTTTCCAAGGGAACTAGAATTTATAAGGAGGACATGGAACTATTTTTCCTAAAGCCACAACTTACACTGTTAAAAAAATGCAGAAAAAATACAGAAATTCTCTGTAATTTCAGAAAAAAAGTCGTAAAATACGTTTTGTCTACGTAATTTTTTCGTAATTTACGCTTTTTTTTCTGAAATTACAGAAAATTTCTGTATTTTTTCTGCATTTTTTTAACAGTGTAGATTCTAGATGTCAGTTACAGAATTTTTTCTCAGTGAAATTATGCGCAAAAGAAGAAAACGAGAAAACGGGTTGTACTTTTGGAGAACAAAAATTAAAAAACAAAGTACTTGAAAAAAAAAAAAAAATAGCAAACAATCTTTAACCATTTCTTATCATGTATTGATATTTTTAAAACACAAATTTCAATGCCTTCTGAAAATAATAACAATAATTTGTGTCCACTCACAAAGTGGATCACTGTGCCCCATCTTCGGTGTATAGTGAGCCAACCTTTGTTTTTATACAAAATTGATGTAAATTGCAGTTTCTTTTAAAACAACACTTTCTAGTACTATTGCAGTTTGAAGAAGCATATTCATTAAGGAGACCGGGGAAAGCCCTATCTCCGTCATGTTAAATTCACCAAATTTATATACCTTTTTCTCACAAATGGTGAAAGGTAAGAGTTATAAATCTTTCACTGCAGTTCGAATAGCATGTTTTACATATTTTAATAGACAATTTTCTTTCTAAATGGAACTGAAAAGTTATTAATTATTTAAAGCTATGTTAAATTCACCAACTTTATGTACCTTTTCTCAGAAAGGGTGAAAAATAGTTTTAAATCTCTTTTATATCATTTAGAATGGCATGTTTTAGATACTTTAACAGAGCATTTTCTTTCAAAGTAAAAACTGTTATTAATTATTTAAAATCCTATTTCTGTCATGTTAAATTCAACAACTTTATCTACCATTTTCTCAAAATAGTGAAAGGTACAGTTATACGACTCTCAGAATAGCATGTTTTACATACTTTAACAGAGCTCTCTCTCTCTCTCTCTCTCTCTAAATGAAAATTTAAAAATTATTTTTAATTATTTATTAAAAACTATTAGCATTTTTGATAAAATTTCGCTACCTAAAATAAAAGATTATCAACAAATCATCAAAACCCTGTGTTAAAGTGTACAATATAACATAAGTGTTCTTAAAGATCTTAAGTTTCATAAAAATTGAAAAAAAAAAAAAAGAAAAAAAATCTGGAGTGACTCCACTCGACTTTCCGAACATTGAGTAATTAACAGTTTTGTAGATAAAGTAAAGAAAGAGGAGTTGTTAAACAAACAAAAGAGAGAAAACCATAATAGAGTGTTTGAGTATTTTTCTCCATATATTACACGATGTTTTATTGAACGCTACTGAACTTTGAGCCCATAGATCATAATGATAAAGAATTTTTCGTTGTGTCCCTGTAAAAACCTATAAATGCTAAATTCACCAAAATGCTTATAGTTAATGCAACAGTGATTTATAATACTCATATCAATTTTCAGCTCAATTCAATAAGGCGTTTAGATGCTATCGTACTTTTAAAAATTTAGTCCCTTAGGCCATAATGATAAAGAATTTTTCTTTGTGTCCCTGTAAAAAAACTGTAAGTGCTAGATTCACCAAAGTCTATACAGTTAGTTCAACTGTGATCTATAACATGTGTACAAATTTTTTGCTCAGATTAATAAGGCGTTTAGGCGCTATCACACTTTTAAAAATTTGGCCCCAAAAGCCATAATGATAAAGAATTATTCTTTGTGTCCCTGTAAAAAAACTATAAGTGCTAGATTCTCCAAAATCTATACAGATTGAGTATTTTTGACCTATAATATGTGTATAAATTTTTTGCTCAATTGAATAAGGCGTTTAGATGCTATCGCACTTTTAAGATTTTGCTCCCATAGGCCATAATGATAAAGAATTTTTCTTTGTGTCCCTGTAAAAAAACTATAAGTGCTAGATTCACCAAAATCTATAAGGTTCGTACTATGGTGACTTACAATATGCGTACCAACTTTCAGGTTAATTGAACAAAGCGTTTAGACGCTAGCGTGTTCATTCACAGACATACACACATACACACATACACACACACATACATACATCATCGTAAAAATAGTGAAAACGGACTCAGGGGACCTCAAAACGTATAGAAACATCAAAATCTCGAATTCGGATTTTTGACATGATTACAATACTTTCCTCACTATAGTGTTCGGAAAGTAAAAAGGAACACGAACCTCAAAAAACTATATTTTGAGAAAAAACTTTTTTGAAGATTTAATTGATAATGGTAGGCTATGAAGTGAACTTAGAAAACATAAAAAATTCCAACACTTCTTTATATATACTGTACCCGCCGCTTATTAAAATCGCATTCGTTCTGAGCCAAAGTGATTTTATTATGCGGCTGATTTTTACATCCGGCGAACGTTTTTGACCTCAAGAAAAATGTATTCTTTCTCTGAATTTGGAAAGAAATTTCAAAAAGTAGCGAATTATGGAATTAACAAGCAATATTAATTAATTTTTGACAAATAATTAATTATTATTGTTACATTCATATATTAATAATCAATATAAATAAATTAAACCTAATTCCTTTGAAGAAAATCATCATTCTTTTGCCAAAAGTTCACTTTTTTAAATTTAAAATCTTTTCGTTTAAGCATCTTGCTCTAGAGAAGAGCATCTTAAGAACTAGAGAGAAATTTACTAAGACAAGTGATGGGGCGCGTTCAGTTTTAAGTATGCTGCAAGTGAAAAATTTTCGACAATGAGTATTTTCTTTTTTATTTCAAAAAATAAATAATCTGATGCGTCACTCACACGACTTTCTCTTACCCTGAAATTTAATACTATAAATACAGGTTGGAGATTAAGAGGTAAGATAACGAGTACTGTTATGGAAACCTGTGTTAAACAATTCAAATCAGGCTTCGGAAGAGTTTTATATGATAATTAGATGTGTGCGAGCGGGGCTACCGCCTCTCTCAACCTCCCGTTTCATTAATGCATCTACATTTATATAGAATTTAATTCGGTTATTAAAAAATAATTCTGTTTTTAAAAAATAATTTATTACAATTATTATTTAAACAAATTATATTTTATGATAATGCAGACAATTTTCATATTAGAGAAGTAGTATAACACTAAATATCCAAAAAAAAAGTTGAATTTATTTTCAATATTACATTAATGTATATAGATATATATATATAGTATTTATATATATATTGTTAAAAATGAAAAAAATCGATAACTTTATTTTAAATTATCGCAGAACGATGGTTCAACCATTCGTTTTAAAGGTATTGGCGAGCTCTTTTGAAAGATATTCATAATGAAAATTTACTCCCCTCGAGGAGGGACTTCCTCCCCCCAGGGGGGGAGGCGAGGCTCCTACATACACAAAAAAATTTTCCCAGTTGGCTATTTCTATTACAAAAAATATATATTCGTTTCATTTGGTTTAGTGCAGTCTGTAGATGTTAAACTCTACTTACCTGCAATTTGCCCCATAGACGTAATGCATTTGAATACTTTTGAGTGTCCCTGTCCACGAACCATTTGCTTCATCTCAACGAAAAGCTTAGTGTAGCATCCTTATATCATACACATTTAGAGTACCAAGTTTGGACTTTCTTCTACTATTTGTTCTTGAGCTATGCTGCTAACACACACACAGACCATTCGCTAAAAACATGATATTCGTATTCAGGGGACCTCAGAACATGTCAATATAACAAAAACTCACGTTCGAAAATTTGATCCTAAAACAATACTTTCTCGAAAGTAAAAATCACAGTCTAAATGGAAAACCTGTTTAGTGTCATAAATGACATTTTTGTTGCTGAAGAGATTTTTTTTTTTTTTTTTTTTTTTTTTTTTTTAAGTTTATTAATCTGTGATACTGATTTTATTGAGCGGCAGCGGTTTTAAAAATAGTTTGTATTGGTTTGATTCCGGTCACAGCAATTTGATCAGATTAACCGGTAGAGAAGTTGTGTTAAACATCGTCGGAAGGATAAAACTAAAATATTTAATTATATAAAATGTAGAAATCGAGTTTTCGGTTGAATTTTGCTTACCTGGTCCCTTTAAACAAAGTTATACAAATTTCTAAGAAACCGCAATAAACAAATAAGAAATCAAGCCAAACTAAGAAAATTTTTTAACTGAAAATTAAAATCAACGAATTAAACATTTTTTAAAAAAATTATTCAAAAACGTATTTGATGAAATTCACCTGTTATTAATTATACTTTTCAATTATTTGTCATTTTTATAAATTTATATTAAAATTCTGATATTTATTGTTTTTTATTAATTATTTTTCAGATATTAATATTTTACATTATATTTGTAGGTAAATAAACAGATAAAGTAACGAGTAATTCTCACGAAAATTTTTTCCGTGGGATAACGTGGGTAGTGCTCTGCAAGGAAAAAAAAAAAAAAAAAAAAAAAAACCCTCCCTCATTTTTTCTACCTGTTCGATAATTTTATGACCATGAATTTGATTTGAAAAATGAAAAAGAATTACTTTAACACCTAAAAACAAAAATGTATAAAGTTTAAAAAATAACATTAATAACAGATTAAAAAAATATAAGATATGTAATGCATAATTTCAGTGGCAAATCCCCCCCCCCAAATTTTTTCCTTGTCGCAAATGTCCATGTTTTAGAATTTTCCAACTCTTTAGCCGCTCAGGAGATATTTAACGGTTAAAATAATCCTCCCTTAAAAATCAAATTTATAGCCATAAAATCACCGAAAAATGATAAAAATTGCGGGCCGTTCCTAAAAAACGATGGTGGATGATAGGACCAAATGGGCGTCCTATTCGAATTCAGGAGGTTATTTTACATAAGAATAGGCTGAAATGGTGTCAGAAGCAATTTTCATGCTAAACAGTGTAGTTGGAACCTTAAAATCATTTTCTCCGAGAACACCAAAAACAGCTTCTTTCCCTGTAAAACTATTTTTCTTACAATAGCAATGATATTGCTGGTAAACTACACACGAAATTATATCAACAATATTCAGGTTAAAGTGTGCAAAGGAAATGTTTAAAAATATATTCCAATTTTATTTTACATTGCTTATCTATTTATTATTTATTTATTTTTGTAGAATGGTCTAATTTTTATCACCAGAAATATATTGCCCTTTCCGAGATTTGAAACATTTAAAATAAAAAGGATTTTTTTTTTCTTTCTTTCTTTCTTTCTTTTTTTTTTTTTAAATTTTTTTTCTTATTTTTATTTCTTTTACTACTTTATGGTAAAGAAAAGCATTATTTTTGAATCGAAAATTCCAAACTGAGTTTTTCAGTTATTTATACGTTCTTCTCAATATGAAAATCAGGTTTTTATTGGTTAGTCCGTGTGTCTCTTATCACCATAACTAAAAAGCAAATATTAGTAAGAATTCTAAATTTGTATTATATGAGGAATAAATAATATTTTAATAATTAAATAAAAAAAAAGTCAAAAACCTATTGAATATAGCATAGGAAGAAAACGAAAAAATGCACAATAACAAGTGTGTAGGGGAAGGGGGGGGAGAGATTAACACCACTATGAAAACTAGTATGATGTGGCCACCACAAGACTTTCTTCTGTATTTTCTTATACAAATTCACTCAGTACAAATAATTTACTCAAACTATTACTTATTAGAATTATCTACCATGATGAATGAAGACGATATTCATCTTTAAAAAAAGCTAACACTAAATATCCTAAGAAAGACAGTTTTATTCTCCATCAATAATATCTAAAAAAAAAAAAAAAAAAAAAAAAAAATCATACTAGTTATCTCACATATCAAGTTTCGTACAAGTATATGCTGTAGAAATTGAGATATATCCTTCCTGTTTTGGGGGAAAATTGCAATATAGATGTGCCACCTATTGGCCGATATGCATCCAAATTGAAACAGCATAATGTCTCACAATCGCTTTCTTATATAAGGGTTTATTTGATTATATACAATATAACCCTTAAATTGCAGAAACTGCCGTACAGCAGCGTTACCTGTTGAGCGATTAGCACCAAACGTTAATAGGCACTAATTTATATCAAGGTATATATAAATTTATATGCACTTTTGCTTAGTAGTATCTGAGATATAACTTTCCCTTAAATTGTTAAAATCGCTGTATAGCAGCGCCACCTGTTGAGCAATCGACACCAAAAGGTGACAGGCGCTAATTTAGGTCAAGGTGCATCTACATATAAATTTATATGCAATTATGTGCAGTAGTTCCTGGGATACAGTCGTCACAAAATTTTTTACACACACACAGAGTGACAGACAGACGGGCAGATAGACATTTTTTAAAAATGGTTACATCTTGTTTTGGAACTCTCAAAACGTGTAAATTCATCGAAAACCGGTAGTCGAAATTTTTACGAATCTAATGCTTTATTGTATTGCATATGAAAGAAAATAAAAAAAATCTGGTGTGAAACAGTAACACGGCTTCCATTACCCACTATTGCACATATTATAAGCATTTTTTGGAGTTAATGTGATCAGAAGATATAGAAGTGACCTAAAGAAGTAAAAACCTAACATTTTTCTGGTAGGATAAACTTTATACACATGAAAAGACATATAAAACGAAGCTTACATATAGCGAGGTAAAAAGTTAAGGGGAAAAAAAATGGTAGAGTTATTTTTTGAAACACCAATTTTGGAGATCTACCTAAACTTCTGACCTACCTAAACAGGGTAGCTGTTAATTTTCCTCTAATAACTACGTGATACATAAGAAAGAAATGGATTTATATAACAATTTTCAAGAAAATCGTTAGAGCCGTTTTTGAGATACCAAGTTTTACCAAAACTCAACTATTGACAGGAAAACAATAATTACATACAAAAGCATATTTAAAAGTGAGTTAATAGGGCGAGTTTGAAAAAAATCCGTACAGCCGTTTTTAAAGGAACACCCTTGCGAGACCTGAAATTGAGCTATTTATACAGGACGCCTATCCATTTTCCTGAACAAACCAACTATATCATTCGAAAGTACATGTAATAGAGTGTTTATACAGCAAATTTGAAGAAAAACATTAGAGCCGTTTTTGAGATACGGACTTACGGTCCCACTTCCGGTTTTTCAATTTTCACCAAATTTTGAAATTTCATCTGTACACCAGATGTATTTCAATTCTAAAGTTTCGTAGCTCTATCTTTATTAGTTTCTGAGCTATAATAGCCAGAAGATTCTCCACATACATACATACACACATACATACATACACACTGACCAGTTGCCAAAAACCACTTTTTTGGACTCAGGGGACCTTAAAACGTGTAAATCAGGTGAAAACCCGATATCGAATTTTCAGACCGAATACAATACTTCCATTACCTACAGTAGTAGGGTAATGGAAGTAAAAAAGTCAAAATAGGCAAGAAAAAGTAACTGGAATTCGAAAAGTATGGGCAAATGGGTCGTCAAGGGTTAGCTACGTCTCGCCTAATATAATACTACTTAAAACTATTCGTTAAAATCGTATAAATATTTCGTGTACAGGGAGATCCATGAGAATTTAAACACATTAAGTCTATGGGCAAAATTTCTTATAGGTATAATTTAACATCTTTAGACTACATTAAACAAAAAGATTTTAACATACATTTTTATATGCATAAAAGCATGTTTAGTATAATATGGTAGGAAAAATTTTCTTCAACAGAGTCACATAAAAGAATTCGTAAAAATTAAATCTTTACTTAGAAATTTCTGGAAGTTCAATCTCAGTTGTGTTGTGTAATTTTCATACCGTGCCGTGCCAAACATTCTTGTACCTAAATGATGGGCAAAGTAATGTTTGAAATTCGATTTTTTCTTGTAATTACGCGTTTTGAGGTTCCCTGAATATAAAAAGGAGAAAAAAAACTAATACGTTGTGGCCACCACAAGACTTTCTTCTACATTTTCCTATCCAAATTCACTAAGGGCAAATAATTTATTAAAACTATTATTTATTAAAATTATCTAACATGATGAATGAAAATGATTTTCACCTCAGAGAAAACTAACACCAAATATCCAAAGAAAGACAGTTTTATTATCTATTAATAACAACTTAAAAAATGTTCTTTCATAATGGTTTCCTCACATATTAAGTTTCGTACAGTTATATGCCATACAAGTTGAGATATAGCTTTCCCGTTATCTTGGAAATTTCCAGTATAATAGCGACATCTATTGGCCTATAAGCATCCAACTTGATTCAGCATAATGTCTCATAATGGTTTTCTCACACATCAAATTTTGTTTGATGATATGCAATAGAACCAGAGATATAACCTTTCCTTAAATTGCAGAAATCGCTGTGTAGCAGCGCCACCTGTTGAGCAGTTGACGCCAAAAGTTGATAGGTACTAATTTATGTCAAGGTGCATCTACATATAAATTTATATACAATTCTGAGCAGTATTTCCGGAGATACAGTTGCCACAAAATTTTTGTCACACACACACAGACATTTTAAAAAAATGATCAAATCGTGTTCTAGACCTCTCAAAACGTGTAAATCCGTCGAAAACCGGAAGTCGAAATTTTTTACGAATCCAATACTTTCTTCTATTGAACATAGAAGAAAGTAAAAAAGAAAAGAAAAGAAAGAAAAATGAAGACAATTCACATTTGGTATTTTGAAGATCGGATGAGGGTGCCAATTGAACTGTTTCAAAAAGCGATACGTGAAAGATGTCTGAGTAACTTGGAATAAATTCTTGAATTTAATAACAGCATTATTACTTTCTTCTATATGTAATATAGAGAAAGTATTGGATTCGTGAAAATTTTCGACCTCCGTTCTTTGATGGATTTACATGTTTTAGGATGTCCAGAACACGATTTGACAGTTTTTAGAAAATGTCTGTCTGTGGGTATCACGATTTTTGCGGACGCTGTATCTCACGAACCAATGAACGAAATTAAACCAAACTTGGTATTGAGTTGGACCCTGGTATAAACTGGTGCTGATTAGATTTGGGGATTAATCGCTCAACAGGTGGCGCTGTGATCGCATTTTTTCTAAATTTTTAACATGGCAGCATAGGGCAAAATTTCGTATAAATGTACATAATGAGAGTTATTTTTAACTTGTGGTTGTAAAATTGATATGAATTATTGATAATAGCAGTAGTTAACTAGGGGGAAAATGTGCATGTGGGGGCATCGCTTCCCCTCATGGGGGAAGGTAAATTTTCAAGATGGGTATCTTTTGAAAGGTCTCGTCAGTACCTTTAAAACGAATGGTTGAACTATAATAAAAACAAAGTTATCGATTTTTTTTTTTTACTTTTAACGGAAAAAGTCAGAAAAAAAAATCGTAATTTTTTTTTAATATATATATATTGAGAATAAAATGGACTTTTTAAAAAATATTTAGTGTTATACTACTTCTCTAATATGGAAATCGTCTGCATTATCATGGAAGATAATTTTTTTTTAATAATAATTTTAATAAATTATTTTTACTGAGCGAGTTTGTATAGAAAAATATGGAAGAAAGTCATGTGGTGGCCACAACATACTACATTTTAAAGTACGTTTATAAATTGTACTTGTTATCTTACTCCTTAATTTACAATGTGTCATTATAGTATTCAAATGCACGATAAGAGAAAGTTGTATGAGTACCCGCATCAGATCATTATTTTCTCTTATATTCAATAGCAGAAAATATTCGATTCGTAAAAATTTTCGACTTTCGATTTTCGATGAATTTACACATTTTGAGAGGTTCGGAACACGATTTGATCATTTTTAGAAAATGCCTGTCTCTGTCTGCTCGTCTCTCTGCGTGTGTTTGACAAAATATTTGTGGCAACCGTATCTCAGAAACTACTCCACATAATTGCATATAAATTTACTTGTAGATGTATCTTGGCATAAATTGATGTCTATCAACTTTTGATGTCAATTGCTCAACAAGTGGCACTGTTATACTACGATTTCTTATTCTTACATTTACGTGAAGGCTATATTTTAGGTACTATTACATATAATCGTACAAAACTATGAAAAGTGAGAATTTTCATTGTAAAACATTATGCCGGTTTAATTTGGAGTGCATATGGGCCGAATGGTGGCGCTGCTATACTGCGATTTTCCCCCCGAGAGCATAAAGTCTATGTCTCAGATTCTATTGTATATAATTGCACAAAATTTGGTATATGAGAGAGACAATTTAAAACACTATGGTAATTTAATTTGGCTGTATATCAACCGGCGGGTAGCGCTGCTGTGTTTCAATTTACCCCATGAATAGGAAGGTTAAAATTCAACTTCTATGGCTTATAACTAACTACATGAAACTTGATAAGCGAGATAACCATTATAAAAACAAATATTGACTTAATTTAGGTGTATATCGGCCGACAGTTGGAACTGTTATTGTGACTTTTAACATGGTTACATCGTAGCTTATGCTGATTAAAATTGCACCAAACTCCATACATAAAATCTTTATCGTGATGATCTATAGTTAAACTCTTGTACGTGTTAAATAGTAAGTGGCGTTGTTATATAAAATGACACAGAAGAAAGTTTGTGATAACCACAACATACTCTTTTTACTTTATCTTACCCATAAGGTAGAGAAAGTATTGTTTTTGGGTCAAATTTTAAAAATTGATTTATTTTATTTACACGTTTTGAGGTAACCCTGGATCCAAATATCATGTTTTTAGCCGTTGCGTGTGTCTGTTACCAGCATATCTCAAAAAAAAATTATAGCAGAAAGTCCAAACTTGGTATTCTAAATGTGTATGATATAGGGATGCTACAATAAACTTTTCATTGAGATCAAGAAAATGGTTCGTGTACAGGGACACCCAAGAGAATTCAAATACATTACATCAATGGGGAAAATTGAAAGTAAGTACAGTTTAACATCTATAGTCTGCACTAAACAAAATGAAATGAATACTATATATATTTTATATATGTAAAAACAAGTTTCGTGTAGAATATGGTATAGAAATCATTCACTGTTTATTTACATGGCTACACAAAAGAACTACATTATAGCACGACAATACTTGAAAATTAATGGAAATGTACTTCAGCTTGTGACGTGTGATATTAATAAAGGATTATATTTATATCCTCCACGTGATGTGTACATAATTTTCAAAAGATATACAGGGTAGCCAATATTTAGGCCATAACATTCTTTTTTATTGTTAGTGGAAATGCTTTACTACAATATTTTACCATGTCCAAGAAAGCTGCTCAGGAATGGAAATTAATTCATTATAGCCATATGGTAAATAATGCATTTTTTTAAGCTATGTATTCATCGCTTTTTTTTTTTTTTTTTTTTGTATATTTAGACGTTTTGAGGCTTCCTGAATACCAAAGTCAAGTTTTTAATGTTTGACCTTTCTCTGTGTGTGTGTCTGTTAGAATAAATTAAAAACAAATAATTTCAAGTTATTGAAATGTTGTATTTTGAAGTTAATGTGTTTATTACTAGAAAAATTTGATCAAAATTGATAAAGTTCAAGGAATGTTGGTGGGAAAGTTGTCTCAATAATTTTAAATGAACTTTTGAATTTCATAGCACATTCGAATTCTATATAAATGTAGGTACAGGTGTGAGATGGGGAGTTTAGGGGCTAGTAGACCCCCCCCCCCCACACACACACAGAATTACTTGTCAAATAAAGCTCCTCCAAAGCATAATATGAATTGTTTTAACATAGGTTTACATAATAGAACTCGTTATCTTACTCCTTAATCTCCAATCTCTATTTATAGTATTAAATTTCAGGCTAAGAGAAAGTTGTGTGAGTGACACACCAGATTATTTACTTTCTCTTAACGAAATTTATGGTACAAAAAGTAGTGTTTTGGGTCAAATTTTCAAAATTGAGTTTCTGTTATATTTACACGTTCTAGGGTCCCCACACTCTCGTGTGATCAATTGCAAGAATAGCCCCGAACTGTGTAGGAAGATTAAATAAGACAATAAATTTTTTAATTTACCGCAATTTGTAATTTATTTTTTTGCAATTTATATTTTAAAATTGATTATTACGTACTTTTTTTAAGCTCTGCTTTTGTCATATTTATTATTTTGAAATTGGAGACATTCAGAGGTGATTGTGACTCAAAGGTAAAAACCCTGAAAATTAGAGCCTCAATTAGAAAAAACCCAAAATATCAAATAATACTCGAACTATTTAGGCCAGAAGTCCTCAATCCTTTTACATTTCATTCATATATCACCTGGCTAACAAATGAACAACCAATGAAAGCAAAAAATAACTTTATAGGAGATATGAAAATACAGATGGGGTAGAGTAAAAACCCTGAACACAAACACCCCTGGCACATTGTGTTAATTTGTCTGAGAAAAGAACTTTACTTAGAAAAACAGCACTACATATTCCCTTATTAGTAAATTTTATAATTTTTTTATTATTATTTATTTATTTATTCAGAATTCTTCATCCCCCATCTTGTTTAATCTTCCTTCAGCCGTTTGGGGCTATTCTTGAAATTAGATTGCACTACACAACACTATAAGCACTCTCCGTTTAATTATGGACACCCTGTATATGTGTGGAATAATCTAGTGAACATGTATAATTTTTTTCTATTCATAAATTAACTATCATATTCTTCATAAGCTCCTTTCTGTTATTAACAGTATAGTTTGATCATTCAATGAAAGTATATTAAAGTAAGTGTTATGATTGTTTTCATATCTTTATTAAAATTCATATTGGTCTGTTTCTTCATATCCTTTTAAAAATTATTAATAGTATGTTTAAAATTACATATCATATAGAGACATGATACCCCACGTGTATTTGTAGAAAATCACAATTTATAAAAGAATTCACTGTAAAACACGTATAAAATATACTTAATTAAAATCATTGAAAAACACATTGTGTCAAGGCCTTTCGCCCTGAACATCAGGGCATCATCAGGACAGAGCCATTTTTAACAAGAAGTACAGTAACATTATATATACATAAGAAACATATTTCGGTTGCAGTTATTAAACATGAAAAAGATGAAACAGATCAATTACAAATGAAAACAGTCCGAAGGTGAAGAGTTGAGCTTCATTTGGTTAACTATGGAGACACATTTTTGTGGAACAGTTGAGGCTGTGCATTAATCTGTGTTGAGGAATATGCTGAGGACAATTGTTTACAGTGAAAATTTTTCTGCATAATTCCTACAGTTATTGCAAGTTTTTTTGTCTCTACTATTCTACCTAAAGAATTCTCCATTAAAGTTATTTAAAAGTTGTGGTTCTGGAACAAGTCTTTCTCCTTGTTCTTGTGTCACCAATTTCCCATCTGCGCAGCACTGGTGTGGCGTGAAACCCAACCAGCCAACTTCTTCTTGTAAAGATCTAAATCAATGCAAGTTCTTCAGCATGTTCCTCAACACAGATTAATGCACAACCTCAACTGTTCCACAAAAATGTGTCTCCATAGTTAACCAAATGAAGCTCAACTCTTCACCTTCGGACTGTTTTCATTTGTAATTGATCTGTTTCATCTTTTTCATGTTTAATAACTGCAACCGAAATATGTTTCTTATGTATATATAATGTTACTGTACTTCTTGTTAAAAATGGCTCTGTCCTGATGATGCCCTGATGTTCAGGGCGAAAGGCCTTGACACAATGTGTTTTTTAATGATTTTAATTAAACATATTTTATACGCGTTTTACAGTGAATTCTTTTATAAATTGTAATAGTATGTTTATTTAATTATTTAAAAATCAATTTGGCTCTTGTGGTTATGATGGCATCATTTGTTTTGTTCTTGCATTCTACTTCTTTTGTTGCAATATATTATTTTATATATATATACATATATGTAAAGTTATCGGAGTCCCGTATGATTAAGTGGGTCGGTATTCCAGTCATGTGAGCATCTTAGAAAGGATGAGGAGTCCATCAGATTCACTAATAATCCTTTATTAAATTCAAGATGCAGTCTTGGTCTGAAGTTAGACATCCTGAGTGTCATATGTCCCGAAACCACGCTGAAGGCCGGCACTTCTACGAGCGGCGCCCCTCCGGGCCTGCGGGTTTAGTTAGATAGTTCTTACATGATGAGAATAGTATTTAACGCAGATTTATTAAGCAAGTCAATATTGGAAAAAGCCACGATTTCTCGTGTGTTCCAGCTTAAATACCTTGTGTTTGGGCGCCAATATTTAGTCCCATATATATATATACATATATATATTTTTTTTTCTAAGACTGCAACAGCCTCACCAGTGGCCAAGCAATTCTGCACTAGAGATGGGATAAATAGTTACTTTTCAGTAATAGGTTACTTCGTTCCATACTTCCTTTGGTAATAGGTTTTTGCAAGATATTTTTATAACCTATTACTTTTTAATTTACATATGGCTAATGTCTTTCTAATCCTTTCTGGATGATACACAATATATACATGTGTCCTACATAGTGGATGCGGTTCATGTTTTTAAGTCCCAATGCTTTCGAATAGTAATCTTCACTTTATTTAACACTAGAATTTCTTCAATTAAAAAAAAAAAAAAAAAACGCTGATATGAAATTGTGGTAGAGTCAAAATTTTACACAAACGTTTGTCCCAATCGAGTAAGCTTAAGGTTCATTAAACCAATTCCTTTAAAACACGAAAACAGAATATTTCAAATAATATCAAGAAACACATACACAGGAGCCGTTTTCTGAAAAAAAAAAAAAAGAAGAAGAAAAAAAAAAAGAATTCTCATATTATAAGCCATATATGTAATAAAAAAACAAATAATAATAGCAAATTTTTAAGAAACGTCTTTAAGGCATCTCAAATTTTAAACTACCGAGTGACTGTTTCTTTAGATTTTCCGAAGAACTTGAACTTTCCAGATTGACAAGAAAATTAGTGTTTTTCACTTGTTAAAAAATATAGATTTTGCTTACAAAAATTGCATAAAATGATGTATTTTCTCAGACACTTAATTTTAACATAAGAGCATAATTAACTATTCTTAACATCTTTACTCACTTTAAATCTAAAAAAATAGTCTCAAGAGAAAATCAGATTTTTAAAAAAAAGTGAAGAAAAGCTAAACAGTAAAAATAAATAAATAAATAAATATTCAATTTTCTTCTCAAATTATTCTTAATAAAACCACAATAAATGCTGTATGCCATTACGCATTTTCAATTCCATCTGCTATAAGCAATTAAAATATAAACAAACACTCCTTCCTTTCAATTATCACACTTCCGAAACATCTGTTTCCAATACCCAAGCGAATCCAAACCTAGCAAGTGTAATGACATTCCTCACCTTCATGACGAAATAGTAATCAACATCTAATCACCCCTTACCTATCTCAAGCTAGCTGCATAAATTAACACTATTTCGTTAAACCATGGTATCAAATATTCAAACGATTTTATTATCCCATGAAAAATAATCAACACCAAATAAAATCATTTCTAAATTAATATGAGCACGATGTTATTTGTCCTAAACGTTAAAATTATCTTACTTATTAAAATTATTTTGATTAATATATTTCACAAGGAATATTTCGTAATACATTCTAGAAAATATTATCATTACAAAATTATCGTTAAAAAAAATAATGCAGCTGCAGCTGTATTATTTTTTTCACGATAACTTTATGAACTTGGAAATGGAAAGATATTATTCATTCAGAATATCACTGAGTAACAGATTGCATGAAATCGCCTGTATTCCTTACTGAGATTTCAGACCTATTTTTTTCAGACGTGAAGTAACGAAACGATTCGAACATCTGCGCGAAAAGTCTGATGCGAGTCTTTAGCCGGCGTTCATAATATTGTTTTTGTATTTTGTAAATTAAATTAAATAAAATAAAAAAGTAATTATATAAAAGAAATAATTCAAGCTTTTTACTTGTATAATGGTGTATTATATCAGCTTTATCGCCAGAAATTTCTTGTCTATTTCGCGTGCAGAGATAAAGTTGAAAATATTATTTTTTTAATAGGATATTTTTTGTAATATATTACAGTTCTAATAGGCTACAATGCAATAATAATATTACTTATTATGTTACATGAAATAACGCCCATCTCCATTCTGCACTCAAAGTTGGTAGACAGGCAGTGTTGGGTTCGATCCTGTGTTGTGCTCGTCAACCTAGCAATTCAGGGTTTTCTGTATTTTTTTCTATGAAACTCGCATGAATATGGGCTAGGACCCCTTAGTAGGACCCCCCCCCTTTCCCCCGTAGGGTTTTTAAACTCATCTCATCAAAATTTGAAGGAAAGATACAATTTTCATTAAGTTTTCACTCTCATTTGTTACGATTTCAATATCTGTTTTCAGTAAATTTTTCTTCATCTTAAATCGATCTTTTATACTGCTCAAAACAATATATCCATTAATTACTCAAGGAAATTTCAAGGAATAGATGAAAGGCCAAGCAAAATAAGATTGCATCTACAGAAAAGATATGTAAATACGAATATCTGGAGTGTGTGTTAGTGTTAGTATTTGGGAATAAGACTGATTGACTGCTCTAGGGTCCTAGGCCTGAAGGGGAGTGGCTTCCATGGAGGTCTTTCTAACGTATTTATAAAGTTTTGGAGAAAACCATGGAAAACTCCGAACAGGTAGGCCAATGAGCATGACCTGGTATTGAACCCGGCACCTCATGTCTACCAGCTTTGAGTGTAGAACTGCTCCACTGCACAAATATTTGGAGACAATGGCAATTTCATTAGTATCTTGAAGCCTCAAATGTTTTTTTAAGTTGTTAAACTAATTTGCAGACCATAAAACAATCTGCAGTGCTCACTGCTACACAGCACTCATGGGTATTGGCACATAGAAGTGAGGGTGGACACTTGCCCCCTCCCCTGAAAAATTTGAATTGATAAAAGACAATTATTTTAAAATTATATTTAAAGCTTTAAAACTATTTTATGTGATTATCTAAACTGCCAAATAAAGTTATATCTCAGAACGAATTAAAGACCAATCTCATGGATCAGATTGACTCTAATCGTTTTCTAAGAGCAGAGTTGAAGTCGACTTGGCATCAGGGCTTTTTTTCCCACTGGGCAAATGTGAAAAAAGCTTGGGCCCCCCAAATAAGCTGTTTCTTAAATTTAAAAACATTTTACGTGTACACAAAATTCACTTTGTGCATTTTATGATAGAAGGGGTCCCCAATTAACAGTTTTGCCCTGGGCCCCCACTTCTGTACGTCAGTCCCTGCTTGGCAGTAAGATTTTCGATTTTGGGTTCCAATCAACCATATAGTTGAATTTAATTTCTAAATCATATCAAAACTTTTATAATTTTCAGTTTGCCCCCATTTGAAAAAAATTCTGGCAACGACACTCTGGTTGCATTGTTTCTGCTACTGAATGAGTAATCAATACTACTTACTAGGGTACATTTTTGTTTGAAGTCACTGAAAACAACAAGATGGGCAATATATATTCTTTTTCAACCCTGATTCTATATTTTACTTTAAGCCCTATACTGAAAACAACACAACACAACACAATATAGTCAACTTCATATTTTATTTAATCAAAACATACTTTACAATATTCACAGTTTTAACAAGGTTTGGGGTTTTATAAGCACATTTTTTGAGCAATATTAGAACTCAATTCAGATCAAGTACAACATAAAAAAAAAAAAGCTTCAAATCATTATGCATCATCAAGAAAATATCCTGTCACTTCGATTCATCACAAAAAAATGCAAAAATTTAAATATATATATTTATATGAGAGAAAAATAATACATGAATTTTTATTTCAAAATTTTGAGAATTCACCTGCAAGTATTCAATATTTATAAAATAATAAAAGCTTAACTAATTACACATAAACGAACACGTTATGTTTCTCAGTCACAAACTTTTAACCCTTTGACTATACATTGAACACTTTTTTTTTTTTACCCTGACTACCTTTTAACCCTCCGAGTAGCTGATATGTATTTTTCTGTTCACACAGTTGTTGTTGTTTTTTAGTATGAATACTATGAATAACAGTCATGAGTTTTATCTTTAAATGCGTAATCATAATTTTTATTTCAGACACAAATAACTATTGTTTAGTACATTTCGTTTAAAGAACATGTAGTGAAACCAACCTTACAATTTTTCCTTTTCCAAGACACTTAGTAGATTAAATGGAATAAATAGGTCCTAAATAATGTATTTTTCCTCTTTTTTGTTTTTTGTTTAAAAAAAAAATTAAAATTTAAAAAAAAAAATTTTATAGGATGGCTAGCATTTAAACTTTTCTAAATTCCCTGACTATTTTTGAGATTTTGCCCGACTCTTACCGTTCATTTCCTATGAAAATTTCACAACATTAGCAAAAAATTTAGTGATTTAAAACCGCATTAATAATTTAATGATTAATATACCTTATTTTCACAAAATTTCCTGAATTTAAATGAAATCCCCTGACTGCTAGCCACCCTGTTGTCAAAATACTTTTTTTGTTAATTGCAGTTAGTTTTTTGTTTTTAAATTGCAGACAATATGACTGTTTCACCACTGCAGCTTTGCATGAAAAGAAAAAAAAAAAAAAGAAAAAAGGGGGTAGGAGACAAAAAAGCAGAAAAATCCTCACACAGTTAACTTTAAGATATCGAAGAGGTAAGGTCAGGGCGTTGCAATATCGGACAGAAGTTGCCGCTTCCTTAGTTTATTTCTACAGTGAATAACAGATAATACCTAACAAGTAACTTTTTTAAATCTTGTACATGTCCCATTAGTCAAAGAGTTAAAATATATAGACAAGACATGTAACACAATTTTTACAAATGGAATTACACAAAGAATAATTGATAAATTTTAAGACTTTGATGATAATAATAATATATAAAATACATATTCCTTTTAACAATTAGAAATATGGCAATTTTATGCTGAGAGAACAAATAGAAATGAAAAAAAAAAAAAACAAGAAGAAGATAATAAAATGAGCATAATAATATCAAAACACTTAAGCATAAGTATCACAACAGTTTAAAAGGAGCCACGTGATATGAGGTTAACAGGACTAGTATGGATGTACAACATTGGAAGGATAATTAATATAGAATTAATAATCACCAAATTCTAAATCATTTAAACTATTGTCATACACAGAAACAAAAAAAAAAAAAAATGAATTCTGAGGATTTTTTTTTTTTTTTTTCCAGAAACATGCAATCAGAAATTCTATTAAAACATTTAAAATAGTGTTATTTACATAATTATTCCATTTACAATTATTTATCACATTTGGAAAATACAATTTTATTCAGTTGGGAATTTTATGCTGCAAATTAAACCAAGCATTTATTAACTGAATTTTCATTGAATTGTTTGTTTTATCCCTTTCCGACCCGAAATACTTTTACCTTAAAATATTACAATCTTCTGTTTTTGTAAACTGAAAGAAAAATATGGACTATAACCGACATTTGTTGATTGAAATTTGTACTTTACACTTTCTGCTAATTAGCTCGATCGTTCATTTCCTGATTTTATTACATACGACTGTTCCAGATGCAAAAATGTAAGTGGATGTTGTAAATGTCTAACCCGCATGATTGTACGGCCTGGGCCAGAAAGGGATATAAGATCAATAATTAAAAAGGAAAAAAATTGTTATGAAATATAGATTAGAGTTAATTAAAATTAAATATATTTTTAAATGAAAGAGAAAACTTACAGTTGCAATATAAATCCTACCATTTAATTAATTAATGGTCTTGCTGATAGAAAGGAATTATCGTCAAATATTCACAATAGAAGCATATAACAAGAATTTAAAACTTTTTGAAATGCCTTTCTAAAAACCAAGTAAAATATACAACACAATTTCATAAATGTACCTACCCACTCATGCTCAAAATTTTTCAAAACATGTGACTGGAAATTTATATTCTTCAAATTAGCTTTGTTATTTACTTGTCAACAAAAAAAAAAAAAAAAAAAAATGAAGTACATAATTTTATTATTTAATTTATTATTATTATTATTATTTAAGATATAGTTAAGAAAATAACCTTGCAACTGAAAAACTTATTACAAAGCATACACAATAGAAGCATTTAACAAGAATTCCCAACTTTTTTAAATACATTTCTAAAAACCAAATAAAAAATAATTTTGATTTCAAAATACACTTATAAAAACACATTTTGATAAATACACATACTCATACTCAAAATTATTTGAAATTGACTACTGAATTTCAAATAAAAATTAACATTCTGCATATTAGTTTCATCATTTATTTATCAACAGAAAAATATGGAATTCTATAAACATTTTATTGAATTTTCAGCTGTTATAAAATATACTTTTATATATGTGTATGGAATATGTCGAATTTATAAAATAAATTGTATAGAATTAAAATAAATTGCATATTTTGAAGTCGATAGCAGATTTTATTAATTTCAGGGGATGAAAAGTATAGGAAAATAAATAATAATAAATAAAAACTTCAAACATTTCAGTAGTTTTCATTAACAGAAATAAATATCTAAAAAATCAAACAAAGTAAAATTTCTTTTTATGCCTTGTATACATATGAATGATGATTTTGAAAAATGGCTAACATAAATTAAATCATTTCATCATCAAATAACACAGAGTATTATTTAGTAGTCTAATAAATAATCAGATAAATAAATTTAATAAATAATATATGTATATAAAATATGAAAGTAAAAATTATGCAATAAATATCTACTAGAAGAGTTAAATTAACTTACACATTACAGTAATATTACATTAGCTATTTAATAATGAAAAAAAAATATTACTAAATTTGCTTTAAGTAAATAATAATAATTCAGAAAATAACGTCATCAATACTGTTTTGCAAGAAATGAATCTGTAATTTTATTACTGTAATATTGGGACTTAAATTCTTAGCTGAAAATACATATTTGTATAGTGTTTTTTAAAATTTAAAAATGATGAGAAAATTAATCTGGAAATTGTATGTTCTATTCTATAATCATTCAGTCAGTTTTTGTAATAAGTGCACTTTGTCTTAAGACTGTTACCACAGTCAAATAGCTCCCTTTCTCCCTTCCCCTGTTATTCAATGGGATTTTCATTGCTTCATTTGATAAGGATATCTCAGCAAAAAATGAAGTTTTTTGAATATTACTCTTTTAATATGTCGCCTTTTAGCTTAGTGATCAGTTTTTGAAAAAATAAATTTAAATATTTCATTACAATTTGAATTTAAATATTTTATATTTATCCTTTTGCAAAATCGAACCCTCTTCAGTGTTGATATGACGACTCCACTTGCCAGCAACTCCAAAGTAAACATTCAACTCCTCACAGTCGGTCCACTTCACCTCACTTCTTGATTTTTAATAATTGTTGATAATCATCGGGAATTAAGCTGTGTTCATGGTCATTAATAGCAGAATTTGTGGTTAGGCTTTCTATGGCTTCGCGTTTGTTTTAAGGCAAATTGGAGTAACACCTCCAAAGTTACACCAATCATTACTTTGGGAGGTGCCAGTAAATGGAGTCGTCATATCAACGCTGAAGAGGGCTGCAATAAGCATGCCGAAATATATTCGTTTTAGCAAAAGGATAAATATAAGGTATTTAAATTCAAATTGTAATAAACAATATCCTTTAAAATTATACCACTTAAATATTTTATTTCATTCAGTAAATTTAGGACTCTAAGTTTGGATCTCTAAATGAAATATTAAAGTTCATCTTTTCAAAAAATTGCTACTAAGCTAATGGCAACCTATTCAAAGAGCAGGGGTGATTGTAACTCAAAGGCAAAAACCATGAAAGTTAGAGCCTCAAATTAGAAAAAAACACAAAATATCAAATGATACTCAGATTTAGAACTATTTAGACCAGAAGCATTCATTCTTTTTACATTTCATTCAAATATCACCTGGATGAAAAATGAACAATCAATGAAAACAAAAAGTAACTTTATAGGAGATATTAAAAAAAAAGCGGGGGTTAGATTAAAAACCCTGAAATCAGGAGTAAGCCCTGAACACAAACACCCCTGAAAGAGTAATATTCAAAAAACAGAATTTTAAAAACTTAATTTTTCAGTGAGATATTTCCATAAAAGGAAGCAACGAAAATCCCATTGAATAACATGGGAAGGGACAAAGTGGGAATCTGACTGATATACAGCCTTAAGTCTATTTTAAATTGATATTAAAAAGAAAAGACAAAATGCATAGTTTTTGTACCTAAAGTTTTGTTCGTATAAAATAATTTTAGAGTTTTACACTATTTCTTTTTCCTATTGGTTACGTCTACCTTCCCGCCTTCTTACTTCTGCTTTTGATAAAGTCCTACCTATTATATGGAAATTTTTAATTTTTGATATAGCATGAGTGATATTGATATGAAAGATGTATGTTAATAGAAAGTATGCATAGTTAAGATAAACAAGAATACTTTAAAGCAGCGATAGAATGGTATACAAACATACAGATGTCATGCAAAGTAGTATGTAAAAATATACATAAAACATTTCTTTATACAGAATACAGTACACAAAACTCATCCTATCATACTTCACTTCATTAACTGTAAATATAAAATAGAATGGAATATATAATGAAATTAAAATTCGGGAGAATGTAGAATGAACTAAGCATCATACCAAGTTGTATTGTCAGTTTAAAATAATAATAACAACAATAACACTTTAAAAATTTACAATCATTAAATTAGTTCTTGAAGATAATAAAGATAATAATTTTTAACTAACTCTTTTTTACTTTGAAACTGAATAATTACAATATTTGATTTAAAATTAAGTTTCATACACAGTGTTAATACAAGTTTAACTTTTATGATAAATACAAGCTTGGAAATAAATTATGGCAACACTCTATGTCTTTAGCCGTAAACCCTATGTTATAATAAAGTTCAGTTAGTTATGAGAATTACTCATTACCTAATATAAATTTATATTATTTTTAAATCCATTTTCACATTCAAAAAATATACACTCATTAAATTAGTTCTTGTTTTTGAAATACTTATTTTATTATGGAGTTAAAAAAAAATGTGAAAAATAAACTACTGTTCATTCAAGATATCAATAATAAACAAACAAAATCAATTATATTTCAAAAAGCCACAACACTGAGGCTATGCCGCTCTGAAAGTATGCAGCTGATCTCTCATTCCCAACTCCAGACCTGACACATGTTTAATAGTGCCGATCTCAAAAACAAACAGTCTGTGCATTTTTCTCTTTTAACCCCTTCCTTCTCGCTCCCGTGAAAATGACGGGGTGAGTTTTCACTCTCTATTTCTCATGCTCATGATATTTTCAGGCTGGAATGTTCAAAAGTAATGCACTAAAAAGATTTTTAAAATAATAATTTCTGATACGCAGAAAACTTTTTATTCTTATTTTACATTCTAGATGGAAATAGCAGATATTTAAATTGTAATTTGAGATAGTAAGTTTATTTTAAACTGTCAGCACTGTCCAATTTTAAATATTTCTAATATGTATTTTTCAATCTTAGATCAGTTAGGCTTTTGAATACACATGGTTTTGTGCTCTGTAGTAAAAAATATATATATATTAATATTGTGTACGTTATGCAGTCAGAATCACAAAGTGACTTGGATTTTAATTTTAGTATAAATGCATCTGAGAAGGATTCAGAAATAAGTAATATTTATGGAAATTTGGATAGCGAATCTCGGAACAGTATATTATACGTGTAGTATTGTATTATACAAAAAATATATTTTCCCAAAATTCTCTTTTAGTGTTTAAAACACAAATCCTTTATTTTTTTTCTACTTACTGGAAAACCAATATTCAATCGTAATAACCGCAATTATTGGTTTTTCTGAAAAATTAAATTTTCTTGATTTCAAGCTAAAAAAATTCCAAAAATTAAAAATGAATACATGTATTGTTCATACACTTTATTTTATACAATTTTCTTGAATTAAAAAAAAAAAAAAAATAGGCACTTTTTTTACCATCTTCTTGAAAATTATGAAATTGTTAAGGAGTTAAAGCAATACTAAGTTATTTTATTATTTCAACTATAAATATATTAAGTAATGCATAATTCTCTTAATAAATTTCTTCATAGTATAACATAGGGTTTGGCCAATACTGGCAGAGGAATGGTAAATGGTAGAAAATAGTATTAAGAATCGAAAATACCTAATCTCGCCGACAGTCAAGGCCCAATAGGAAAAAAGGTATTTCTATAATGACTCATAACATAAAGTACTTATTTTATTTTATTTTTTAAGTATTTTTTATATTTAGAAATTTTTTTTAGTCTTTTTTATAGTCCTTTTACAGCCCTAAATATGCATATAAAAAAATATTGAATCAAAACAAAAATTTATGCATTGTAAAGTTAAGTAAACACATTAAAAAATATATATATATTTATCGTCTTTAAGCTAAATAGGCTCGTAGTTGAGGGACAAGGCTATTCTGGGGTTACTCATCAAAGCAATCTCAATGGGCTCTTCCCACCTGACATCAGAGGTCACATGATAGAGGAAAAACAAATAGCAGACAAAGTCTTGTTTATCTATAGCGATTGCTGAAATAACCTATTTTCTATTCTTAATTTTGATCAATCGTATTTAATGTGTGTTATTTTTTTATACATCATCATTTTTAATCCATTTTATGACATTATTCATCAACTTTTGTTTGCTGTATACATTTTCAATCATCATTTAGTTTATACTTGTTATTGATGTTCATAGAGAACATGTTAAATACTCTGATTTTTGGTACTTAAATCAGAGACAGTGCAATATCGTACTGCGTAAATCCATTTAGACCAGTAACTAAGTTAATTAACTTGTTGTAACACCTTTATGCAATTCAATTAAATGAAAACATTTTAAAATTTCAAATTATAATCCATAAACATTCCACAAGAACAAGCTATTATTTATTGCTAGACCAGTTAATGTAACAGTTACACTAGAACATACAAAAATCGATTCTTACAGTTGAAAATAAATAGTGTTTTTAAAAAATTATTAAATTTAAAAATACAACTATTCTACTGTTTACAAATGCACAATATTACTTTTATTTTATTTTATATTAAATATTAACATTTTTGTTCTTAAGAATAATATTTAATTGAATTCGATTCTCAGAATTCGATTAGTCGTTTTCCTCTATCTCATGATTGAGCAGACGAAACTGGGAAGAGTCCATTAATGAAACTTGTAGAATGCATATGGCTCTCACTTAAAATAAATATTTAAAATCAAATCCATTAATAAATATTTTAAATTACAAAAAAAAAAAAAAAATAATAATAATAATAATAATTTAAATCAATTAATAGAATTTAAACTTAAGTAATCTGAAAAACTTGAAAAATAAGCTTAAAAATAATAGTAAATCAAGATAAAATATTAATCAGAATTTCGAATGTCTCAAATGTGTTCGAATGCCCTTATTAACTTGGTAACCCTAGACAAAAATAAAAATCTGTCCTAATCCGAATGCTTCAAACCCTGATTAGCCAAGGGTTTTAAGACCTCAAATAGTACTTGATTAGAAAAATAAGACTAACTTACAAGCTGATTCTTTTTTTTTTTTTTTTCTTATGAAAAATCATGTTTTTTGTTTATATCCATAAAAGTGCAAATTAATTATAATTTTTTAAAAGATTATGCGGTTTTATTTATCAGAAAATAAATAAATAGAATGCAAAGACATTTATTTGTAAATATTTTTATTCTATTAATATATCATCGGTTTTCTTTTACTTTACATTTATTTTTCTTAAGGTGTTATTAATTTAAGTAGACAATAAGACTTCTTCACACACCATAAGTTTTAAGCCAGCACAACCGGTTTCGAAAGGACGTAGCCTTCCTTCATCAGGTGCAAAAAACATGTGCGACTGCCTTGGAGGCAAAATCAAGACAGGAGTCTTGCTTTTGCCTGGTGCTGGTTGTGCTGGCTTAAAACTTATGGTGTGTGAAGAAGTCTTATTGTCTACTTATCGTTTGTATACCAGTTTTCCATTTAGTTTTGGTTATTAATTTATTTATTATTATTATTATTATTTTGAAAAATAAAAAAAATCGGAAGTAAATGATGAGAATATTAAATAAATGTGTAAACATGCAAAATAAATAGTTTTATTTTTTTCCCACACCACTATTAAATTGTTTTCTATGGGTTGGCCCTTAGTGGCTGCTTGCCAAAATTCTAGTACCCAATTTTCTGGCCAAAAAATATCCTAGTATTTTCTGCCTGGTAAAGGGTTAATTATTTTGACTCAAAATAATTGTTACAATTTAATGTATTTTTGTAATTTATGTTGACAAACTTCTTATGGTTTAATGTCAATTTATAATACACTTTACTTCATTAAAAATCTATACTTAAAAAAAAAAAAAAAAAAAAAAAAAAAACCTCTCGTGTACCTGCATTTTTATTTCAAAGAAATGGGAAAGAAAAATGGATGAAAATCTAAACCAAGTCATCCGATGAACAGAAATATTTACACAAGTTAATTATCCAATAAGAACTTTTTTATACATATGTATATGACTAGTACAATTTAACAAATTTCGAAGCTCGTTTTTCTATTAAAATAATTATTAATTTGTTATGCTTAATAGATCATCTTTATTATACATTTATATATATATATATAGTGTATCTGTACACATTTAAAAAATTCATAACTATTGAATGAATCGATAGAACTGAACACAGTTTGCGAAAAAAATTTTCTTGTGAAAGAGGATTTTTTTTTTTTTTTTTCCATAAAGAAAAAAATAGTTAAATTTTTTGTCAACAATAGTTAGACAAAAAGTTAAATTTTTCGCATGGTGAAATATGCAAATGAAAATAATATAAATTGCACAATTTTGCGATTATAATAGTTCATAGCTTATTTTGCCTCTTACTTGTGCAAACATGAAGTTTTAATTGCGATGCTGACTTGGTGGACAAAGCGTTATGGGTGAAGATGTTTTCCCTCAACCGCCGACTGAAGTTGCAGTTAGCAGTGTTATAACTCATTTGCAAACTGTCATTTGTGGTGACGACGGACATATAGAATAGGATTTATATGCCTGTAAACATCTGCATGCAAATAAGTAGTTTTTCATGAAAATGTATCAGATCATGCACAGCGCCCTCTATCGACAAATAGCTTAATTATTATTTTTTTTTTTTTTTTTTTTTTTTTACCAAAAAAAAATCCCCCTTCACAAGAATGATTTTTTCCCAAACTGCTTTTAATTCTATCAATTCATTCAATAGTTATGATTTTTTTTTTTTTTTTATGTCTACAGGCTTACGGAACACCCTGTATATATATATGAAGGAGTCAGGGCAAGAGATCTACTAAGCCACATTTGTGAGCTTCTGAGATATATCACTTTGAAAGTTGATACAATACTCAAGTCAAAATATATAAAAAAGATTTTTGCCAGTTTCTTAATAATACTATGAGATATTCTGAATAACAATATAACATTATTTTAATTATATTACTATTAATTATTTTTCTCATAAAAAAAGTTCTAGAAATATTTGGGGCTAAAACGAAACATTTTATTCATCTAAAATGTAGTAAAATCCCAATATCTATAAATAGGACTTTCCAGTCAATTCGGCACATGTTAACATTATCCTAGAGAGCAGATATTTTGCTATAAAGTGTTTAGGGTCAAATAGAAAAAAATTAGAGGGTATGCATATCGGATTTCAAAAAAAGAAAAAAAAAATCCCCTATTTAAGGGACATTCTAATATGGATTACAGGGGCCGATCCAGGCAAAAATTGGGTTCCCTTTGCTGCCCCTTCACAAAATTCCACACCATAAAAGGGGACCCTTCACAAAATTCAAATTTATGAAATGAGCCCTTCACAAGATTTTGTTTTACAAAAGCAACCTTTTTATAAAATGTTTCCGTTTTCAGTATTATTTTTAATTAACTGGTTCAATGAAACTATGTTATAAAAAACTAAACCATGAAGTAAACATCTAAATTTAAAACATTTTAAAATATACAACCTTTTTAATTCTTCCTGTGAGTTACCGACTAGTTTCGCATGGGGCGCCCCAGCTTGTTCTCCGGCGATACAGTGTTCGAAGTTAATTGAAACTGACGTTTCACTCCCTCTTCTTCTCTTTTACTCGATCAGCAGTGGCGCCGAGTCTTTAAGAGAGAAGAAGAGGGAGTGAAACGTAAGTTTCAACTAACCTCGAACACCGTATCGTCGGAGAACAAGCTGGGGCGCCCCATGCGAAACTAGTCGGCAAGTGACAGGAAGAATTAAAAAGGTTGTATATTTTAAAATGTTTTAAATTTAGAAACTATGTTAATTTGATATTAAACATTATTTAAAATGACTGTTACAGGGATGAGAGTGGAAAATAAACAAAAAGTCTGAAAATCTGTGCAAATCTCAAAGATAATTTATTTTTTGCAATAAAAGAATAAGCAGATATTTGAAATCCCATATTTGATAAGCAAATGTGAGAATATATGAAAATAAATTGTTCAAGAACATGTCAAAACAAAGAAAAATAAACAAAAATAAGAATATTTAGAAATAAAAAGTCTGAAAATTACTTTAAAAAATTAAGAAAAGTCTGAAATTCCTACTAAAGTCTGAAGAATCTCATCCCTGCTGTTAAAATTGGAAGGTTTTATACACAATATATATTTTTCACAAAAATAAATAAAAATCACACAAAAATATTTTGCTTTTCACAAAAAGGGGACCTAAAATTTAAAACCTGGATCAACCCCTGGGATATATAATGACTTGTGTAATGTACATGGAAAGGCGAGTTGTTGAAACGAAATACTTGAATTTTTATGACAAAATCATTATATTACAGTAATAAATTTATATTTTCAATCTATAAGAGAAAAAAAAAAGGGGGGGGGAGAAGAAAAAGTACAATGCAATAATAAAATAGTTTGCATTTTTACCAAAATGCATTTTTTTTTTTTTTTTTTTTTTGTGGTGGTGGTTTTGGGAGGGGGGGGGTCAATTTATTATTAACACATATCTTTTTTTACATGTAAAAGCCAGGTGAATAACAATATTGGTTTATTTATTTTTCTTTTTTTACATCTGCATTTATATATATATATATATATATATATATATATATATATATAATAAAGATGATCTATATATAAGCAATTTTTTCATTGAAATAGCAATGTAAAAATATAAAAGCAAAAAGTTAAATAAAATAATTAGATTAGTAGATCTTAG
Organism: Salticus scenicus; assembly: GCA_963930645.1. Taxonomy (NCBI): domain Eukaryota; kingdom Metazoa; phylum Arthropoda; class Arachnida; order Araneae; family Salticidae; genus Salticus; species Salticus scenicus. The sequence goes on along the minus strand of OZ005661.1, from coordinate 217,447,175 downwards.
CTAATTCCTCTTAATTATATTAGTAAGTTATGCATACTTGTAACTTTTAAAGGATATGTTTGCATAGTGTATATGGGACAGTTAAATAAATATTGTACTAGAACGCTGAATATTATTTCTGTTAAATTACTATTTTACATCCAATCAATCAAATTAATTATACTTTATAAAATTGGACTTATATAAACATATAATATCAGTAAAAGAAACTCATATCATATATTGAAAAAAAAAAAAAAATACATTATGGAATTTGTATGATTCGAATAAATGAAAGAAAAGTACTAGAATTTAATATATGTATAAAATGCAAAAACAATCAATGCAGACATTAAAGTATCGAATAATTTCAACTATTATTTGTTATTTTGTATATGTTAACTGTTGCAACATTAAATTTTCTAAAATATTTTAGTTTCTGAGAATTAGAAAACGTTAATTAATAATGAGACTAACCATTAAATTTAAAGAATATTTTTTGAACAAGTAAAATGCAGTTTATTTGCAAAACATTGTTTTACATAGTACCATAAGCAGACAAAATGACAATTAGAAATTTTGAAAAAGTAGTAATAATATTATTAACAAAAGTAACTAGTTTTTCACATAACAAAACTAAAATCTTTGTCCTCTCATAAAATTTTGTAGTAACATATTACACTTAACACTTCTATTGTCTTTCTTTTTGAGGTATAAAATATTAATATAATGAATTTAAATATCATAAATAAACATATATTTAGAGAGAGATGTTTATAAGTAACATAGAAATAAAAAGTAGATAGTAAACTTGCCATTATAATTAATAGAAGAAAAGTCTATGTACAGATACTTATATGAGAATAGTTTAACTTATACAATAAACCCCACTTATGAACCTGCATTTAATGAGAATTTATCAATTAGCAATATATATATATTCCAAACAAAAGAAAATATTCTGTTTTGGGATTTATTTACTAAACCATCAATATCTCAAATTTTTATTCAACATTTTATTTATTTATTTTTCCCAGTGAAAGGAAAGAAAGAATGAAAAAAAAAAAAAAAAAAAATCATAAAAAAAAAAAAAAGAAAAAAAAAACACCAATATCTTAAAAAAAAAAAAAAAAAGTCTTTCAATTTATTATAATTATCAACATATTACAAAAAGGAATTACTTATAGTTCATTACATAATAAAAATGTTATTCATAGCAAAATTGTGGTGTATAAACTCTGAAACATAAATATTTTCTGAAAAAAAAAAAAAAAAAAAAAAAATACAGGGTTATTCAAAATGAATCATCCTATTTCAAAATTCTACATTTTCGAAAATAAATAACAAGTAATACTTAAATGCAAAGGAAAAATAAGGAAAATTTTATTTATTTTATTATTATTTTGTGAACAATAAATGGTGCTTGCCGGAAACCTGTTGTAGAAGCTTTTTAACGTTTAAAGTGATAATGTAGTTTGTGAAACAAAAAGCTTTTTTTATGTCCTGCTGTGGATCTGTAATCACTGTTCCGCAAAAATTTTGTAAGAAGTATTGAATTCATTCACCTATGGCTCAGCATATTTGTAGTATAAAAACGACTGCCTTGAGATTATATATATATAACTAAAGGAACATTATATATATAATGATAACGCAGTTTGTGAAACAAAAAGCTTTTTTTATGTCCTGCTATGGATCTGTAATCACTGTTCCTCAAAAATTCGTAAGAAGTATTGAATTAATCCACCTATGGCTCAGCGTATTCGAAGGTAGTATAAAAACGACTGCCTTGACATTATATATATATAACTAAAGGAACATTATATATAAAATGATAATGTAGTTTGTAAAACAAAAAGCTGTTTTTATGTCCTGTCGTAGATCTGTAATCACTGTTCCACATAAATTTCATAAGAAGTATTGATTAATCCAACTATGGCTCAGCGTATTCGAAGGTAGTATAAAAACGACTGCTTTGACATTATATATATATAACTAAAGGAATACTGAATACTTGTAAAAAAATATTCCATATTTTCCCTTTGTATTCAATGTAATTAATTATCATTTTGTGTTGTTTATTTATGAAAATATAGCAATTTTTTTAATTGGATAATTCCTTCTGAATAATCCTGTACACACATTAAAGTGATTAATAAAATAAAATAAATATTTTTGTTCAGTCAAATAATCTCATTAAATGCATGTCTCATAACATTAATTACACAGCTTGGCATGAAAATTGTCCCCAACACCATTTTTGCAAATTGTTATGCAAAATGATCTCCTAAATCCGAATATGGCAGCCATTTTGCCCTATCACCCACCGTTTTTTGGGGATGCCCGCCTATTTTTAATCACTTTTCAGTAATTTTATGGCTATAAATTTGATTTATAGTGGATAAAAGAAATATTTTAACTGTTAAGCATCTTCTGAGGGCCTAAAGAGGTGAAAAATTCTATAACAGGAACATTTGCAGCAAGGGGAAGATTTAGTAGTGGATTTGCCACTGAAATCATAAGTTACATTTATTATATTTAATGAATTATTATTATTAATTGTTATACATTATATATATATTTTTTTAAGAGTTAAAATAATTATTTTCCATTCTCCAGATCAAATTCATGGCCATAAAATGACCATACGGTAATAAGAATTGGGGGAGGGGTTGACGTCCCAAGAAAACAGTGGGTGATGGGGCAAAATGGGAGTCATATTCGAATTCAGGAGGTCATTTTACATAAGAATCAACAAAAATGGTATCAAGTGTTGAATTTTTTTTTTTATTTTTATTTTTATTTTTTTTTTTATTATTGCAGCACAGTGTTATTAATATCAAAGTTACTTTATATGTGTTATTACATTTAGGATTATTATTAAACAAAAATATAATAAGATCCTAAAAACTTCTCGATTATCTTTCATGGTTAAAAACAGAAATTTCAGAATTATAATGCAAATTTATTAACAAAGCAGCAAATGTTAAGTAACAGGTAAAACAATACAGAGAAAAAAAAATCATGGTTAGGTTTTATAACAATAATCTTTACTTCAAAAATAAATAAATATAACATAACAGTTATCAAATAATTATTTAATCTGAACAAACACATAATAAACTCTGTACTTTTTCATATATACTCTAAAACTACCTTTTTGTTTGTTTGTTTGTTTGTTTCTCTTTTGCTATGTATGATGAGAAAAATACTTTTATGTACAAAAATTTTGCGGTATCCCAAAGTGTAAAATAGACACATAATTCCATTTATTAGAAAACTATGTATATAATCGTCCTTCTAAAATCTCTTTCAGTCTTGAAAAAACATGAATGAATGGAACAGTTTATCTTATCTTAGAATAAACACAAAAAAAATAGTGAAATTCAAATGTCATATATATAAGCCGAAAGTTCACAAGTCTTTGTCAAGTACAAAAAAACATGGAGAATTCTTCATAAACAAACTGAGTCCAAATGACATAAAATGAAAAATACATATTTATTGTCACATACAACAGCGATATTTTTTTTAACACATTTCGATAACCTTAGCCATCTCGTGGTTGATGGAAAAGAAAAACATCATTTAATCCCATTTTGGCACAAATCAAAGTCAAACCAAATTACGTATAAGGCCAAGAATACCTCTTCGATGTAACACATGTTAAAGCAGACATAAATCTGCAAGATATATTTATATATGTATAAAAGTATGCAACAACTGGAAATCAAGGAGTAGCTTGTCAATCATTTTTTTGGCAATACAGCTCTTTCAGGGATTTTAGTTCTTCAATCAATGCTTTATTTTGATTTTCTAAAACGGCAACTCTGTTTTCTAGGCATTTGATGTACTCTTTTTTCTTCCTTCGACATTCTTTGGCTGCTTCCCTGAAATTAATAAGAAGATTTTAATTTCAGGCATGAGATTGAAGAAAATTAAGAAAAGAGGAAATGCGTGCATTCATAAAATAAATTTCATATGAAAAATAATGTGCGCGGGGAAAACTATACAAATGTGTTCAAAAAATTTATTTCAAATGAAAAATAATGCTCACAGGGAAAAACTATACAAAATGTTTTAAAAGTCACAAATTAAACTAAAAGAATAATGCACATCAACACAATAAAACATGTGTTTAAAAAAAAAAAAAAAAAATTAGATAGCAATCAACATTTAATTGTTGACTGGTGTGGAAAATGGGAAAGGGGGAGGGGGAGGGGGGGGGGTAAAAAATAGTTCATGAGAGAGAAATATGAAACACAATTCTACTTCTTTATGTGTTCCAGAATATCATAAAGTAAGTTTAAAATTAATATTGACATTTTTGTTGTGGATGGATAAATATTCAAAAATAAAAGGCTTCCCACAGAATGTTTGATCGGCGATGGTTAGAGGGAAAAAAAAAAAAAAAAAAAAAATGGGGGGGGGGGGGTGCAGGACAAAAAAAAATTACATGAGTGAGAAATATTGAATAATTATGTTCTTCTATGTGTTATAAAATCTGATAAAGCATCTTTAAAATGAATATTGACATTTATATTTTGGATGGAAAAAGATTGAGAATCTAAAGTCTTTCGTGGAGTGTTTGAACACTGATCATTATTGGAGTTTGATTTAAACAAAAAAAAAATCCATAAAATTAACGGAAATCACAAAAAAACAGAAAATCGCAGATCCGCAGAAAATTCTCATGCCTGTAATTTCTATTTAAAAAAAAAAAAAAATAGTGAATCTATATAATTTTAAATTGTTAAAAGCAGTTGATTAGAGACATTTATTAATTAAAAACATAGGAAAGATAAATTTCCATAAAATCAAACCTTTTGTGCTCTATTATAGGACTTCATCAGTAAGCACATCAACAAACCTAGAATTTCACAAATGTACATACTAGAAACTTAAGGGGGTACATCACAGATCATCTAGGTCGTCTAAAGCCCATGTTATTCTATGGTGAAATTTGTTTATAGAATTACACATTACCTAATTATTATATTCAAATTCCGTTTTCATAATTCTGAAAATATGCAACAGTTAAATTAGTACTTGTTTTCCAAAAATGTTTTTTTTTTTTTTTAATTTTATTTGAATTTTGAGTTTAAAAATACGAATTTTCACTAAATGCACTTTCCTTATTTTTTTAGCTGAAAAATGAAATATTAAAATTTAAAAAATTCAATTTTTAGAAAATGAGTACTAATTTCAGTTGTGAATTTTCTAAATGTGAAAACGAAATTCAACTAGTATGTTGTGGCCACCACAAGACGTTCTTCTATATTTTCCAATACATATTCACTCAGTAACAATATAAAAAAAAAAAAAAAAAAAAAAATCGATTTTTTTTTTTTTTTTTTTTTCTGTTACATGTACAAAATTTTTTTCCCAGTTAACTACTACTATTATCAAAAATTCATATTAATTTTACAATCACAAGTTTAAAATAACTCTCATTATGCACATTTATACGAAATTTTGTCCTATACTGCCATGTTAAAATTTTACAAAAAATGTGATCACAGCGCCACCTGTTGAACGATTGATCCCCAAATCTAATCAGCACCAGTTTATGTCAGGGTGCAACTCAATACCAAGTTTGGTTAAATTTCATTCATTGGTTCGTGAGATACAGCGTCCACAAAAAACGTGATACATACACACAGACAGACATTTTCTAAAAACTATCAATTCGTGTTCAGGACATCCCAAAACGTGTAAATCCATGAAAAAACGGAGGTCGAAAATTTTCATGAATCCAATACTTTCTTTGTATTACATATAGAAGAAAGTAAAAATACTAATTAGGTGATAACAAATTTTGTGATAGAGTTACAAGATAACAAATTTTGTCATAGAGTTACAAGGGATTTCATTTAGAGACTCGAGACGGGGAAATCGTAAGAGGGAGTGAGCAGCCTTAAGATAGGATTACATATATGGATGAAACTGAATATGCATCATCTAATGGAGCAGGTTAGCATTAAAAAGCATAATAAACATGCCTATAAAAATGGTGAATTTTTTTCAAAACTGGACCGTGCAGCTGAAACAGATCATTTGGCAGACTACGAAAACACTAAAGTTCTAATTTTAAGCTGTGATTATTATCAGAATTTGTGAATTTTCTTGAAAGGATTGTTCACAGAGATCCAAGCTGCTCCATTAAACAGGGTGGCTATAAAAAATTTAAAAAGTTCCCTGATTTTTCCATGATTTCCATGACTAATTTTGATAAATTTCCATGATTTCCGTTACCTATTATATACATTTCATAATTTTGTGTATACCACACTTTTGTGTCACATGCTCGCTAAACCATTGCAATTCAAAAAACTATACTGATGGGCAAAAATATCCCAATCTTTTTATTTATTTTTTTTTTTTTATCACTTACGAAAAGGAAAATAAAATGAAAAATTCAAAATTTTGGAGAAGTTAACAAAATTATAAAAATATGACTCATTTTAATTGCACAAAATATTAACATCAAGACATAAAATTATTCCTCAAGTTGTTGCACTAAAAATATTTTTCTTTTTTTATGTTAACTTGGTGAGATTCAACTAGAAAGCAGCCAATCTTGTGCAATCATGGTTAAGATAACACCCGTTTGGCGATCTTTCAGTCACGCTTACAGGACAAAAATAAAAATTTCCACGTTTTTTGGGTGTTTTTACAAAATTCCCTGATTTTCCCCTGATATTTCCAGATTGATAAAGTACCCTGATTTTTCCATGATTTCCATGTTTTCCCTGATTGTCACCACCCTGATTAAATGATGCTTGCACAATTCCACCCAAACACATAATCCTATTTTAATTTCCCTGTTTCTATAGTTCAGAATTTTCAGGCTTGTTGATGTGCATACTGATGATGTGGTATGATATAGCACAAATCATTTATGTTTTCATGTAATTTTATCATACTATGTTTTTAACTATTTAAATTTACATAAGATGTGTCCTTATATATAGTGCTGAAATTAATTTAAAAACGTTACTGGTCCCATGGACCAGTAAACATAAGAATATACTAATCTGCAGATATCATCACTGGTTTGCAGCCTGTAAGTCTCTTTAACAATTAAGGCTGTTTTTCAGTGAGCATTAAGAGCCTGCTTGACTCACCGTCGCCGGAAGCCGAAGCTAATGTTATTCTATGGGAAATTTGTCTTTACAAATAACTTATTAACAAATACATATTTTGAAATTCTGTTTTCACATTCTGAAAATTCCCAGCTGTTAAATTGACGGCCTTTTTTTTAAAAATTATTTTTTTATTTTTTTATATTTTATTTTGAAGTTGCAAAATACGAATTTTCAATATGTGAAATTTTTTCATTTTGCAATTTCAAAATAAAATATTAAAAATTGAAAAAAAAAAAAAAAAATACATTTTTAAAAAAGGTCCGTCCATTCAACAGTTTGGAATTTTCAGAATGTGAAAACAGAATTTAAAAATATGTCTTAGTTAATAAGTTATTTGTAAAGAAAATTTCCATATAGAATAACATTGGCTCGGGCTTCCGGCGACGGTAAGTGAAGAGGGCCATTAAGGTTATACGAATTCCATGTTAACCTATGGAGAAACTAATCTCTTTTACTATTCATTAAATAATGCATACACTTAAATTTTTATTTCACATTCAGAAAACTCATGACTCACTTTTAAACTATATTTCGTTTTTCAGAAACTGATTTTTCAAACTTTTAATATTTTATTTTAAAGATGAAAATTTGAATTTCACAAATTAAAAATAAACAAATAAATAAATAAATTTTTGGAAAATGTAATATAATTTTAAGAGTCATGAATTTTCTGTGTGAAAAATAAAATTTAAAACATGCTTTAATGAATAATAATAAGGATTATTTTAACATGAGTTTGGATAACTTTGGCACTAAACCTATATTAATTCCTTGTCGTACTATAACAGGGTTCCCACTCTTATAAAAGAAAAAAATTCAAGGACTTTTCAAGAACAATTTGAAATTTTTCAAGGACTAGGGGGAAATTGCAGAACGCTAGGCATACACACAAAACTTTCGTAACTACTTTCATTAGTAATATATATATTTTTTTTTCAATTAGAATAACTTTGCCTGTTTTCACAATACATTTTTGATGGATTGACCAAATTAACTTTTACAAGAGTCCAAAAACGATTAGTTCAAGATTTGGAATCATTATGATTATTCCAAAGTTTTTAGGTTTGTGGCAGAGAGCGTTCGTTTTGTAAACAGTGCGCTTCTCTCTTTCTCCGTCCTATCGGATGTGTGCACGCGCATCGGCTGCGCGCATCTAAGAGCTCTCTCTCTCTTCGCCTGAGAGAGCGGTGTTTATGTACCGGCGCTTGCCGTGGATGCTTTCGTTATGTTGTAAATAAAAGTCTATTTTTCTAAAGGAGTCATATTAATTTATGAAGTTGGATGATTCTTCATTATTCAATGTAACCTCACGCAATCTATATATTTAATCACCAAAGGTTTGAGTCCTGCTCTAGTCACTTTCTGCTCAAAATTAATGACCAGTCCATCAAACAGGTATGAGACTGGCAAAAAAAAAAAAAGAAAGTTGAAACTATATGCAAAAGCAAGACAATGAAATAAGAATTTTATGACAAAATCATTATATTAGACAATGGCGTGCGATGGAGATAGTTTAGCCTTGACAGAGTTTGCGCTAAGCCTGTATGTTGAAGTGGAAAATTCAAGGATTTTCAAGGACTTTGCATGAAATTCAAGTACTTCTCAAAGACTTTCAAGGACCGTACGAGCCCTGTATAAGTATGATGATCTTAGGTATTTATAAATATGTTCAAATCTCAGTTTCTTGATGTTTTTATGCATTTTGAGGTATGAGGAATCTGAAAATCACAAAATCGATGACATGGTTTGTTTTATTCCATATACATCATGCTTTACAACAAAAATATCCTTCCAAAAACATACCTATTTTTCAAAAGCCTAAGTTCTCTTTTCCGAGAAGCTTCTTCCGCCAACTGTTGTGGATTCTGGATCGTCTGGATATTGGAAACAACGTTCTGTGTGAGTCCTGTTGGCGTGGAAGCTCCTGTCCTGATTTGATATGCTTGCAGATCTGCAGCAGATACTGTCACTGGAACGAGCACATCAACATCTATATATTAATACACAAACATGAAATTTGGCGTATGTTTTTAGCCTATTTTTAATAAGAATTAAGGCTTAAAATTAGTATCATTCAAAAGGTGGGCATAGAAACAAATAAATAAATAATATGAAAATTTCTTATTACTTTAGTTTAGTTTAGTTTAATAACAACCTTAAATTTTATATGAATGTATGTACTATATTCAAATGAGAGGCTGAAATAGAAACATATATCAAATAAAACTATTTCTGAAACTATTTTCAACTGGAAATTATATTCAATAATACATTAACTTTGAAATTTCATTTAGAAAGATGTGAGTGTAAGGCTGAATTTTTTATACCAACTATGTGAAAAATACCAGAGCCGGGAATTGAACCTGGGTTCTCGCTTAAAGCGCAGATGCTCTGCCACTGAACTACCCTGACTGATAACCAGCTCGTCATTTCTCAGATAATATCCGTTGGCAAGGTTACCGAGCCTGCAAATGCAGATATAACAGGTGAGAATTCAGCCAGGGTAGCTCAGTGGCAGGGCATCCATGCATTAAGCAGAGAAACCGGGTTCGATTCTCGGCTCTGGTATTTTTCATATAGTTGTATTTAAAAAAAAAAAAAAAAAAAAAAACAGCCTTACACTCCAATCTTTCTAAACGAAAATATTTTCGACTGTTTTAAAAAAGCATATTCATATACAGTACTTTTTGTTTCACATCTTGATCTGTCGTAGTTGTTTCAAATTCAGGGTAAGAAAAAGTTGTGTGAGTACCCCACAAGAATCCCCCCCCCCCAATTAAAAATTAACACTTAAAAAAAAAAAAATCTTTAAATTAAAATATGTCAAAAAGCAATTATCATTCATATGCAAGAATAATTTACTGAATCTTGCTTCAAATGAAGTGGTACTTTAGTATATTCTCCAAATTTATTTATGAAGCATTTTAATGCCTTTATGTATGCGTGTAAACTGTATTGTATTGAGAAAAAAAATCTTAATAATAATAATAATAGTTTTAAACATATATTACTGTTATATTTGCTTGCAAATTAAAAAATTAAAATATAACTATAAAAATTAATATTATAACCTAAACAATATTTAATTTTAGGCGAGAGCTTTTTTTTTTTTTATGTATATTATTGTGAAAATTTCTGTTTTATTCAAAGTATTATCCTTTTTTGCTGTTTAAATTTAATATAATAGTTACTTTTTGATGTAAATATAGAAAAAACATTTTAAAAAAATGATCACCTAAAAATATAAATTTTGTCCTTTAGCAATGATTACTATATTAATTTCTTAAAAATTTCTTTATAAGTTTCCTCTGAATTTTATTTTATATATTTCTTTAACTTAATGCCCCCACCCCCTCCGAAAAAAAAAAAAAAATAAATAAATCATTTGGTCTATTTTGTCTAATAATAATAATCCTCACATCCTAACAACTGAAAAACCTTTTTATTAGTATTTCCCTTGCATTAAAAAAATTATTTACATAAAAATAAACAAGAAAATACGTTAAAAAAAAAAAAAAAAGTAAGGTTTCAGTTGTATGAGCGTTTTCCCAACGTACAACAAATTAAATACAACAATGCAGTTAAATAATCAGTTGTACATTTAAACTTCCTTGACAGGAATCTTCTTGCTACCTGTTGAGTTTTGATAGACATTAACTAATAATCAATTAAAATCTTGACTCTTCTGAAATACAAACTAATGTCCCACAAGGCTCTCTTAAACTCAACCCTCATCTAACACAGACCTGTTCGATCCAAAACACTTGGTGGGCTGCATTGGAAATCTGTTTTATTAAAGCAGGCTGCATTTTATGTATATATGTACACATATATTTGTGAGTGTATAAATCATGTATCTACACCCCACAACAAAAAGATAGGTACAGAGGGTTTTTTCTTTGATTTTTCATAAAATAACATTATCTAAATTGTGCTGATCCTTTATTATCATAACAAAATATTATCATATCAAAAACGTATTAAATATTTAAATAATATTCAAAATATTCATATTAAAGATAATCATATTAAAAAATTAAAAAATTAAAAAAAAAAAAAAAAAAAAAAAAAACCTTTATCTTTTTGTCGTGGAGTGTAGTCTTAAATTAGAAAAATTTTAGTCTTAAAACTTTTCTAAATGAGTCTTAAAACAAAAATGAGTCCGGGAATAGTGTTATTTTAGGATAATAATAAATGATAAGCACAATTTAGATAATGTTATTTTATGAAAAATCAAAGAAAAAACCCTCTGTACCTATCTTTTTGTCGTGGGGTGTATATGCTTTTTTCAGGGGAAGACAGAATATTGAAAGCAGAATACATTAATGTAAATTGAGGAGCAAACATTCAAACAGTGTTTTCTCCTTTGGATACAACAGACAACACAAAAATTAATAAACTAAAAAATAACTAAACTAGAAACCTAATTATTGGTTTGTTTAGATGTATTATTAGATACTAGGAAAATATGTAGGCATAGCTAGAAAGATCTGTAAACATACTATTTTTATGTTAAGTTTAAAGAAAAATGACTAACTCAATTTTTTTATTTTTGGAGAAAACACAGTGTTAATGTTTCCTCCTCAATTATTTTCATTCATAAATTAACAATTGTATCTTTAAAAAATTATGACATATACATACATTAATAACTATAATAAAAAGAATGATTAATGGATCTAATTATATTTCATTACAACAGTGTGATTCTTTAGCTAACCTGATCGTTGAATGGTATTTTCATAATATTCATGATATTAAGATACAATTTTAAAATGCTATTCGAAATAAAATTTTTAAAGCCATAATTATATTTTTTGTAGCTTTTTTATTCATTATAAATAGCAGGAATGTTATTCCTTTTCATTTCTTTCTTTATTTTGTAGATACATTTACTAACTATATAATTTCTGTTATGCATGGTAATATGGTAATTTAACTCAGTCAAATATTATGAAATATTTGATTTTTAATATAACAATAATTTAATTCTAAAAGTTTTTAATTAGCTGCAAAAAACATTATTCTCTAAAAATGAAATTATAATGCAAATGCCAAATATTTAAATCTCTTATTTATTAAAGAAAAAAAAAATGTTGAAATTTTGCAGTGATTTTATTTATTCGATTTTTATGAAAATCATATTATGTAGGTACTATTCACGCAGATGTTCTGCGCAGGAAAGACTAGTTATGTATTAATACTGACATAATTAAACACATCTTACGAATGATGTGGCTTTAAAGTTTTATAGAGGAAAAGAATGTTGCATTCAAAAAGTTAGATTCATAAAACAGCAATAAAAGTACCTGGAACAAAAAATTGCCCATCCTGCCCTTGAGTATACTGTACAATTGCACTGGCAGCTGTGCCACCCCCTGTATTTGTCATAGTTAATGTCTGTAAACCTTGAATGCCACTGTCTTGAGTTGCAGCTGCAGCCAACTGGATGGCTGAAAAGAGAAAAAGAAATATTGATTTGCAACAACATATGGAAGAATCTTCATGCCACATATAAGAATGCATATAACCAGTTTCATATAACCAACAAACTATATCAATAGAGGAAAGAGTTTTACAACAGGCAGTTAAGTTTTAAAAAAATGTTTTTAATTTTTCAAAAGCCTACTTTAAAAGCCCTACCCAATGAAAAATAATAATAATAAATCTGCATAAAAATTTAGCAGCAGTTTCTTTGTTATTAATACACTTCTTATCCAGAAATGACCTGACACTTTTGATTTCAGATGTTTTGTCAAATATTTCAAAAAGTACTGAGCGAATCATCTTGAAACTTAAGGAGTGTAAACAACATGTTATACCTCATGTATTTGAGTGAGAAAGTTTTCCTCTGAAAGCAAAATGGAAACTAGTAAAAAATTAAAAGGAAATGAATATGTTTGGAATCACCTTGTAAAAAGTAATGCTTGAAATGTGTTCTGGCTATAGCATACGATTATGAAGTTTCTTTTAAATATCTGTATAACTTTCTTCTTTCATGTGAGGCTACCACATATATTCATTAAAAGTTTTTTTTTTTTTTTTTTTTAATTGTAAAAAAAAAAAAAAAAAAAAAAAAAAGCCAGTTTTTTAATTGTAACACTCAAGGTATTAATAAACCCTGTGCAAAGTCAATTTTAGGAAACTTGACACATACTACATTAGACATAGCATACTGCAATCAGAATGCAAAAATATTAAATATCTAATGAGATATGAGCATTTTTATTAAATGATTTTTAACTACACATGCACAGCCTTTAACAAAATTTAATTTGCATAATTTAATAGCCAAAAGTATTGAATTACTTACATGCAAATTTCAAACAAATATCACATAAATTCAAAAAGTTGTATATGATAGAATGAATTGAATTTCAGTTCTATTTCAATTGCTTTTTACAGGGTCATCCAAAACATTTTCACTTTCCTTTAATTTTTTACTGGCCCCTCTCTTTGGCTTTTGGAGGAAAACTTTCACTGAAATATACGAGGCATAACATGTTTTTTTTTATACTTCTGATGTTTCAAGATTATTCGTCTAGTACTTTGAGATCTTGGCAAAATATTGGAAATCGAAAGTATTGGTTATTTATGGAAAGGTAGTGTGTAACTATTATTTATGGAATATACACACTATTTAGAACTGACAAAGGCTAATACTTTTAAATTTGAATAGTTAAAAAAAAAAAAAAAAAAAAAAAAAAAAAAGGCTTGAAACTGGCATTGCTCATAGAGTGAAAAGTAAGATATTCAAAATAGAATAGATAAATACTAAAAAAAATTAGTTTAGTTAAGTTAGTATTTAATTTAGTATTTCTGTAGTTACAGGACAGATTTAAAAATTTAGAATTTTCTCACACAAAAAAACAAGAGTAAAATAAATAAAGTGGCGGTGGATCTAACAATTTCTAAAATAGTTTAGTAATAAATTAATACAGTCGAACCTCGTTAACATGAACCTCAAGGGGAATAAAAAATCTGCTCATGTTATCAGTAGCTAATCACCATGTAACTAAACAAATTGTCATTTTGATGGGGATTGTGGAATCGGTTCATTTTAAAAGTAATTCACGTTAAGAGTGTTCACGTTAATGAGGTTCGACTGTAAAGATTCAGCTGTCGAACAGATTACAGCTGTAAATAATGAAAAACAAAACAATCAATAGCTAATATATTGATTAATTTTAATTTTAAAAGAAGTATAGCTGTAGAAAAGACAGCTAAATATGAAATATAACTTCAGGAAAAACAAAATGCTGGAAAAAATAATAACAATAAAGAATAAAAGTTTACGAAGAAATAAAACTGAAGAATTGTTTTTAGCATCATACCTTTTAATAAACCAGTAGTTGTGTATTGAGTATTTCCGAGAGTTATTGTGCTAGTACCATTATCTTGTTCCTGACTAGAGTCAGTCATGGTATGTTCAGAAGATTCTTCTTTTAAAACAGCAGCAGAGGCAGCGGCTAGTGTTGCACCCTGGGCGTCGGTGGCAGAAAGCTCATTCAAAATTTTGCGGTAAGAAGGACGACGAGCGAGAATTTCACGTCGTTTTTTAGGATCTTCTGATGCGACAAGAGTTACTGTTCCACCTTCTTCATCTTTGGCGGTTGTGATGAGCTGTGCCAATAAAATCCACAAATTAATGACAATAATAATATTAACAAACTGAAAAAAACTATAACCAAGTCCCAATGGGATCGCCCATATCGGGAATTATTGCTGAGTTAAAATTAATATTATTAGAAAAAGATATTTTCAACCTAATGAAAAATAAATTTCGTTCTGCATCAGGTACCTGGATGATGTTTTAGCCTTCATCCAAAAAGATCAAAATATTAATGAAATTCTTAACGAGCTAAATCAACTTGATAATAATATAAAGTTTACGTGTGAATATGAAACCAACAGTGAAACCAATTACCTTGATGTAAAAATAAAACACGAAAACAGCCATATTAAATCTACTGTATATAGAAAATCCATGGCCAGCAATAAAATTATAAACAACCGAAGCAAAACCCCTTACCGATGAGGTAAGGGGACCAAACAAACACTAAATCCAAAATCAACACCATCAGTAGTTGACTGATCAGTAGTACAACTGAGCAATTTTATTATGTACCGAAAAATCAGACTTAAATAAAGAACTTAAATACATAAGAAAGTTAACTATAGAAGCAGACTACCAGAAAAATCTAGTCGAGAAATTGTATAAAAAAGAATCCAACAATTAAATCAAATACAAAATCATCAAAAATTTCCAATGAATTTCACCTACTCAATCCCTTATAATCAAGGGACTTCTAACAAAATAAAAAACGCCGATAAAAAATTTAATTCTAATGTACCAATTAAACCCACCCCTAATTTATTTCAAGTTATAAGAAGCGATAAAGATAATATTTCCCCCCTCCGAAACTGCCGGCATTTACAAAATCCCTAAGTATCAAAACAATAATTTAGGGGAAGGTTTAAACACTTAAAACTCACCCATAGTCATTTCCTAGCCTTATCATTTCCTAGTCGTTAACCTCTTGTATCTTTTTTAAATTTTTAATATTTCATTTTCAAGTTTAAAAAAAGTGAAAAATTAATAAAGGTTATTTTTCCCTAAAAAATAAAATGTGAAAAATTAATTTTTGTAAAGTAAAAATTATTTTAATAATTGCGAATTTTCTAAATGTGAAAACAAAACAAAACAAAATATATATATAATAATAAGGATGATCTATTAAGCATAGTAGAAGCCAAGCAACAGATACAAGATCACTGAAACACCAATGACCAATAAGATTAAAAATTTCTTTGAAAAGATCAGAAAAATGAAAAAAAAAAAAAAAAAAAAAAAAAACATTTTTTTTTTTTTTTTTTAATCAGTGGATGAAATACACAAATTTAAAGAAACCAGATTTATTAATTAACAGCCTGCAAAACAAACGAATCAATAAACTAACACAACAAATCTTAACTTATAACCATAAACTATATCAAAATTTATGAATATATATATATATATATATAGGGTAGGTGCTCCAGTGATTGGCATGCTCCAGTAATTGACATCTATCCCGAAATAATTAATAAATAAGAAAAATAATAAATTAATATATTTTACATATAAGAATTTTAACATTTTATGTCAAACACTGGAGCATAGGGTGCTAATAACTGGTAAAATGAATAACTAGCAGTGTCAAAGATTGGAACATAAGAGGCCAACTACTGATAAAATGAAAAACTGGCAGTGTCAATGACTGGAACATTGAGTGGGTGTCAAATAAATATTTTAAAAAAAAAAATTGTTATCAAATGTATATATTTTAGCATACATGTGTTCTGAATGTCTTTCATGCCCTATGTACTAACTTAAGATTTCTAAAAATATTTTCTGATAACTAGAACATTAAAAACATCAGAGATTGCTCTAAAAGTGTCAATCACTGGTGCACTTACCCTATATATATATATATATATATATATATAAAGTTTAAAAACAAGAATATTAATAAACTGATCACAGCCACTGCTAAAATGGGTTTTCCTAAAAACTTTGTATTTTCTATTTTATATCCTTAACCATGTCTCTGTCAGTACACAAAAAAAAAAAAAAAAAAAAGCTGTGTACACTCTTGTGTATATCAACAAAAGAATTATAAAATAATAAAAGACAATAAAAAAGGTGGCGGTTGGGTGGGCAGATGTTTGATTACGGAGGTGGGGTGGTGTTGTAAGGCTGGATGGTTGGGTGGGTTTGTGAAATTAAATTTAAAAAAAAAAGTAGAAGGCTTGTTGCATTTGCTTTGTATTACTCTGCAAACTTTCATTTTCCATTAAAATTTCAGTTTTTTCCTTTTTGAGTTGTCAACTATATTTAATGTTCTAATTATACTGTTAAACACAGTGTGATCAATCGGTGAATTTCATTGTGGCTTCGAGGTTTCATTGTTGTTCATCTGCTTTGAAATTTGCATTTTTAAATCCATATGGGTTCCTGTTCTGGTTGTGGCAGGCTGAGGGAGTGTTGCCGGCATAAAACTAGTGTAACCCCACAGGCAAGTCACAAGTCTTGCCGCCTGCCTCCTTCTTCCTACCTTGTGTTTCTTAGGTTGTTTTTTCATTAATTTTGATAAGTTTATGGTTTTAAGTTAAGATTTGTTGTTTTACTTTATTGATTCGTTTGTTTTGCAGGCTGTTAATTAATAGATCTGGTTTCTTTACATTAGTGTATTTCATCCACAGATGTTTTTTTTTTTTTTTTTTTTTTTTTTTTTTTCCCCTTATTGGTCATTGGTGTTTCAGTGATCTTGTATCTGTTGCTTGGCTTCTACTATGCTTAATAGATCATCTTTATTATATATATATATTAGGTAATGAATCATTGTGGAAACAAATTTTCCGATAGGATGGATTTAATCCCATAGAAATCCCACAGAATGGCCTTTAGTTGTCAGCAAGAAAAAGTATCATCTGCTCTTAATTGGATAACTAACACACAAATTAGGGAAAAAGCAAAAATGAGAGGGTGACTTTCGTACAACAGTGTATGGTATTGATGATATATGTATACAACAATATCTTATATCAATCAACATTTTACCATGCACGACTTTTTTACAATGATCTTAGTTTGTTCTGTATTCGTGGATAATAACAATAATAGTAATAATACATTTTAAAGATAAATTACATACCTGAACAGGATGAACACTGGCTTCACCATCTGTGCTATGGATAACAGATCCAGGGCCAGTTAACTTATTTAATAAAATAACATTTTTAGGAAGCTGAAAAAATAAAATAAATAAATAAGTTTTTTTCTTTAATACAATTGTTTAAATCTGAATCAATTATATTATTAATCAAAAGCATTTTGCAGAACATAATTATATAAAAAAAAAAAAAAAAAAAAAAAAAAAAAACTTCTGTTCTTTAGTTAAAGAAAGAAGAAAACGGGCAAAATGATATGTGTTGATTAGATACTTTTAATAGACACATTAACACATGTAAAAAATTTCAAAAAAAAAACTAGTCTTTATTATAATAAAAAAAATATATATATACATACATGTTAAAAATTAAGACAAAGCTTTTTGTCATAATTTTACAACATCTTCAAATATGCCATCTATACCTGAAGATGCAGTAAAATTACAGTGAAAAGTTATGTCTTACTTTTTAACATGTATTTATTTAAATTTTATGTGGATTAAAGTGTCTATTAAAAGTACATAAATTAAACTATTAAAACTGGCATAGATCGAAAACTTATAAATGTCATCTCACTGTTAAAAATTTGCACTTTTGTTGTCGGCAATTCTCTGTAAAAATTACAGAATTCTGTGAAAGTTACAGAAAAATATGTTTTGTCAACGTAATTTTGACATAATTTACGACTTTTTTCTCAAATTACAGAGATTTCTGTAATTTTTACAGAGATTTACTGGCAACAAAAGTGCAAATTTTTAACAGTGAGGCCTGAAAATGCCTCTTACAGAAAAATCTCCTCATTTTGATCCTTCAGTGTTGGCAGGTATGCTTTATTCCCTTAGGCTATTCAAGATCCCTGGAAACTGAAATAAATAATGTAATGTTCACATGTAATTTGCCTTTTCCTTTCCTGTCTAAAAAATGCAACTACCATAAAAACTCTGTAGGAGATGCAGGTGCAGGCTCACAAGGATAAAATCCACTGCACCCTTTGACAGAAGTTTTCTTTGAGCTCTCAGTTGACCAAAGAAATTATAAAAATCTTATCATTCTGCACAATAGAAAGCTTAATGCATGAAACATATGTTGAGATACATCAGTATTTGGATGTTAAAATTAATAGGATTTGATAATTTTACAAGTCCTATCCATGGAGGCACTAATACATGTGAACAATAGCATACAATTTAATACAGGGTTGGAAAAAACCTGGGTTTTTTTGGGTTTTATCAGTGTTTTTTCAGAATATTTTTGAGTTTTATCAGAGTTTCCAGAAATATTTTCTTCCGCCTTTTTTCTTTTTTCATTATGTATATCATTCATAATAAGATAATTTAAAAAAATTAAATATTAATTATTAATATAAAATTTCTGAAGTCTTTTTAAGTTTAATTTTAAAATTTCTAAAGTTTTTTTATGTTCAAGTTATAAAGAAATTTTTAAAAATTAAATAATTGTTTTTTAAATACTCTAAAATTCTGTTTATCTGTCATTTACAACAAAAAACTGGACTTTAATAATTATTTTGTGTTGCTTTATTAAATTTTTCGTAGTCAATAGATTCTCATAAAATATTTTTAATTATTGTCCCTCTACATTACTTAACAGTATTGCACTGTTAAAGTTTCCTGATTATTTATTTTTATATTTTACATTCATTGAGTCCCACTGTCTTCTTTATATTAACAAACAACTCTTTTTTTTTTTTTTTTTTTTTGCTTATATATATAATTTTTTTTATTCTATTTTAATAAGATAAATTACAAATTTTTCTCCATGGAGGATTTTTCAGGATTTTTTTCTACAGGGCACTTTAAGAACCTCCAATATTTCTAAAAATTTTTTGTTCTTGTTCTAATAATGTATATATTTGTTTTATATTTATATCTTTACAAGTTAGATAAAAGTGAAATTTTATATAAGAATTAAAAAAAAAAAACACTTGAGTTTTTTCAAGTGCATTTTATTGAAAAAATTCCACCCGGGTTTTTTCGTGTCGGGCAAAATCAAGCTTAACATCAGTGATGATCTAGTGCAATAATACACAAATACAATTTTACTGCAGAACAATATAGTATAAACAATTGTGTGTATTCATTCAATTCATCTCATTCAATTAAATATTTTATAGCAATGTTTGACACAACACAATATAAATAATTATAAATAATAAAAGTATTAGTTTTAGTTTTGATATAGAAATTTTTTTTAAGTGAATTGTTATTCGAAAGTTGCAGACAAATTTTTTTATCAGTGCAGACAAAAACTGTCCGCAAGCCGTTTTTCTGTGTCCGCGACTATGTCGCCGTGTTTCTGCCACTGGGGGTGTTGCTATACTGCAAATTTCCCCGAGAATCGAAAGGATGTCACCTGCATGGTAAAAATTCACTTCTATTGGACATTTCATGTGCCTCTCTTAGATGAAAATAGTCTGCATTCATAAGGGAAAATTTAATAATAAATAATTTGTGCTATGTAAATTTGTATAGGAAAATATAGAAGAAAGTTTTGTGATGGCCACAACATACTAGCTCTTTTTTAGTTAAGTGAACTTTCATAATATTTAAATATTGAATAACTAAGCGTTATTTTCAGTAAACTAGGACATCTAATCAATAAAATAATTATAAGATAAAAAAATTTTTATATACCATGTTTTTAAATTTTCTGTTGAATCATAGCTTTAAAACTGCATTAGCATTTTATCAATGTGTATAAAAATTTTAAAGTGATAATGACGCCCATTTTTGTGAGACGCATAATTTAACTTTTCACAACTTTTTAACATTCACATTTAATTAAATGTATTTATTTTTATGTCAAAAGAAAGTGAACTCGTATTTATTTATTTATTTATTTATTTATTTTTTGGCAACAATAAATTATAGCTAATATTTTAATAGCTATTTTTAAAGCCATTAGGAGGTTATTATTTTCATATTTTAATTAATTAAAAGAAAACTAATAAAAAATTCGAAAATCGGGCTCTGAAGTATTGTGTTGTCATTGGGTTCTGAGCTATTGTGAAAGTTTCAAATGTCTAGCTAGTAGGGAAGTTAGTTAACACGTTGAGCACCATGTAAGCCATTCTAGATTCTAGACATTTTGTCATATATCTCTAAGTACTGAAGGAATCATCTTGAAACTTTAGGGGTGTGCAGAACATGTTATACTTCAAACATTTCAGCGAAAGTTTTACCCCGAAAGTAAAAGCAGTACCAATAAAAAATTAAAACATTGCGCACCCTGTCAGCCATCGGTGGCTGACAGTGTCAAATGATATAAAACTGCATCAACCATTGGTGGTGGATATAAAATACGATATAAAACTAAACATATTACATTTAATGATTGAAAATTTATTAAAATTTTGCTTAATTTTTATTTATTACAGGAGGAATCATCATGGAATTTTAATGGATTTTAAGAATTTGTGTGGCACTCAACGTGTTAAAAACTGATTGCAAGATTTGTACTGGTCAAATAAACAAGAATAGAAGTTATAATAGCAGGAAACTTGGCGTTGGAATATTAAAACCCGAATAAACTACTACGTCAGAAACGCCAAAGAAAAATATTTGAGATGCATACAGCTGTTTCGGTAGCCTTAAGCATACCGTCTTCAGTGCAAAAAAAATTTTGAATCTGGAGAGTTATTTCAGTAGCTTTAAGCATACCGTCTTCAGAGCAAAAAGAATTCTGAATCTGGAGAACTGCTCTCCAGATTCAGAATTCTTTTTGCACTGAAGACGGTACGCTTAAAGCTACCGAAACAGCTGTATGCATCTCAAATATTTTTCTTTGGCGTTTCTGACGCAGTAGTTTATTTGCGTTTTAAGAATAGAAGTTAATAAAAACATGATAATTAAAAGAAAACTGTTTCGAGATAAAGACACACATTTGCCACCTGAACCGATTGCAAAGTGGCACCTCCTGGTGCTTGTATCACAGACTGCTGGTTAGGTCCAGGTTGAATAACAGACTGCACATGAACAGGTTGATTAGGAATGGCAACATGAACTATGGACACACCTCCCCCAGCTTGAGGCACAGCTATAGTTTGGGTGTTAGGGGAAGAAGATGATACAACCTAGAAAAGAATGTTAAATCATCAAAATAATGAAAGGTATCAATTAAGCACATTAGTTGTTAAAACATACACAAGTTATAATGAAACCATTAGATATAAAGATTAAAAATTTTGTCTGTCAGCTTTCTATACAAGCAGGATTTTTGAACAATCCCGGTTGTCAGATTGATTCAAATTTTAGACCTGCAACTAAATTTCAAGCAGCTAATTTTCTTTTGAATTAAAAACCCTTTATATACATATATATATTTCTTAATTAAATCTAGCTGATGGTGAATTAGATCCAATAAAACAAACAAATAAATATGGCATTTAAGAGCAGACAATACCTAATCTTACCGGCTGCCTTGGCCCATGTTATTCTATTGGAAAATTTGTTTACATAATTACTCATTACCTAATGAATATTTTTCAATTCTGTTTTCACATTTAGAAAAGTCATTAGCGTTCAATTAGTACTTGTTTTCCAAAAATTTATTTTTTAAAATTTTAGTATTTCATTTTGCGACTAGAAAATGAGAAAAATGCATTTTGTGAAAAATCGCATTTTTGAACTCAAAATTAAAATGTAAAAATTTAAAAAAAAAATGAATTTTTCAAAAATGAGTACTCATTTAACGGTTATGAATTTTCTGACTGCAAAAACAGAATAAAAAAATATACATTAGGTAATGTGTAATTGTCGCAACAAATTTTCCCATAGAAATAACATTGTCCACAGCTGTTCGTGGGATTAGGTATTGTCCCCTCTTAATGATGTTTTTTCCTCCCTTCCAAACATTTCATTTATCTCCCACTTATAAATGCTGGTAGGGAGATTCTATTTCAATGGGGAAAAATTTTCAAACCCTGTGTTTTCTTACAAAAATTGACGTAAATTTGAATGGAATGGTCTTTAACCCTTTGAGTGCTATGGATGCACATATGCGTCCAGCGAAAGTCATTAATATAGACTATGGACGCAAATACGCGCTTAGCAGATGTTATCAGTATGGACTATGGATGCAAATATGCGCCCGGCAAAAATGATCAGTGTACTATGCAACACTCGCATAAAGTATTCAATCCCTGGCGATCGTCAGCGCCAACCGCGTGTCGTCTGTATGGACTGCATAGGCCGCGAGTATTCAGCACTCAAAGGGCTAAGAACTTCAATTCTGAAAGAGCTATTAACCATTGGTATTTCAAAATGAAGATTGTTAAGTCTCTTCTCCTAACAACACATATTCTCCAGAAGACATCCTCAGGATTTCCCATGGATAAAAAATACATCTATGGACATCCTATAGACATCTTGAGGATGTATTATGGACAAGTGTGTTGTTAGGGTTTATCAGTGAGCATCAAGGCAATACAAATCTCATGTTGTAGCTATCTTATATTTACAACATTATGATATCAAACAATAGTAATATACACACTTAAATGCACAAAAAATACCATAAATTGTAAAAATACTCAACAAATATTCTGGATTGAAATAATTAAGCACATCCTTTCATCAGATATAGTAAAGTAGGCCTGAATGTATCAAAAAAGCAACGAGAAAATGTGTTACTGTTTTCATACACATGGTAGTAAAAGTGGGTATGAGTCAGGGTTTAAACTGCCGTTCGCTTTTTTCGCATTTTGCGAAAGGATATCGTATTTTGCGAAAATATGCCAGAGAGAATTTCGTTAAAAAGCGAAAACAAGATGATTTCACAAAATTTTTCAACATAAAAATCTCTAATTTAATTAAAATAATCCCTGGCAAAAAATTACGAAACTACTAAAAAATATCGGAAATTGTTTCATTTATTTAGTATATTTTGATTTAATTTCGATTTTCAATGGGCTAAGTTTTAATGGGGCCGCGCGAGAACAAACAGCTATCGTCTGCTTAAACGAACGAGCAATCTCGCATGGCCCCGGTTTCTTTTTGGAAGTCAGCTTTGAAGACAGTGTGAATTTCGCGGATTAGCGGCAAAATATTTATATTTTTCGCGGATCGTTGTTGATAAAATTCTTTATTTAAAAAAATATTGAGTATTTCGGCAATCAAACATAAGTAGAAGCCATTTTTTGTTTTCGATTTGTGACAAAGATAATCGCATATTTTAGAAATCAATCTTAAAATGTCGATTATCGGCAAATTAATCACGATTTTTCTGGAATTGACATTGATAAAAATCCTTCATTTTAGAAGATATTGCGTATTTCGGCATTTAGAGAAGAAAAAAGCAGGAATTTTGAGTAATTAGCCATGATTAATTTTTTTTCTTCCCAAAAAACAATGAAATGTTCCAGATTTCGGCAACAGATCACGAAAATGATGCGTATTTCGGAAATTTTATATCAAAAAAGAAATGTTGATTTACATTTATAGCTTTGAAAATAGAACAAATTTGGAATAAATAATGAATTTGGGGAATTGGCGGCAGAAAATATAAATAATTCAGTAATTAGATGCTATTAATCTGCATTTTTCTTTCTTTCTTTTCTTTTCTTTTTTCTACAGCAGTAAAATAAACCCATATTTCAGCAAATAATCGTGAAATAATCACATATTTGGAATTAATGAAGAAAACATTTAAACAAGCAGCAGATTAGGAAAAACTATTGAATGAATTTCTCAAATGCCTTATTGAAGGTTGGTTGTGGGATTTTAAGGCCGATTGACTCCTGATGTGTCCTAGGCCTAGGGGGGGGGAATGCCCTCCATGGGGGTCTTTCTAAGGGGTCCTAGCCCGTATTTACGCGAGTTCCGGAGGAAACCACGGAAAACTCCGAACGGCTAGGTCGATGAGCGCGACCTGGGATCGAACCCGGCACCTCCCATCTACCAGCTTTTGAGCGCAGAACCGCTCGGCCGCTGGTGGGCCGCCTTATTGAAGGAATTAAGGGAATGGTTTGGAGATATCAAATAAACTATTCTATTTAATATGCTACTTTCAAAAATATTTGTGAAAATAATAGCAATATAGATATAGACTGGAATAGATGAAATAAAGAAAATTTCAAAAATAGTCCTGTATACAAAAATACACTTATTGAAAACCAAATGTTGTCTGAATGGAACGTATTCAAAAAGTAATTAGAATCAGATGTATAGACAACACTTTTTGCAATTTACAATTTCTAAATGAAAATGAAATGCATGATGAATATCCTTTGTTATGCTCTATAGTGGAATATGCTTCGAGCTTACCTGTACACATAGCAGACTGTGAAAGAGCTTTTCCTCAAATGAATTTAATAAAAACAATTTTAAGAAATCGTTTAACAACAGAAATTGTAAGTCGATTACTTATGATAAATGTAGAAAGACTTCCAAGCAAAGAATTCAATTTTCAAAAAGCTTTCAAAAATTGATGTTCTTCAAAGCCAAGGAGAATTGTACCATAAGCCTATTTAATTTTAACATTTGTAATGCAGCTAACTGGATTTAAACCACAATATTTATTTAGAGGTGAAGTAATGTATTTTAGTTAAAATTATTTTGAAAAAATTCAATAATAATATTTTTTTTCCTCTATGCAGAACAATCATATCCCTCATCAGAGGAAAATAGTGTGTGTAAAATTTATGTATGTCAAAATAAAAGTAGCAAATTATAATTTTAGATTCAAGTTCTTTTTTCCCCTTAAAGTATTTAAGTATTTTTATAACCCCCCCCCCTCTTCTTTCCCGAAAAGATAAAGCTAAAGTACTTTTGAAAAAGCTAAAATACTAATTGGTCATTTTAGCTAAAATGCTAAAGAAATTTTTTCGCCAGGTCATACCCTGGTATGAGTGTATGGTCATACCTACCTTTTTTTATTTTCTTCTATATAATTAAAAAGAAAGTATTAAATTAGCAAAATTTTTCTTCCTCTGTTTTTTGATGAATTTACACATTTTGAGATGCCCTGAATATATTTGACCATTTTTAGAAAATGTCTAAAATGCATTATCAAAATTTTATGAACACTATATCTCACATAACAATGAATAGACTTCTATAATATAATATAATAGTATATATATACAAGGTCTGACAAATACCAGGTGCCAGACCGCCTGTGCAACTTAAAAATATCCCATAGGCGACCAAGTTATTGCAGACTGAGATAACACTTCATATGTTTATAATAATTGAATCAGTCATTTGAGAAACACCTCATGTCCATTTTTGGCCAAAATTGAGTTAGACATATTAAATTGTTGGTGAAGGCTAGACAAATCCAATACGCATAAAACAATTCATCTCCACTTAATAACCATGGTGATGCCGCATTTGAAAATATCCATTCATTTGAGAAACACCTCATCTCCTGGAAATGTGTTGTTTCTCAAATGACTTACAAAAGAATGTGGCTGGTGGTAGAACTGTTTCTTGTTATTCTACTTTAATGTGGCTCGCATATAATCATCCCTTTGAGACCTCTTAAACCAGATTTGGGGATTTACCTGTCCTTAACTCAGGCACATTGGGACGTGCCTAGATGCCTAGGCCGTGGCCAAGATATTTATTTATTTTTTTGCGAGTTTACTTCTTTTTCTTTTTCAGATACCTTGTCTTTTTATTTGTCTAATCTTTTTTCACACGTAGTTTTCATCCCCCCCCCCCCTCTTCTAAGCTGTATGAAAGATATATTCTTATTATGTCAGAAGAAAAAGAGACTTGGTTTGTTTTCAGTATGGAGATTTACTGATTTTCGATTATTTTTTAACTTAATTTGTGGCTTACTGGAAAGTTGGAAAAATATCTATCATTTTACCACTATTTATTAAACTCTCTTTTACTTAATCTCTTTACAATGTACATCATGAGGGCTTAGCTAAGAAGGGACCAAATGAAATTTATTCATTTTTAGTTGATTATATCAATGACGGTTTTGATGCTGGTGTTAGGCATCTTCATTTTTTTTCCGATGGTGCACCTGAACAAAACAAAAACACCATGGTTGTGCGGTTTTTTCTAGCCCTAACAGAAACTGACCAATTCGACAGTATTCATCACTGTTTTCCTATTCGAGGTATTCGTACCTTCCGTGTGACCGCGACTTTAGTGTAATCAAACGAAAAATCAAAACAACTGACAGGATTTACACAGTAAAACAGTATGCTGAACTTGTGTTGCACTCTGCTGCTATTCAGGACAAGTTCCTGGTGGAAATAGTAGAAAGAGAAAAATTAAAGGATTTTATATCATGGTGTGGTCAACTTTATAAAAAAAATGTAATATCTACGGAGACTCAAGCAAGGAATATCCCAAAGGAAAACAAAATAAAATTCAACATTTCAACTTTTATGGAGTTTCATTACTCTAATAAACATGTAGGCCAAGTTAAAGTAAAAAACTTTATTGGTGGACTCAATAAACAAACTTTTGACTTGAAAAAACCGGGAACTGGTTTACCAGAGCTTCCAAAAATCAGTGCCTACCCGCAAAAATGTGTACCTATCAATATCAACAAAATCAATGACCTCAAGAAAGTCAAAGCCTATATACCTGCAGACATTGTTGATGAATTTTATTCAAAAATTTATGACTGGCCAACTATCGATATGGATGACATTGAAATGTTTTAAGAAACAATGTTTGGAAAATGTGTATATATTATTTGAAAAATAAAATACTGATTTTTATTAATAATTTGAATTGTTTTACCTTTTATTTCATACCTGATAACATATCGTTTAATCAGTCATTTGAGAAACAACACATCTCCAACAACGTTTATAATTTTTTTAAATATCAAAATAAAAATAATAAAATTTTATTTTGGTAGAATTAGCTTACCAAACCCTTGTAGAAACATATAAAAAAAATTCAGAAAATATATGATGTTAAATTATGGACCAGCTGGGTTTTTTTTGATTTCCCGAAAGTTTACTTTTTTGGATATGAGGTGTTTCTCAAATGACCGATTCAATTATGATTGAATAGTTCATGTCTTCAGCATAAAATAAGACATGAATGACTTGCATTCATTATAGAATAAAGAAAAATTGCCCCTATACTTTCTCTGTGTTTTGCCATAGGTGCTGTCAAAGAAACAGTTCACTGTCCCTGGCTCCTAGAAATTATTCCCGGCTCCTAAGATATTGGAACTTTAGTCAGTCCCTGTGTATATATACACCCTGCGACAAAAAGATAGTTACAAAGGGTTTTTTCTTTGATTTTTCATAAAATAACATTATCTAAATTGTGCTTATCATTTATTATTATCATAAAATAACACTATTCCCGAACACATTTTTGTTTTGAGACTCATTTAGAAAAATTTTAAGACTAAAATTTTTCTAATTTAAGACTACACTCCATGACAAAAAGATAGGAACAAAGGGTATTTTTTAAATTTTTCATAAAATAACATTATCTAAATTGTGCTGATCATTTATTATCATAACAAAATATTCATATTCAAAAATTTAAAAAAAAAAAAAGAAAAAAAAAAAGAAAAAAAAAAACCTTTGTTCCTATCTTTTTGTCACGATGTGTAGTCTTAAATTAGAAAAATTTTAGTCTTTAAATTTTTCTAAATGAGTCTTGAAACAAAAATGAGCCCGGGAATAGTGTTATTTTATGATAATAAATAAATGATAATCACAATTTAGATAATGTTATTTTATGAAAAATCAAAGAAAAAACCCTCTGTACCTATCTTTTTGTTGCGGGGTGTATATATACATATATATATGCTTAGATCTTGTTATAAATAAAAGATAACTAAATTTTGAGAGAATGATTAAAGTTTAAAATATTGCCTAGCAGGGGACATTTCTATGTTGGAATTTATTACATTAAAGTGAAGGCTCATCTCATCTTCTGTGTTGAATAAGCCACAAAGCTTGATTAGTATGAGAATCATGATTAGAAACTATGTTGATTCAATTTGGGTGCATAGTGGCCAAGATGTGGTGCTGCTACACTGTAGTTTAACCTTATTTACAGGAAGGCAATATCTCAGTTTCTACTATATATAAATACACTAAACTTGATATGTGAAATATTATACAGATTTAATTTGGGTGTATATCGGATGACAGGTGGTGTTGTTATTATCCACTTTCTACAATTTTTCAGATGGCTATATCTTGCCATCTACTGAATAAAATTCCATCAAACTGCATAGGTAAAATCTTCATTGTCAGAAGTTATGCTGATTAAATTTTATGGGCATCTTAAGCAGTAGATGGTACTATTATACAGAAGAAAGTATTGTGATGGCTACAGCATACCAGTTTCACCTGATGAAGGATCATACTTAATTATTTCTACCGGAAACAACTACTGTGTATTTTTGATACTTATGGATTTTGTTTACAAAGTTTTTACCTTTATAACCCCAGTGAATGTATATACAAACAGGAATATTTGCTTCTAAAATTGCACATGAAAACAAAAGCATAATATTCAAGCTGAAAAAACAAGAACATGCATACAAACAAAAAGAAAAGCTTACAAAGCAAGACTGCAAAGCAACAAAGAATACCATGGCTATTTTATAAGAAAAGATACAGATAAAAAGGGCCATTTAAATTACATATTTTTTAATTAAAAATACTGATAGCTTACAAAACTTACTAATTCATTAGTGAAATTTTATATTCATTAGTGAAATTTTATATAAAATGTTTCAATATTTCTTACTTTGTATAATTCTCTCTCCCACCCCCACCTCCCTTTCCATACGTAGTATTTTATTAATACTTTACTTTTTCCCAGCCAGTTTTTAATTATTATACTATACTGATGAAATATTCTATGACATAAAAATTTATTTGCTTTGAATTTATTATTATTGATACTATTAACAGGGGTCGATCCAGGTTTTAATTTTTTGGTCCCTTTTTTGTGAAAAACAAAATTATTTTTGTAAAATTTTTATTTATTTTTGTGAAAAAATAAAATGTTGTGTAAAACCTTCGACTTTTACAATCATTGTATTAAACATTATATAATGTTTAATATCAAGTTAATAAAGTTTCATTGAGCCAAATTAAGGCATTAATTGAAAATAACACTGAAAACATAGAAACATTTTATAAAAGGATCATTTTTATAAAACAAAGTCTTGGAAAGAGGCTCATTTTATAAATTTAAATTTTGTGAAGGGTCCCTTTTTATGGATTTGAATTTTCCGAAAAGGTCCCTTTTCATGGATTTGAATTTTCTGAAGGGTCCCTTTTCATGGATTTGAATTTTGTGAAGGGGCCACAAAAGGGACCCAAATTTTGCCTGGATCGACCCCTGATTAATATATTAAATCTATTTAATATTTCAATTTATTATAATCATTTTAATTATTTTTTAAGGTTACTTCTAGTTTAATTAATGACAGGGACCGATAAATAAATCTGCCCAAATTGCCAACTGACAAACCCCAAATGAGAAAAATACCAAATAATCAATCATAATGCAGTAATTTCTAAAACAAGAGGAAGCTTAAACTTATCATGCTAATCAACTAAACACTAAAATCATAATTGTATTAATTCTCAATGATTAATTCTTAAGTTATTCATCCCAATTAATTACATATATATTTTAAATGACAATATTATAACAAAATGGTTTAATTTTAAAACTGCTTAGGACAGACAGACATCAGAATCCAAAATATATAATCTGAATTTTTACAATATCTGATACTCAATCTGAATTCTTACAATAGAACTCTAGGTTTAAAATAAATAAATAAATAACCTATTTTCCTGGTATATTCCACAAGTCAAATAAATTGGTTTCACACCAGAAAATTTAATTTACACCAGGGCGCGAAATTTCCGCTCGCCAGCTCGCCATTGGCGAGTGGAATTTTTACTCTGGCGAGTGAAAATTTGGTCTCGTTATAGATAGAATTCTTACACGATACGATGACAGAAAACATTGTTTTTATAGATTAAAATATGGCAAAATCTCGTCTTCTTATAACCTCATATTTAACCTCTTCATTTTAGATTCTCGGAGAGCCGAGTCTGTGTGTGCGTTGCCCGAGATCATTCCAGCATGGTAATGGAAAAATGCTTAGTGCATACCATTGAGTACATACATAAAAGTTTTTATCTCTTCAGCAGTTTCGTTTTTCTAACTGTTATTTCTCCAAGCAGAGTGACAATAGACGAGCAGAGAGCCTCTTTGCCCGTCGCCCACTATCCGAGAGAAGAGACACGCGGAAGTTTGCCTATGCGATATTGTCACATGAAAATGAGCCCGAGCCCTTTTAAAGTTACTGCCTATGTTTATTTTGTTAAATAACGATTAAAAAAAAAAAAAAAAAAAAAAAAAAACAGTTCATATTTTCCAGTTTTTTACTGAAACGCCAATGATTTGCACTTGTAATGATTTGTAAGCAATGAAATGTCGAAAAAGTTATTCCGAAATGGCTATTTCAAATGACAACAATGAACAAGTTAAACACATCGACATTCCGTCTGATTACAAAAATAAAATGGACAAAAAAGACATTTCTAATATAAAAAGTTAAGTAAATATGTAGATAAATAAATAAGCTTAATCTTTTATAATAAAAAGATTTTCACGGGATATTGTTTGACAAAGAATTTTTTTCTTTCTTTTTTTCTTTAACGACTCTTTGCATTTATGTTATTAGATATTTTAATATTTTTCAAATCTCAAATACAATACATTATAATGATTTTTAATTATAGATGATTATGAAACTTGGGGATATATGACACACTTTTAATATATATAATTTTAGACATATTTGTAAAAACCTATCAAATAGTTAGGAAAAATAAAAAACCCAAAATGTATTAAAAAAGAAAAAAAAAAAAAGAATGACAACCCTATTTTGTGGCGAGTAAAACTTTTTTTTGGCGAGTTAACCTGAGTTGAAATTTCGGGCCCTGATTTACACACAAAGGTATATTTGATCAAGACAAATCATCCTTTAAAAATAGTTTTGTCTGTCAATTAAAATTTCTGCACACTTGAGGATTATACACAGGAAAATGTGATATATAACAGAAATATTAAATAACATCAGGGGTCTGTCAAGACTTTTCACACAGGGTCCTGTTTTTATAAAATTTTGAAAAATTCTACACGTATTTTTGTGAATCTAAATTTAGTGTGAAAATAAATTTCTTTCAAACTCTTTGGCTGGGATCCTCTTTTTGTGAAATTGTGAAAAATTGCAAAATAAAATTACAATAAAGGTTTCATTTTAGACAATGACAGTTCTGTTTTAAAGAACTAAACTCATGCATATGCGTAGAAGTCTTTTATAAATTAGAAACTGAATATCAGCTTTTTAGGAGAAATACAACAAAACATGCCCGATTATTCAGGCAGTCTGTTCATTTCATTGAAGATTAGTTTTGAAAATGAAGGAGATTTATCAAAGGTCTGTTTTTAAGGAGAAAAAATTTGTGAAGGGTCCTGTTTTAGGATAAATAAGTTTGTGAAGGGTCCTTTTTTAAGATATAGAATTTTGTGAAGGATCCTTTAACGGACTCAGGTTTGCCTCTGGACAGACCCCTGACAATGTAATATAACCAAATTTTACAACCCTATTTTTTTACAAAATGAAAATGACATAATGTGAATTTGTTTATAAAAGTTTTATGTCACGTTTATAAAAGACATAGCATGACTTTATATTGTTTTCTACTTATATCTTATTACTTATACTGAAACTAATCTCTTAATTAAGGGTGAATTTATACCAAATACAAAACATACACAGGACCAAAAAAAAAAAAGCAAATTTAATACATTAGTGACTAAAAACAAGACTATTTAAAAAAAAAAAAAAAAAAAAAGCCTTTTTTTTTCTCCTTTTTTAAGTATTCTTTTGTAACAATAAATGTTTTTTACAGAAAGACTATTAGGTATTTAGTTCTCCATGCCAGAATTTGGACAACACGGCGACACTGTTGCAGATAAGAAATTGGCATTTGCAAAAAGATTTGCTCATAAAAATTAAAGATATATTCCTAAATTACAATAGAAAACAGAAATTCATGTCTTATATTTAAGAATTCTTCTACAGTATATTAATAATGTCTATATCTTTAGAATTAAATCCATATATTATGTGTCAATTAGAAAATATGTTGTTATTGAAAGGAAATGCATGTTGGTTAATGTGCTTGCAATAAAATTTAATCTCTAATCTAAAGTAACAGGTGAAATATAAGAACCTCCTTTTACACAAAACATTATTTGTTATTTTTAAGTGAATAGGATAAAAGGATTATCACACTATCCACTTTGATTAGCTAAGGCTACAAAGACTAGCTTATTATTGTAGCAGATTTTGCACCAGATTGACACTATCGCCTTGTAATTGTTTTTGAGGGGGTGACACTTTAAAATTGGTACATAAATTCTATTTCATACAGCGAAAAAATTTTCTTTGTCCATTATTTGTTCAGAAAAAAGTGACTAGGTGGAAAAAAGAAAAAAAATCACAATTAATTGAGGACACACTTGTGAATGTTAAGTTTTACCGCAATTCTGTGTTCGCTAATAATTAAAATTCACAAAACGTTAAGGGAGTACTGTACAGAAATTAGAATATTTTACACTGAAAAGTAAAATCAGATGAAAAATAGCAAGGTAGGACAACCAAAAAGCTAATTTTAGACAGAGACTTTAGTATCAGAGCAGAGATAGATTAATAGAAGGAAGTGCAGATTAAAAAGAGTAATGGGATGAGATATGCTGGGGATACCCACATGCTTGACCTGAGCAGGGGAGGCGAGCACCACGGTTCCATTAGCTCTAACCTGGGCGGCAGCTCCAGAGGTTCGAGGCCCACCTTCACTTTGAACGACAGAAGCCTGGTCCCCTGCCTGTGATGTTTCAACCGTGGCACCCGGCTCAGCCACAAGTGTCTCCATCACACACTAAAGCAGGAAGGAGAAAAAGATACCACAAAGCTTAGCATCATAAGCAACACACACAAGCGTTACATACAATTCATATACAAAACTTACAAAATAGTAGTATGTATAGATATATGTACAGAAAATACAGCTATATTTTTCAACACATCAAAATGAGCTGCGTTAAATTTTTAAAACATAATACAGTGGAAAATTTTTTTTAATGCACACACTTTGGGAGAAGAAGTAGTGTGTATTGTAGAATTTTGCATTATATAGGTCATTTTACATAATGCAAAAACTTATCCCTAATAAGCATGGCCAAATTTGCCTGGAATAAATCACTATAGTAACTCTCAGGAACAATCTCAAATTAGAAAAGTTTATAAACCTGAAAATATGCAATTTAATAATATACATAATTTACCGAATAAAGTAAAATATCTGCAAATGCATCATAAAGAATATGAAATACATTACAATTTAAAGGGATAAAATGAATAAAGAAAGAATTAAAAAATAATAATAGTACATAACGCATAAAATTTCTTTATTTTCTAGTAGAACACCCCCCCCCACACACACACACCTCCTTAAGGCTCCTTAATAGAGAGCATCACAATCAGCTAAACCTCGTGTAAACCTATGGAGAAATGTGTCTCATTACACAGGCCTACAAAAATGAAGTTGACCAAATTTGATTTGATGATTTCAGCTGATCTTTATGCTTTTTGATATGCTGAAACCGAAAATGCATCCCATGTTTCTCTATCACGTATAGATTTTTGTCAATACAGGGTGTTTACCGACACGATTTCTTACATATACCATCATAACAATCGGTTGGTTGGTTGGCTGATATGGTTTTAAGTCGCACTAGTGCTTCACAATTACAATAATAGGCATCTATGATTAATTAATCATGGAAACTTACTATATAATTATATTGGTGGAAGAGTAATGGAAGAAATTGTATAGGCAGGCACCCTGTATTGACAAAAATCTATACGTGATAGAGAAAAATTGGCTTTATTTTCAGTTTCAGCACACCAAAAAACATAAAGATCAGTCAAAATTATAAAATCAAAATTTTACATGTCGACCTGTGTTATCTATCATTCAGTATATACAACATATTTTTAGATTTCTTTTTTACGCTCAGGAAATTCATGATTGTTAAAATCAGTCCTTATTTTCCAAAAACATTGATTTTATTAAACATTTTAAATTTATTTTCAAGTTGTCAAATGAAAAAATTCTGTTAGTGAAACAACAATGGGGCATATTTTCCTCATAGGTTAACATAGGATTTGGCTGTCCTTTGTGCTCTCTAATACTTAAATTACAAAAGTTGAATGGAGTAAAAATAAATATGAAATTACACGAGATTCTTCAGAGTCAAACTTTTCCATCAAGTCAAATTCCTATAATTTCAAAAAAGAGGCGTAATAGTGGAATTCTATGAAGTACTTTTTACTCTCGGTCTTTAAATGCAATAAGAAATATGAAACCTTTGAAAAAGGAGAGTAATAAGTATCAGTATTTATTTTGGACAAAATTTATAACATTAAAAATATTAAATATGTATGTTTGAGGGAAAAAAGAAATATTATGATGAAAAATATTTCCTGCCATTCCGTGAATTTATTTAAGATTTTATATAAAAGATAATTTTAAAATACCTTAAAAACTGAATTCTGAACATCTAAGCTGACGAGAATAAGGTTTGAATTGGTGCTTTTCAATTATCATCTTTAAGAACAGAAACGCTTGACCACAACCCTAACAGCACACTTATCCATAGTACATCTGGAGGATGTCCCTTGGATGTACTTTCACCCTTAGGATATCCTGATGTCTTGTGGATGAGATGTGCTGTTAGGGTTTCACAAGCTATCTTTCCATTTGATAAGTGCAACCACCCACTTCTAAATTGAAAATGGGGTTCTTTAGCCCAGTTCTTATATATCTTGTATTTATATTTATTTTTGTTATTTTGAATGAAAAAGTTGCTTAAGGGCATGGTATATATTATAAATATGTTTTATAAATTACTGTATCAATATTTATAAAAATTTGCATACATATGCAGTGAAATAAAACAATAATAAGTTAATTAAAATTTCTAGAAAATTATTTAAATTTAATAAAATAAAATTTAAAAATTAGTTAGAATGTTATTATTATTTTTTTTTTCCCCTTGATTTAACCTTATTATAGTTTAATAATGGATTCTAAACATATTTGGATATTATTTTTTGAATTTATTAATAAATTATTTATTTATTTTCAAATAATATTTTTATGTTTGCATGTTGAAATACAATGCAAATTCTTAACATGCAAGCACAAAAATTACATTAAAAAAAAAAAAAAGTTTTCGAAAAAATTATAATAGGTATACATATACTTATTGCTATATTTTAGTAGATATATGTATACAATTTTTCTAAGATATATAATGAATCATGGTAGACTTGAAAATTTATACTAAAGTCAAATAAAGTTATTTCCATTGAAACAATTTATAAATCATATAGAGAGTTTAATTCTGGTAAAAATTAAATCCACTCACCATTTTTTTTTTTTTTTTTTATATTATTATATTATTATTATTATTATTATTAATCAGTGATAAAATCATAAAATTGTGCAAAAATCATCATAATTTTTTTTTTATAAAAAGGGTTTTTAAAAAAATCTAAGCAAAAATCACCATTTTTTTTTCTCTCTGTTAAATAATACACTGTAGCAGTTTCATGTTAACCCCAAAAAAATCAGTCAATTATAATGTGAAATTACTCATCCTTTAAAACAATCTGAGCACACATTGTATACAATTTGAATAAATGTACAGTATTTATTCACATTGTATATGAAGTAGACTGACTACACCATTTCATTCAATAAATTAACGAGCTATACTTGCATTTATCCTTAAACAAAGAGAGAGAGAAGAAATGTCATTGATTACAAAAAAAGTATGTATACTTGTCTCAATTTTTGATGAACTTCATTCATTACATTCATAACAGAGATTTTTCAAGTTATTAAAAACGAAGGAGCACCTCTGCCACCCTATTATCCATTATAAACTTAATAAGCTGATATTTATAGCAGCAAAACAAATATTGAAAGTACATTAAATTTTGAACTAATCACATGAGTTATTTGAACATAAAAACTTCTTTACACACTGTAAAATAAAGGGAAGCACTACCGGTTTCAAAAGGACATGGTTTTTCTTCTTCAAGCAAGTTACAGTAGCATGTGTTTTTTGCATTTGAAGAAGAAAGGCCGCATCCTTCCAAAACTAGTAGTGCTTCCCTTTATTTCATGGTGTGTAAAGAAGTTTTTATGTGTAAATATTTATTATACACCAGTTCTTTAATTTATAATTAGATGAGTTATGGTACAATATAACAATTTGATAATGGTTTAACTTGAAGGATCCTCCTCCCCTCTTCCACCTTCATTCCACTGATAGCAGTTTGTGTTTACTATATATATATATATATATATACACACACACACATATATATATATGAATATATTGTTGCTGCTTTTTCTGCTTTTGTTATTACTTAAGGAGAGACTTATAAAAAAAAAAAAAAAAAAAACAGTTTCCAAGACATCTCTAGACTAGCCCATTAAATTTATTGAAATTTTATTTTTCCGACTGAGTGAAAATAATGCCTGGACTGGGAGTCGAACCCCGGATCTTTGACTTACAGTCGGTAACAAAAGTGTCCGAACACTAGCAAAAATTCTTATATAAAAAAAGTGCACTTCATACGGTTTTGTTAAATAAATCCTTGTCGAATCCTATTCTTAGTCAGTGTAAGAACATGATTCGATAAGGATTTATTAAACAAAACCGTATGAAGTGTACTTTTTTTACATAGGAATTTTTGCTAGTGTTCGGACACTTTTGTTACCGACTGTACAAGGTCAAGGCTCTACCAATTGAGCTATCCAGGCCGACAACCGGTCGGCATCAAAATTATATTTCTTTCTCCCATTGTTTAATGGTGTTTCCCACTACCTGCGGCTTATTTCTGTCGAGCTATCTACATGATAGACCGGATGTTTCTGTCTAAAGGTTGTCTGAGTGAGTAATGCCGACCGGTTGTCGGCCTGGATAGCTCAATTGGTAGAGCCTTGACCTTGTAAGTCAAAGATCTGGGGTTCGACTCCTGGTCCAAGCATTATTTTCACTCAGTCGGAAAAATAAAATTTCAATAGATATGAATTTCTTTCCAATCATTTGATTGTGTGATTTTAAAAAAATTGTAGTCCATTAAAGCCTAATATAGGTTTTAAAAATCTGTATAAGTACTATTTTTTTTTTTTTTTTTTTTAAATCATGTACCTTTTTATTTAAAAATACATAAATAAATAAAAAGTTCTGTACCTAGATATTTTTCATTTGTAGAAGCCCATCTTTTGAATCGAGTTTGGTTCAATTTACCAGAGAGCTTACAAGTTATATTAATTTGTTTCTATTTTTTTTATTTATTTATCTTTTAAAATGCACAGAAATCTGTTAAGATGACCCCTTGTCTACACTTTTTTTACTTTTTATTTTTAAGACATTTTTAAGGTAAATCAATTTGTTTCTCCGATTTTTACTTATTTATTTCCTCTTATTATTTTAGGAGGGAGGTTGAATTCAAAACTGTTTTTCGAAACAATTGCAATGAGCAAACAAGGCTGCATGTTAGGAAGCACTTGAGATACCAAACAATTCAATTCACACCAAACAATTCAATTCACGAATGTAGAACACATCTCTAGACTAGCCCTAGTACAGGTTTTAAAAGTCTGTATAAGTACTAATATTTATTATTATTAATTATTTATTTATTTTAGAAATTATAAAAAATTAAACCGAATTCAAATATCCCCATCTTTTAAATCCTTTGCTTACCTGTGATTCGAACTTGATACCCTCGACGTAGGCGACCATTATGCAACTAGGGTATAAGGTTTTCCTGACTATATAGACGATATACTAGCTGAGTTACGATTTCAAATACCGTATCAATTGCTCACAAGCAATAAGCGACCATAGACGATAAAGTATTCAAATTTTTGATTTTGTCCTGTAAAATAAAATAAGAACTATATACAATATATAATGACTATTTTCAAAAGAGAAAATGTTGTATTCTATCTCAATAATAAATTCAAGTTTTTTTTCGCGACGATGCATGTAATTCATATGCATAAATAAAAAATAAGCAAATGAAGCTTCATAAAATTAACACCATATAGTGATGGATTTTTTCGAAAAAAAAAAAAAAAAAAAAAAAGTTTAAATTTGTGCACCCCATAGCACAAACTTGTATACTTAAAGCAGTGATGCCAGATAGTTGAAAATTATTTCCCCAAATCATGTTTTTTTTTTCCTCCCCAAAAAAATCCCCAACTCGATTTCTACTAAAAAGAAAAATGTTTAAAAAAAAAAAAAAAAATCTTTATTTATCAAGCAGTTTTAAACTTCGATTTTCCCCCCAAATTAAGGCAATTTTTGAAAAAAATCCCCAAATAACAATAAACAGAGATGAGAGTGGAAAATAGGCAAAAAATCTGAAAGTATCAGCAAAACTCAAAGATAATTTAATTTTAGTAATAAAAGTAGAAACAGATACACAAAATCATACTTTCTATAAGCAAAATTGGAGAATATATGATAATAAATTATTTAGAAACAGTCAAAAGAAAGAAAATTGAACAAAAATAAGAATATTTAGAAGCAAAAACCTGAAAATTGTTTTTAAAAAATTAAGAAAAGTCTGAAATTCCTACAAAAGTCTGAAAATCCTCATCCCTGAATAAAGCTATTGAAAGCCCCTAGACGTAGGGATAAATCATTACGTTGCCAACATTGACAGACACAAGACAGAAAGTTGAATTCCCCAGATTTGTCCCCAAAAATTTTAGAATTTCCCAAAAAAGTCCCCACAAGCATACGGTCCCCAAAATTGTCCCCAGAAACCTCGAAAATCTTCAAAATGAGGACAAAATCCCCAATCTGGCATCACTGGCTTAACCCTTTCACTACCAATATAAACTGCCTTTGGGACCAGTGCTGCCAGATTGAGGGAATTCTTTGTATTTGATATCTACCACTAAATTTTAAATGCCTAATAACTTCGAAGACTTCTTTGTTAGATGTTTTCGGAATGATTATACAACCGTTGCAATTAAAATTTATTGGTGGATATTCAATAAAAAAATTACCTCAATCTGGCAGCATTGCTTGGGACGTATATGTCCCAGTGGTAGTGAAAGGGTTAAAGAATAAACACTAATCTCGCCTACTGCTTTATACCAGAGGAAGGAAATTTAATCTTAATCATTTGCCAGTCCAATCATGTAGAAATGATTTAAAATAGTTGGAAGGGGGGGGGGAT
Source organism: Salticus scenicus (assembly GCA_963930645.1). Lineage (NCBI taxonomy): Eukaryota > Metazoa > Arthropoda > Arachnida > Araneae > Salticidae > Salticus > Salticus scenicus. The sequence goes on along the minus strand of OZ005661.1, from coordinate 217,406,997 downwards.
TATTATTTATTTTAATAAATAAGGGAGAGGGGAAGGAGTTATTGCCTAAGTTTTGATGTTACAAGATATAAATAAATATAAAATTATGTTTTAACAGAAAAAGAAGAAGAAATCTGGAATGACTCCACTCGACTTTCCGAACATTAAGTAATTAACGGACGTATAAATAGATTAAGTAAGAGAAGTCGTAAAATAAACAAAAGTTAAAATTATAATAGGGTGTTTGAGTATTTTCTCCATGTAGTATGATGTTTAATTTAAAGCTATCGCACTTTAAATAATATGAGCCCATAGACCATAATGGTAAAGAAATTTTCATTGTGTCCCTGTAAAAATCTATATGTGCTAGATTCACCAAAATTTAAACAGTTTGTACGACTGTGACCTATAACATGTATATAAATTTTCAATTCATTCGAATAAGGCATTTAGAAGCTATCGCACTTTAAATAATGTGAGCCCATAGGCCATAAAGAATTTTTCGTTGTATCTCTGTAAAAAAAAAAAAAAAAAAAACTATAAAGTGCTAGATTCTCCAAAATTCATACAGTTCGTGTAACGATAATCTATGTAATATGTATATGAATTTTCAGTTAATTCGAATAAGGCGTTTAGACGTCATCATACTTGTTCACTCGCATACATACCTCACCGTGAAAATAGCAAAAATGAACTCAGGGAACCTCAAAACGTATAGAAACATCAAAATTTCAAAGTCCAATTTTTGTTATGATTACAATACATTCCTTACATATGTATGTTCGGGAAATTTAAAAAAAAAAAAAATATAATAATAATAATAATAATAATAATTCATTTGGAAACTTTTTTTTTTAAATTACAATTACTAAACTTTTGCAGTATATTATTATTGTTGTTTGTTTATTTATTTATTAATTATTATTATTATCATCTTAGAAGAATTATTCTTTAGCACAGGCAATTACATATCTTAGGGATTGAACGTGCAGAAATTACAAATTTTTAAAAAATCTTAACAGCGCGAAGTTCCTTTTAAAGTTCCTGCATATCTATAAATCATTTTCATTTTATTATATTTATTTTATCATGACCATGAGCAGTTCCCAGCTCTTTTAAATCAAAGTTGACTCATGATAAAAACATGACGTCATGAGACAGTCACGTGTAGGGAGCATGACGTACGGGCTTGCGTCATCCCGCAGCACATCAGCTTCTCGATTCGGTGAAGGAAACGGAAATAACCAAAAGCTATATTCAGAATTTCAGCGTGAATGGGAGTATGGGTTATATAGGCACAGATATTTATTTGTATGGCTGCACGAATTAATCACAAATACTAATATTTTGAACAAAAGTAAAATTTATATTTTCCCAGCAGCTATTATTATTGCATGTTACGATATACCACGTCTATTTTGTTCATTCATCATTCAGAAATATTCTACCTATCTGGTGCTATTTTTCACTAGTTTATTAGGTATCCAAAATATTTCAACAGAAAAGAAAACGAAAAAAAGAAAGAAAGAAAGAAAAGAAATGTGCGGGGAGTTGTTGATGCTGTGGGTTAATGCCACTTGTCTACACCAGGCCTGGCCAACCCACTTGGTGGACCGCATTGGAAATCTACTTTATTCAGGTGGGGCGTAATGGAAATCTATTTTATTCAGGTGGGCCGCTGGTCGCACCATATGTATACATGTGTAAGTGTACGTTTATAAGTGTAAGAATCATGTATGTATATCCTTGTTCAGGGAGGGCAAAGTGAAGATTCGGAGCTGAATAAATTAATTTAAATTATTTTCATTCTGAAGTTAACAATTGTATAATTAAAAAGAATTATGACATATGTATTAAGAACTACAATAAAAAGAATGATTATAGTTCATTACAATAGTGTGATTCTTTAGCAATCATAATTGTTGAAAGTTATTTCCACTTCCAAAAGGCAGAACGGATTTCTTAATTTTTATTTTGTTAACTTAAGTTGTCAAACTTTAAATATCGGTAGTTTCCTCGCGGGCCGCATGCGGCCACGGGGCCGCGGGTTGGCCAACCCTGGTCTACATGATGAACCTAGGCATGGGTGATAAGTCTACCATGGAGGGTCTTTCTAAACGCTAGTTTAAAAGAAAATCACAAACTCCGAATGGATTGGCCAACAAGGGTGACATGTGATAAAACCCGGCACCTCCTGGTAACCATCTGGGAAAGCAGAATTCTCGGCCACTGGTAGGACTTGCGGGTGATATGTCTATAGAGTCCTAATACGCATTCACGAGTTTCGGTGAAAACCACGGAAAAGTCCAAACAGCTAGGCTGACGAGTACGAGACGAGCGCGACATGGGTATGAATCCGGCGCCTTTCGTCTATCAATAAAATTCGAGTGATGAACCACTCAGATATTAGTGGGGCCGTCTAAAACAATAAATTGTGCGGATGTGTCGATAAACAGTAACAGTAAATTGCGCATAAAATTGAAAATACGAAGCTAAAACAGGGTTAATGCATCGCTTTTAAAATGAATGAATGTTCTAAAAGAACAAAAAATTCAAGAGGAAAAGATTTAAAAAATAATGACAACGTGTTTGATAAAAAGACGGACAAAGAATGAAAAAGTTAGCAGCATTTTTTGGCAGATTTAGTAGCAACTTGTTTTAACAAAACGCATAAATTTGATAATAAATGTAGAAATTTGATTCAGGTATATTTTAGACAACATCATTTTTATATGACAGTATAATAAAGAAGGAGGAAGGAACTTTAATATGAATTTTTGCAAAGCAAAAATCCATTTTTCACTTTTGGAAATAAAAATAGTAGCATTAAGTTTCTGTTTCTATGTGTAGAAAAATTAAATAAATAAAAATGAAAATCCTCAAACAAAACGGTTTTAAAATGATACTGAAAGGCCTAGTCACTCAAATATTTTAAAGAAATAATTATAATAATAATTAAATACAATTTTTCGATTTCTGTCTTTTGCATAGTAGGGTAAGTGCACCAGTGATTGACACTTTTAGAGCAATCTCTGATGTTTTTAATGTTCTAGTCATCAGAAAATATTTTTAGAAATCTTAAGTTAACACATATGGCAGGAAACACATTCAGATCCACATATATGTTAAAATATATACATTTGATAACAATTATTATTATTATTTTTTTTTTTTTTATGAATTTTTATTTGACACTCACTCAGTGTTCCAGTAATTGACACTGCCAGTTTTTCCTTTTATTAATAACTGGCACCCTATGTCCCAGTGTTTGACACAGCTAGTTATTCATTTTACCAGTTATTAGCCCCCTATGCTCCAGTGTTTGACATAAAATGTTAAAATTCTTATATGTAAAATATATGATTTTATTATTTTTCTTATTTATTAATTATTTCGGGATAGATGTCAATTACTGGAGCACCTACCTTATCTTTACTAAAACTCGTCTTCGTTTATCCAATTTTATAATTTTTCCCTAAAATATATATTCATATACATTTTGCAATGGTAAATTTCTCTTTAAAACTCAATCTCTTAAAAATGTAGTACCTGGATGACAGAGTTCTCTCCGTCTTATTGTGAAAACAATACGTAATGTAAAAAATACAGTTATTTGTTTTCTGAAATATATTTCTAATTTGTTTGCCCCGAGTGGAGCGCGTGTTTCCAGTGAAGCACGGAAGACAATATCCAAAGTTACAACAAAAATGGAAAGCCCTTGCGTCCATAATTAAGAAACTGAACGATGTCTTTGTGAGAATACAGAAGTCGCTGTGATTTACATCAACAGACTAGCTCCAAACAATAAATCAGGAAACAATGCAGAGAAACTGCATGCCCGGGACGGGACAAGCAGTCTTCGAAGACAGGAGCAATTTTGCAACGTGGTATGGTAGATCTCTTTTCTGCCTCAACTGAGCTGTTGCAGTGAAAGTAGATTGACAGTCAAAGTGAAAATTGATTATTTAAACTTTCAACATTTCATTTTGAAGCTGTTTAAAATGCGAAATTTCACATAGTAAAATTTTGCATTAACAACTTCAAAATAAATTTTGGGGGGGGGGGGGAAGTTTTTGGAAAACGAGACATTTTCACAGTTATGAATTTTCTGAACATAAAAACAGTATTTAAAAATATGCATTATTTAATGAATAATGAAAGGGATTGATTTCTCCATAGGCTAATATAGGAAATGGATGATCCTGACGCTCACTGATAGAGTGTATTGGCGCAGATGCAAGCAGTGGGGACCCGGGCAGTGGCGGCTCGTGAAACGAAAATAGGTGAAGAGCTCAAAAATAATATTCAAGTATTTTTAATCATAATTTTTATTGAGCATGGTTTTAGCTAAAATTAACTAAAAATACTTGTTTAAATGTAAATTTATATTCTATAAATGAATACAGCGTAAAATACAGTGTGCCTCTTCACCAATTTTCGGTGCACGAGCCGCCACTGGACCCGGGACCGACATAGCACGGGCGGGGAAGACGCCGCCGAAGCCAGCTGGGACTCGAAGCAAAATTTTGAGCGTTTTCAATGGGATTTTTTTAAATTTTTATTTATAAAGTGATAAAATAGTAATTAGTTAAAAAAAAAAATCTTTAAATATAGAGACCAGCGAAGCGAGCAGAGCCTGTTAGTAAATACTAAATAAGTAACAGAAAATCTGCTGGTGACTGATCAGACCTCTGCAGTGGTTATTCAGACCCTGCACAAAGAAAATAGGTACACGAACTAAAGATTTGTCGATTTCGTTGGGAATGGAATGAAAATTATTCAAAGAGAGAAAAAGAAAAACAATTTTTAATTAAGAAGTTCTATCAAACTGGCAGACTAATAAAAAAAAAAAAAAAGAAAGAAAGAAATGAGTTGCACATTTATTCATGCGAAGCTTTCTAACATTATTAGATTAACGAATTTTTCATACTTTCGTAGTATTACGAGAGATCTATCGACAGACAAACATGTCATTTATATCAAGGAATTCGTTTTATTTAGCGAACAAATGTTAATCCAAACTCACAATTAATAAAGGTTTGTAACCAAACACCATAAATTGCAAAGATACACAAAGTGGTCTTGAGTCGAAATAATTAAGCACTAGCCTTTTGTCAAGCGAAATAAAGGAAGTAAGAAAGAGTGCAGTTCGCTGCATATCATCACGAAGATTTGTGAAATGCTTACTTCAAACAAGATCATTGCTTTTCTCCACAGTACTACTGTACTGCGTATTCGAACTTAGGTGGCAACTATCGTACTAGTTGTTCGGAATTTCCCATGGTTTTATCAAAAATGTGCATAAATAAGGGCCAGAACCCTTTTCAAAGGCCCCAACCCCCCTCCAAACAGGGCAATCGACCCAGGCTCAGAATCCCTATCCCCGCATTGTTAATCGGCCTAAACAACCCGTCCATAGAGTGGAATGTTTAGTGCTGTGGCCTTCAGGTCCGAGGATCTTCAAAATGCTCAAACTTCTACAAATATTTAAGAAAAGCCTTTTTCTTTTTTTTTTTTTTTTTTTTCTTTTTTTGGGGGGGGGGGATGTTTAATAGAATCTACTTAAAAAGAATTAGGGATGGATTTTGCAATATCTTAAAAATAAAAAATAAAATTAAATAAAATTAAATCGAAATAGAATCTTTCATATAAAACCTTCAGTGGTGACAAGTCCTCTTAAAGAAAGAAGGGAGGAGGGGAGGGGGGGGTCACTCTACGATCATTTTCTTTTTCCCATTAACGCTTATTAGACTACTATTTAGGACTTAGGGCTTAAAATGGATTCCGAACTACTTATGAACATCCGGGATTCAAATACGACATATATAGCAACTGAAAGACAGAACAGAGAGAGGAGGAGGGGGGGGGGGCTGTTTCAAGAGTATACAATTACATTATTTCGTATCTAAAGTATAACTCTGCAGGAAAATTTAGACTTTACTATCTACTATAGAATATTTTACTGAAAATTGTGCATCTCTGATTTCGAGAATCCCCGCATATAAAGTGTACATTTTACATGCCATATAAAATGCTAAACTTTAATTTTGCAATGAAATTTAAAAGAGATCGAAATCCCACTTTTTGCAAGCTTTGGCCACAGATAGTAATGTATGTAACTGTTTTTTTTTTTTTTTTTTTTTTTTTTTTAATGTGGTTTCGTAAAATAATAAAACATTATCAACATCATCCCCTATATGCTATTGTGAGATAAACATACATTAAAGGACAAAAAAAAAAAAAAAAAAAAAAAATGGGGGCGCACTTGAATAATCTGTATTTTTCCTTTGAAAAAAGACCAATTTAATCATTTAAAAAATGTAATGAAATGGATAATAATTTTGCTGGATACCGCACAGCTGTATCCAACAGACATTAATGTTTTAGATACATAATATTGGATATCAGGCAAAATCACTATCTGTTACATCCTTACATTCAAATTTTAAAATTGAATATTTTAATTTATTTATTTTTCAATAATTACCAAGTGTTAAGTGTTGCGTAAACAAACGACATAATAAAGAAATTTAATTATGAATAGAGAGTATCTATTAATGTACTTTCCATATTTTCATCATGCTTGAAATAGTACAGTATACTTAAATTCATTTCAGGCAGTTTTTTCCCATAAACTATAACGTATATTATATAAAAAGCATGTTCTTATAAATTAGCGACATAGGTTTTGCACACCAAAACAAATTGTACAATATTTACCTACTGAAATTCAGTAAAATATCAATTCGTTAAAAGAAGTATATATACGAAGATCAGAGCGAATACAGTAGGCATAAATGCACAGTGAAAGATCGTTCTCTCCATTAGTCTGATAAAAGATCGGGAGAGGTGTACAACCATTTTGACCCGAATCAATTATTATTATCATTATTTAATTTTGTGGTATTTGCTTACTAAGTTCACTTTTCCGACAAAGATGAAAAGTATGAAATAAGGGAAGAGAAAGAAAGGGCAAGTGAAAAAAAGGAATTTTGAATTCGTGAATTTTATTTTTCGTGCCGATAATATCGAATCAGAGCCTGATTATCCAAAAGGCTCAGGAAGCATAAGCTTCCCCTCTAAAATTTAAGAGGGGCCCCCATAAGGATTAAAAACATGGTCTTGAATTTTTTGTTTCATATTTTCACACTGAGATTGAAAGATTTTCCGAAATGAAAGGGGGCCCCGAAATGATGCTGAGCTTCCCCTAGCTTTAAAGCTTAATCGGGTCCTGTATCGAATACTATCATAAATGCACCAATAATATCGAATCAGAACAATCGATTATGGGATTCTATAAATATAAATCGAACTCCTCTTTCATATCAAGAAACAAATAAAAATACAAAGGAAATAAAGAGAATTATAGAGATCAAGGCCGTTATCACTAAATGGATCAAGTATCTTTATACTGAATAACGTTGATGAAAAGCCTTTTAAAAAATGTTCTAGCTTTTGCAACGTCAAGTGAGAATTATTATTAGTTTTTTCTTGAAAGCGAGAACATCGTGCAATGCACTTTATTTTTATTGTAGGCAAACACGTTAAAGAGACTTGGCACCTTTATCTAGGCATCACTGAAGGTTTATATAAAAGCTTATATTTCCATTCATATTTATAAATTAAACTAGATTAGGTTTGTCCAATAAAATATATACAGACTTGCTAACCAATTTTAATAAAAAAAAAAGGGAAGATTTTTGTTGAAAAACCAGAAGATTTCATAAAAAAAGGGAAGATTTTTTTTTCTCTCTCTTTGACGTATTAAACAATACAGTTTTACAAATTTAATATTTAGAAGCAATCTATAAAAACGTTTTACTATAGATTGATTATACTAAATGTATACAAGTTTTAAATGAAGTTATTCCTCTTCAACATATAAATATCTACAAAACAGAATCTGTAAGAAATTTATTTAACAATAGACAAAGAAACTTAGTTAAGTTAAAATATAACTAATTTTTTAAACAAATATAGAGTATGATTTTTGTGTATGTACATTAATCATACCTATATAAAAAAGTAGCAGTAGCTAATTATCAGTTTCAAACGTGCATAACACCAACTCAGTATTAATTTTCTTAAATTGATTTGGGAAAAATTTTCCCACCTGAAAAAAATATTGTTCAGTTTTTTCTCATGTTTACACATTTGGTATAAATACGACATACAAATATTTAATTTAATTGAGGAAAAATAAACAGATTCATTCAATTCAGCAATAAAGATCTAAAAATAATTACATACGTGAGAAATATTGAACACTTCCATTGCTTTATTGTTTCTAGAAATGATCATTGATCACAATCCGGGCAGGTTGGGAGGGGGGAGGGGATACAAAAATAATTACAGAGTAAGAAATATTAAACTCTTTCAACTCTACTTCTAGAATCTAATGTAAGAACTTTTGGAGATAAATAAAGGGGGGGGGGGACAAAAATAATTACATCAGAAAGAAATATTTAACAATTCTGTTTTTTTTTTAATGTTCTAGAATCTCATAAAGCAAGTTTGAAATGAGCATTGACATTTATGTTATGGATGGAGAAAGATTGGAAATCAGGAGTTTTCGTAGAACATTTGGGTTTCTTTTTAAAACGAACGATATCGGCGACTTTTTTAAAATCGGAAGATTTCATCATCTGTCCAGAAGACCGGAAGACACTTTAAAAAACCGGAAGTCAACCGGAAAGTTGGCTATGTGTATATATATTCAGGCAACAATTCTTATGGTTTTTGATATATTTTTACAGGTTTGAAATATTGCGTTTTCTCATTTTGCCTTTCTTCATGAATTCCTGATCTTTAAAATGCTACAGATATAAGAAAAGACTTAATATTCTTTTTGGGTGTTTAAATGAACCTATTTAAAAGAATTAGGGATAGATTTTGTAAAATATTTAATATATATAATATATATTATTCGTGTTTTTTTTTTTTTTTTTTTTTTTTCCCCTCTCTCTCTCTCTCTCAAAAACTAATCAATAAATTTCTAAATCCAACCGTATTTCTTTTAAGTGTGTTCTATTACACGTCCAAAAAATAAAATAAATAAATAAATAAAATAACTCTATATTTTAAATATCTCTAGAAATTTTAGCATTTTGAAAATCATGAATTCGTGAAAAAAAGCAAACTGAGAAAATGCAATTTAAAGATTTAAAATCTGTCAAAAATACACCAAAAACTATAAGAATTATTGCCTGAATATCTATATTTCATTAAAAAACCTAACATAGTTTAATTTATAAATATTAAATGGAAATATAAGCTTTCATAAGAATCCTTCTGTGACGCCAAGTCTACTTAAAAGACTTAAGTGATCAATGAAACTGAACATTTTTGTTGTAGTGCTGACTCTAGGCTAATTTGGCAGGGTGCTCCATCCTGCTGCCCTTTCAAACCCATTTTAGCACCCTGCTGCCCTTATAAAAAATTTTGGCTCCAAGTAGTTTTTTCTAACATTTTAAATGTTCAGAGGCCTTTAGATACTTTTCTTTCTGATTTTTCAACTGTCTAGAAATAGTTCTACAGCATTCCTGGAAGAACAAATGTAGCCTATACATATAGCCTATCAAGAGACTCGGTAGAGTCTCAAGTGACGCAAGCGGAAAAACAAACGATATATATATGCACGTAAAATTAGTATTTTACTTTTGTCATGTACAAAAATCACAACATAGAAGACCGCAAATTATGCAAATAATGCCCTTTTTGAAAATAGGTTGCCCTTTTTATTGAATTGCCCCCTGGCGGCCCTTTTATTCTAGAGTCAGCACTACTATGTTGTTACAATTATTTTAATTAGCTTACTGTAAGTATATTTAACGGTGATTCACTCGATTTTTACCAATCAGAAAAAAAAAGAACCTTAAAAAAGATCAAGCGTTATTATTACTTTATTTTTATTTATTTATTTTTAAATTACACTTTCCTAATTTATATTCCATGTACTATTTGATTTTTACATACATTTTTACAATTGTTTTAATTAGCTTATTGCTTTTTCTCGAGGATTTGCTTGACTTTGTACAATTATTTAAAAAAAAAAAAAAAAAAAAAACTTTTTTTTTTCTAAATTACTTGAAAAGAACCTTAAAAAAGACCAAGCGTTATTATTATTATTATTTTATTTTTTAAATTGCACTAACCTAATTATTAATATTCCATATATTTGATTTTTACAATTATTTTTTTTTTTCTACACTTAATTATAAGCTTATTGTATTGTGTATTGTATTGAGGATTTGCTTAATTTTATCCAATCAAAAAAAAAAAAAACTTTTCTTTCTCTAAATTACTTGAAAAGAACCTTAAAAAAGACCAAGCGTTATTATTATTATTATTTTATTTTTTAAATTGCACTAACCTAATTATTAATATTCCATATATTTGATTTTTACAATTATTTTTTTTTCTACACTTATTATAAGCTTATTGTATTGTGTACTGTATTGAGGATTTGCTTAATTTTATCCAATCAAAAAAAAAAAAAAAAAAAACTTTTTTTTTTTAAATTACTTGAAAAGAACTTAAAAAAAGACCATGCGTTATTATTATTATTATAATTTTTAAATTGCATTAACTTAATTATTAATAGTCCATATATTTGATTTTTACAATTATTTTTTTTCTACATTTATTGTAAGCTTATTGTATCGTGTATTGTATTGAAGATTTGCTTAATGGACTCTTCCCACCTGACGTCAGAGGTCACATGATAGAGAAAAAACAAATAGCAGACGAAGTCTTGTTTATCTAGAGCGATTGCAAAAATAACATATTTTCTATTCTTATTTTTGATCAATCGTATTTAATCTGTGTTATTTTTTATACATCATCATTTTTAATCCATTTTATATCATTATTCATCATCTTTTCTTTGCTGTATACATTTACAATCATCATTTAGTTTATACCTGTTATTGATGTTCATGAAGACCATGTTTAAATACTCAGATTTTTGGTACTTAAATCAGTGACAGTGCAGTATCGTACTACGTAAATCCATTTAGACCAGTAACTAAGTTAATTAACTTGTTAACACCTTTATGCAATTAAATTAAATGAAAACATTTTAAAATTTCAAATTATAATCCATAAACATTCTACAAGAACAAGCTATTATTTATTGCTAGATCAGTTAATGTAACAGTTACACAAAAATATACAAAAATCGATTATTACAGGTGAAAATAAATAGACATATAAAGTGTTTTTTAAAAATTATTAAACTTACAAATACAATTATTCTACTGTTTACAAATGCACAATATTACTTTTATTTTATTTTATATTAAATATTAACACTTTTGTTCTTAAGAACAATATTTAATTGAATTTGAGTCTCAGAATTCGATTATTCGTTTTCCTCTATCACGTGATTGAACAGACGACGGTGAGAAGAGCCCATTTTGTCCAATCAAAAAAAAAACTTTTTTTTTTAATTACTTGAAAAGAACTTTTAAAAAGACCATGCGTCATTATTATTATTATTTTAATTTTTAAATTGCATTAACCTAATTATTAATATCCCATATATTAGATTTTTACAATTACAGTAAAGCTCCGTTTATACGTCTTTCAAGGGAGTGACGTAAAAGGACGTACAAATGAAAAGACGTTCAGTCGAAATTTTAATAACGACACTTTGATTACTACAAATTGAATGACACTTAAGCAAAATGTATATCAAAATACTAATTAATAAAGTTTCTTCTTAAGTTAGTAAATGTATATTATACCTTTTTTTAAGACAATAATTAATTTTTTTTTTAAATAAAAAAGATTTATTGCAAAAAGTGAGAAAAATCATACTATTAATGCATGACTGGGTACTAATTACATACGTCATATATTGAGTATTATATTACATTTCTTAAGAACCACATGAAGACATTTTGAATATTAATTATATATATTGCGTATCTTTCATAACAAGTATGTACGATTGATGTCCATACAGACAGTTAATTAATAACATTAATAATCTTTAATATTCATCTGATTTGCTGCTTGTCTTTGAGTATTAAAAAGTCTACTGTGAATTCAATGGATTCTTTGATCAGTATTCTTCGACCTTTCCTGTGTTCCTCCCTTTAAGATGCTTTCTAGGAAATATTCGTCTTATTTAGAATGGAAAATAATGACAGTTCGAGAAATTTTGAAAATTTTAGTAAGGTGGAAAAGACGTATAACCAATATTAGCTGCATATAAACGAGGAATTTTTGCATTAAACTGAATAGGAATGAACCGGGACTTCACTAAAAGGACGTGTAAATGTAAAAGACGTATAAACGGTGCTTTACTGTATTTTAATTAGCTTATTATAAATATTTTTATCGTGAATTTGTTTATTTATTTTATTTATTTTTTTTTTTTTCTGTCCCCCTCCCTAAACCACTTGAAAAGAACCTTAAAAAAGATCAAGCGTCATAACTACTATTATTATTATTTAAATTTTAAAATTGGACTTACATAATTAATAAAATCCACATTTTATAATAAAATTTACAATACCAAACATCAACATAATGCTGATACACGTTTTTAAGTTTTTGCTCATGGCAGACATGCAAGACAAACGTTAAAAGTCTTATTCAAGGCACCTGAAAACGTGTAACTAAAGCAAAAACTCAGTTTCGAAAATTCTACTCATAATCAATACTTTCTATACTACATAGGGTCGAAAGATAATAAAATAAATAGTATTTTCAAAATACTATTTTACTGAGAAGGTATGTTTGGTTTCTGAGATAAATAAGAAAGAATAATTAAAGTCTTATCACTGTAAATGTTTATAAGTATTATCATCCATCGAAATAAAAACTAGATAAATAAAAGTAAAGTTATTATATATCGTTAACAATGAAAGAAAAACTAGTATTCTGTGGACATCACAAAACTTTCATCTGCGTATTAGTTCTTGAGTTATAGCTGCCACAAAACTTCTGTCAGACAGAAACAGGTATTTTCTAAAAATGATCAAATCGTGTTCTGGACCTCTCAAAACGAGAAAATCCATCGAAAACCGGAAGTCGGAAAATTTTACGAAACCTATATTTTCCTCTATTGAATGTAGGAGAAAGTACTAAAAAATTAGGTTTGCATATATTGCAATGGCCTATCTGTTGTTAACTTTATTCATTTATTTTTCAGGGTTCTCATCAGAGGGAAAAATGGGGTGAGACTTTCTCACCCTTCCTCAAAAACGAAGTGAGACTTTTAAAAACTATGTGAGGTTTCTGAAAATTAAGTGAGACTCCAAATGAACTTGGAATAATAATAACAGCTCTTTTACATGGACACATGTCTTGAATAGATGGGGTGGGGGAGACCAAAATGTCGCATATACTTGAGCAGATTAGGGGCTGGTTTATTAGCCACATGTTTTTTTTTATCACAGGACAAATATAAGTCTAAAAAGAAACGACTAAAAAAAATTTTTTTTTTCTTTTTGATCGATTCCTAAAAATTGAAAAAGTAATATCACCATATTAAAATTTTTAAGTGAGAAAATAAAAAAAAATCTGGAGTGACTCCACTCGACTTTCCGAACATTCAGTAATTAACAGTTTTGTAGATAAAGTATAGAAAGAGGAGTTGTTAAACAAACAAAAGAGAGAAAAACAAAATAGAGTATTATTTGAGTCCATATATTACACGATGTTTTATTTAACGATAATGAACTTTGAAACCATAGATCATAATGATAAAGAATTTTTCGTTGTGTCCCTGTAACAACCTATAAATGCTAGATTCACCAAAATGCTTATAATTAATGCAATAGTCATTTATAATATTCATATAAATTTTCAGCTCAACTGAATAAGGCGTTTAGATGCTATCGCACTTTTAAAAATTGGGTCCCACAGGCCATAATGATAAAGAATTTACTTTGTGCCTCTGAAAAAAACTGTAAGTGCTAAATTCACCAAAATCTATACAGTTGGTGCAACTGTGACCTATAACATGTGTACAAATTTTTTGCTCGGATTAATAAAGCGTTTAGACGCTATCACACTTTTAAAAATTTGGCCCCATAGGCCATAAAGAATTTTTCTTTGTGCCCCTGTAAAAAAAACTATAAGTGCTAGATTCACCAAAATCAATAGGGTTCGTACTATGGTGACTTACAATATACGTACCAACTTTCAGCTTATTCGAAGAAAGCGTTTAGACGCTAGCGTGTTCACTCACAGACATACATCATCGTAAAAATAGTGAAAACTGACTCAGTGGATTTCGAAACGTATAGAAACATCAAAATCTCGAATTCGGATTTTTGACATGATTACAATACTTTCCTCACTATAGTGTTTGGAAAGTAAAAATTAAAAATATATGCAAGATTCTCACGGTCTCGCGCTCTAACGTGAACCCTGATTTTGTTAACACTTATTAAGATAAGGAAAAACTTTAGTCATTGGATCTACAGCGCACTATTATCAAGAACCTACTTAAATATAATGACCTAGCTGAACAACTTTAAAGAAAATTGAAATTCACATGAATCAACAATTACTAAATACTAACACGGTTGGGTTTTGACGTCAAAAACTGGTTTTTTAACATGATTGTGGTAAAAACCGTGTTTTTACCAGTTTGCTAAACGAAATATTTAATTATTTGCATGCAAAGTCTTAGCGACTGTTTTTATTTTTGTGATTTCCTTCTTTGCTTAATTCTGTCAGAAATTAAAAGAAAAATGCCGACGATAAATAAAATTAGACACAGTGTTTTTGATTATAGAAACGAAGTGCAACTGAAGCATTTGGGAGACACCCCATGAAGTTTAAACAACTATTAATAATTTTAGCGATGACTCTCTGTGGAAAAATCAATAATTAACCGAATACGACCCTAATTTAAATTTCTTTGCTTTAATCGCTTAAAATAATCTGCTGTGCCACTCACACGACTTTCTCTTACCCTGAAATTTAATACTATAAATACAGGTTGCAGATTAAGAGGTAAGATAACGAGTACTGTTATGTAAACCTGTGTGAAAAACAATTCAAATTAGGCTTCGGAAGAGTTTTATATGATAATTAGTTCTGTGCGAGGGGGGCGAATGCACCTACATTTATATAGAACTAGCAGGCAACGCCCGCTTCGTTGGTCCCTATTTTTAAATGAATCACTGTAATTACTGAATTCTCAAAATTGCATTCATTTTTATCACGTGAAAAGAAAAGAGAAACAAAATCTGATTAGGAAAAATGTCTATTTTTATTTTTTGGCCCCTCCGTTCCCCCCCTTCCCGCCCCACCTAATAAATTTACAACTTCGAAAATATCCGCAATCGATTTGTACGTATCGAAAACCTCTATATACCAATTTTGAACGATCTAACTCTATTTTTATTTTTTTGCCACCCCCCTCTTCCCCCCCCCCCACCTTCCCAGCCCTCCTAATAACTTTACACAATCGAAAATATCCCCATTCGACTTACAGGCCTCGAAAACCTATCTGTAAAAATTCTGAACGGACTAACTGTATTTCTATTTGTTTTTGCCCCATAGCCCCCCGCCCCCCTCCCTGCTGCCCCACCTGGGGGCTGAATTTCTAAAATTCCAGAAATTGGTTTTTAGATATTTGCATTAGCTATATTTTATAGCAAAAATTTCACGTATATCTATTTTTTTGTTTCAGATATATAGGATTATGCGAAATCACGTTTTACGCATCTGAAATCACGTTTTGCCCCCCCGCCCCCCTTGGGGACCGAATTTTGAAAATTCCAGAAATTGGTTTTTAGACATTTGAATTATCTATATTTTGAGGCAAAAATTTACGGATATCTGTTTTTTTGTTTGAGATATGAAGGATTTTGTGAAATCACGTTTTGTCCCCCCCTCCTCCCCTTGGGGGCGAATTTTGTAAAATCGCTTCTTAGTGGATGCCTACGTCATAGAAAGAACATTGTCACGAAATTTCATGCTTCTAGGTCCAGGGGTTTGGTCTGGGCGTTGATAGATCACCCCCTCACTCACTCAGGAAGTGTTCTTTTATACGAGTACTAGCAGGCAACGCCCGCTTCGCTGGTCCCTATTTTTAAATGAATCACTATAATGAATTCTCAAAATCGCATTAATTTTTATCACGTGAAAAAAAAGAGAAACAAAATCTGAGTAGGAAAAATGTTGCACCGGGTTCTCACTGCCTTCGGAAAAAATTCCCAAAATGCTCTAACCCTTATTTCTATTATTTTCCCACTTCGCTTCCCCCCCCCCTCCTGTCTATCCTAATAATTTTACAAATTTGAAAATATCCGCAATCGATTTGTAAGTATCAAAAACCTCTATGCACCAGTTTTGAACGATATATCTCTATTTTTATTTTTTTACCGCTCTACTCCCACTCCCTTCCCGCCCTCCCAATAATTTTAAAAATTCGAAAATATCCGCAATCGATTTGTAGGTATTGGAAACCTCTATGCACCAATTTTGAATGATCTAACTCTATTTTCTTTTTTTTTTTTTTTTTTTTGCCCCTCTGCCCCCCCCCCCTTTCCGGCCCTCCTAATAACTTTACACTTTCGAAAATATCCCCATTCGACTTGCAGGCCTCTAAAACCTATCTGTACCAATTTTGAACGGCCTAACTGTATTTCTATTTGTTTTTGACCATAGCCCCCCCCTTCCCGCCCCACCTAATAATTTTAAAAATTCAAAAATATCCGCAATCGATTTGTAAGTATCGAAAACATCTATATACCAATTTTGAACGATCTAACTCTATTTTTATTTTTTTGCCCCCCCTCTCCCCTCCCCCTTTCCCGGCCCTCCTAATAACTTTACACTTTCCAAAATATCCCCATTCGACTTGCAGGCATCTAAAACCTATCTGTACCAATTTTGAACGGCCTAACTGTATTTCTATTTGTTTTTGCCCCATAGCCCTCCCCCCTTGCCACCCCACCCCCCTTCCTGCCCCTCCTAATAATTTTACAAATTCGAAAATATCCGAAATCGATTTGCAGGTATCGAAAACCTATATATACCAATTTTGAACGATCTAACTCTATTTTTATTTTTTGCCCCCCCCCCCCTGCTGCCCCACCTGGGGGCTAAATTTCTAAAATTCCAGAAATTCGTTTGTAGATATTTGCATTAGCTATATTTTAGAGCAAAAATTTCACGCATATCTATTTTTTTGTTTGAGATATATAGGATTATGCGAAATCACGTTTTACGCATGTGAAGGCAGGTTTTGCCCCCCCCCCCCGCCCCCCTTGGGGACCGAATTTTGAAAATTCCAGAAATTGGTTTTTTGACATTTGTATTAGCTTTATTTTAAAGCAAAAATTTTACGGATATCTGTTTTTTTTGTTTGAGATATGAAGGATTTTGTGAAATCATGTTTTGCCCCCCTCCCCTCCTTGGGGGGCGAATTTTGTAAAATCGCTTCTTAGTGGATGCCTACGTCATAGAAAGAACATTGTCACAAAATGTCATGCTTCTAGGTCCAGGGGTTTGGTCTGGGCGTTGATAGATCACCCCCTCACTCACTCAGGAAGTGTTCTTTTATATATACAGATGATATATAGATTTAATTCGATTATTAAAAAAATATTTATTAAAATTATTATTTTAAAAAATTATGTTTTATGATAATGCAGACGATTTCCATATTAGAGAATCAGTTTTCCACTAAATATATATTTAAAAAAATTCTCAATATTACATTTTTTTTTTTTTTTTTTTTTTCTTCTTTGTTAAAAATGAAAAAAATTGATAACTTTATTTTAAATTATCGCAGATCGACGGTTTAACCATTCGTTTTAAAAGGTATTGGCGAGCTCTTTTGAAAGATACCCATCATGAAAATTTACTTCCCTCGAGGGGGAACTTCCCCCAAGGGGGGAGGCGAGGCTCCTACATACGCAAAAATTTTTTCCCAGTTGACTATCTCTATTACAAATATATACTACTCCGATTCAAAAAATTAGAATAATGAAAAGAAATATGGTCAAGGGAAATGAAAATCGAATTTATCAAATAAATAATCAACAATATCAAATATAAAGTACTATAATATGAATCTGCATATTTTGCAGATTATAAAAATGTAAACACATTACAATGAAATAGAAAATATATTTAAATCAGCTAACAACAAAAAATTCAAAATATTAGAATACTTTCTAACATGGTTCAAAAAATTAGAATAATGAAAATATATTGAACATAATTTAAACTCTAAGTATTTTTACTTGCTAATCAGTACTTTGTTGCATCACCCTTAGCTTTAATGACAGCTCTTAAACGTTTTGGCATGTTTTTAACTAAAGGTTCACAATCTTTTTTATCCAAATTCGCCCATATGCTCTTTATACTAGAAAGAAATAAGTTCTTTTTTGTCTCTAGGCGCAACTTCTTGAAGTCGTTTCTTCATAATTCCCCACAAATTCTCGATAGGATTTAGATCGGGTGAGTTTGCAGGCCAAGGGAGTACAGGTATGTCCTTCTCTTTGAGCCATTTAGTTGTTGATTTGGAAGTGTGGGAAGAAGCTGAATCTTGCTGAAACAAGAAATCGTCATCACATAAATCCTCAGCTGAAGGAATCATGAAATGTTCAAGAATTTCTTGATAGACTTCTGAATTGACTGTTGTGGAAACAATACACAACCTGCCTGGGCCTTCAGCAGTCATGCAGCCCCATACCATAACAGAGGTCGCAAATTTAAACGAACGTTTTAAACATTCTTTCTTATAAGCTTCATGTTTGAGTCTCCAGACACGTATACCTTGATTTCCGTGAGACACACAAAACACACTTTCATCGCTGAAAAGTATCTTTTTCCAATCGTCGTGATCCCAAAATAGCCTTTGTTTACACCATTTAACTCTAGCAGCCCTTTGCTTAGATGATAAGAATGGCTTTATCTTAGGCACACGTGATCTAAAATCTAATTTGCGAAGTCGTCGTAGTGTTGTAGATTTGGAGACATTTATACCCATTTCTTTCCATTTTCTATGCACATATCTCACACTCCGAAAACGATGTTTCTTCACAATCTTTTTCAATTGCCTTTCATCTCTTCTTGAAGTTACTGGCTTTCGACCACTTTTAAAGTGTTTATTTTGAAAACACTTATTATTAGAATATTCTCTCAAAACTCTACTCACACTTGCTTGAGAGCATTTCACTTCTTTTGCTATAAAAAGTTGTGTTTTTCCTATTTCGTGCAAGTACACAATACGATATTTCACAGCCTCAGATAAATCGCTCTTTCGTCCCATATTAAGCAAATACTACGCTACAATCAAATGCCAAACGACTTTTCATTTTCAACGGAGCACATTTTATAGTCCCACAGATGTTAATCCCGCAGCCGTTCTCTCATCTTATAAGAAAAATTTGAATATTCTAATTTTTTGAACCATGCTATCGAGGTATTCTATTTCTTTGAATTATTCTAATATTTTTTAAATAGTTAATTATTAATATATCAGATAAAAATAAATATTTATGTTATATTTATAAATGCTCTGAAGATAATTAGATACTTTTAATATATTTTTTCCTGGACGCAGTATGCAAATTGACGCGTTAGCAACATCAAACTCATTCTTTTTTACATTATTCTAATTTTTTGAATCGGAGTAGTATATATATATTCGTTTCATTTGGTTTAATGCTGTCTATAGATGTTAAACTCTACTTACCTGCAGTTTCCCCCATACACGTAATGTATTTGAATACTTTTGAGTGTCCCTCTTTGAGTGTACTTTTGAGTGTGACACGAACCATTTGCTTCATCTCAACGAAAAGCTTACTGTAGCATCCCTATATGATACATATTTAGCATACCGAGTTTGGAATTTCTGCTACTATTTGTTCTTGATCTATGCTGATAACAGTCACACAGACCATTCGCTAAAAACATGATTTTCGTATTCCGGGGACTCCAGAACATGTAAATATAACAAAAACTCACGTTCGAAAATTTTATCCTAAAACAATACTTTCTCGACCCTATGGGTAAGAGAAAGTAAAAATTAAAAATTAATGAATCTGCAGATCAGGGGTCTCAGCGTCTCATTTATATTACCTTCTTGTGTAACAGTGGATTTTTTTTTTTTTTTTTATTCACTCCCCCCCCTTCCCCTTCAATATGTAAAAATCAAATTATTTAATAATGAGATATGTTTCTGTATGACCCGTTGGATATTTCCTTTCTTTCTTAATATAAGAATATACTACTTACAGACCTTCTACTTAAGAATTAAAACACAATAAAACAGGAAATATGGAGCTCATAGATATAGTAATTTATATAGATCTATCATCCCCATGTTAACGAGCAAAGATTTTTTATGCCGAAAAAGTTTTTTGGCATCAGCCATTAGAGAGTTAAAACTGGAAAATATTAATAGAATGGAATGTTAATGAATTTTGAAAATGCCTAAATATTGCGCGGCTTTTAAGTGTTCTAATAAATATATGAAAAGAAATGGGATAAGCTTTCATAAATAAGTTATATTCAAGTAATTTATGAAAAATATAAATTTTATAATCAGTTGCTTTGTTATTATTATAAAACAATTACTGTCTTTATATTTAGTGGAATGCTTTTTTAAATTTTAATATTTTTTAAAATTTTATATTAGTAAGTATAATTAATGTGTAATTCTCAAAATTCTTTTAAATGTAGTTAGCAGCCGCGGAAGTTTTAATATATAACTAGTATGTTGTGGCCACCACAATACTTTCTTCTATATATAATTCTATACAAATTACTTATTAAATTATAATTTATTAAAATTATTTTTCATGATGAATGCAGAAGATTTTTACCTCAAAGAAGTATAATAATACCGATAGAAAGAAAGTCAGTTTTGTGCAGACATGAGCACACTATAGTACAGTAAAAAAAAAAAAAAAAAAAAAGAGAAAGAGAAAGGAAAAAGAAAAGAAAAAAAAAAAAAAAATGGGTATCTGGGGTTTTTCATTCTCTTTTAGTACATAAATTTCATTTGCTAAATTATCTTTGTCTGTTCCCGTGCATATTCACTCGGAAAATGATATCCATAAGTGAGTAAAATGGCCGTCTTTTTCCAAATGAAAAGGCATCACTTTTTCCCCCTCATTGATCAATCTATGCTTTATTACAATATCTATAATGGTGATATCTTAAGAATAAATGAACAAAAATTTATATTTAATATGAAAAGACATTTGTTATTTGTGTGCGCAAAAATAAATAAATAAATAAATAAAAATAAATATATAAAATAAAATAAAAGTTTTCTACATTCGCTCATAATAATATTTGAATTTTCACCCAATTTAAAAGAAAAGGAAAAAATACCTTATATATTTAATTTTTATTTATTTATTTTTAATTCCACCATTTTTCAATAAATATGTGAAAGCATGGTTATTTCTCTACTTTCTAACAAAAACAACACAAATGAATCCTTCACGTGTTTTTCTTATTAACTTTCTCCATCGCGTGTATCTCTCCCTGCATTTAAAATCGAAATAAAAGGAAATCCTTTGACCTTTAATATACAGCTTGCCTATCCCCTCCAGATTTGTGAAAATGGAGTAGTACCCGTTTTTACTTCTAGGAAGATGAAAACGCCTACTACGCTAAACAACGATTTCGAATCGAGATCGTTGAAATAACTGGAAACGAAGAAAGAATAAATCGCACTATAGAAAAAAAAAAAAAAAAACAATTTAAGTGGTTTTCTTAAAATATGTTATTTCTTTCAAGTTTGTTAAAGGGTCGTCAGGTACTTTTAAACGATGGAATTACTAATTTAAAATAATCATTAAAAAAAAAAAAAAAAAAAAAAAATCCTTTGAAACTAATTTTTAATAGACGTTAAGAAAGAATTTATCTTTTAGCTGTTAAAATAACTCTACGTTTTATTATTATTATTATTATTATTATTATTTATTTATTTATTTATTTATTCATAAAAATGTAGGAGTCAATTTTTTTTTGACGATATAAGCCTTGCGTGCAGGAATACATGAAAAAAATACTTCACATGAATCTAAAAAAATTGAAAAAAAAAAAAAAACTCTATAATTAAAATGATGAAAAATAAATTTGCTTATAATTATTATTAAAAAAAAAAAAAAAAAAATCACTTTTTTGGATGTAATTATGCTTATAATTACAAAGCTTTTAAAGTTAAGCTACACTGACACTCCAAAACAACTAGGAAGATAAACTTTATAGATATAGAAAAGCAACTTCTTTGCACGAAATGTTCATCCTCAGAAGTTTTTTTTACATGCACGCAATTTCAAATTTCAAAATAAATTGAATCGATTCGAATGAATAATTCAATAGAAAATCAAGCAAAAACTTTTACAGATGTTCGAAGTAAGTTTTAGTTTGTAGGGATTTTTAACTTGGATTTATCAGGTATAAGTTTATTTACTGAATGACAATCAATGCAATGAATGTTGTTAATCTTAAAATAAATAAATAAACAATCTAGTATGACACTCACACTACTTTTTCCTTACCCTGCGTTACTATACGCATATTATATACAATGTAAGGTATGAGGACTTATTTGAACATTTCAAGTGTGTTTTAATACTGTTACGAAAATATCGACTTTCTTTGGTGAAGAAAATAATTCGTAAAGAAACATAGGCAGTTTTTAGTCGATGAATGCATTTTATTCACCGTAACTTCTCAAAACAGTTCAATAAAGCATAAAATTGTGATTTCAATGAGTACTCACGAAACAGGCTAATAGAACTGTCAATTCAACAACTGTTCTCGAAGCAGTCAATAAAGCTGTCATTCGTATCACAAAAGTCACTTATTCATACTCTTGGCATTGGATTTTGGCTAAGATTATGATATTAAGGGTCGATGGAGGCAAAAATTGGGTCCCCTTTGCTGCCCCCCCCCTCACGAAATTCCACATCATAAATAGGAACCTTCACAAATTTCAAACTTATAAAATGAGCCCCTTCACAAGATTTTGTTTTATAAAAATGATCCGTTTATAAAATGTTTCCATGTTTTCATTATTATTTTTAATTAACTGGTTAAATGAAATTCTTTTTTTTTTTTTTAACTTGATATTAAACATTATGCAGAATGACTGTTAAAATGTAATGTTTTACACGATTTCTTTTTCTCACAAAAAAAAACATCCGGAGTGACTCTACTCGACTTTCCGAACATTGAGTAATTCACAGTTTTGTAGACAAACAAAAGAGAGAAAACCATAATAGAGTGCTTGAGTATTTTTCTCCCTATACTACACGATGTTTTATTGAACGCTACTGAACTTTGAGCCCACAGATCATAATGATAAAGAATTTTTCGTTGTGTCCCTGTAAAAACCTATAAATGCCTATTCACAAAAATGCTTATAGTTAGTGGGTTAGTGCAACAGTGATTTATAATATTCATATAAATTTTCAGCTCAATTGAATAAGGCGTTTAGAAGCTATCGCACTTTTAAAAATTTGGCCCCATAGGCTATAATGATAAAGAATTTTTCTTTGCGCCCCTGTAAAAAAAACTGTAAGTGCTAAATTCACCAAAATCTATACAGTTCGTACAACTGTGACCTATAACATGTGTACAAATTTTTTGCTCAGATTAATAAAGCGTTCAGACGCTATCGCACTTTTAAAAATTTGGCCCCACAGGCCATAATGATAAAGAATTTTTCCTGGTGTCCCTGTAAAAAAACTATAAGTGCTAGATTCACCAAAATCTATAGGATTCGTAATATGGTGACTTACAATATACGTACCAACTTTCAGCTTATTCGAACAAAGCGTTTAGACGCTAGCGTGTTCACTCACAGACATACACACATCATCCTAAAAATAGTGGAAACGGACTCAGGGGATCTCGAAACGTATAGAAACATCAAAATCTCAAATTCGGATTTTTGACATGATTACAATACTTTCCTCACTATAGTGTTCGGAAAGTAAAAAGAGAGAGACTCAAAATTTAAAACTTGGATCGATCCCTGATAATAGAAAATTCTAGAACTCGGCTTCTATTGAGCATAGAGATTTTAAACTTCGAGAACCCTAAACTACCATTTTTCGCAAAATTAAGCCGCTAAATTTGCCGCCAGGATCAACCTTAGTGGAAGTAAATGGACTGCTCCTTTATTTCTACTTTGACTGTAAATCTACTCCCCCAGCAACAGCCCAATTGAGGCAGAAAAAAGATCTAATTCATTGCAACAATCCCAGTAGGAGAAACAGTGCAGCACGGCAGTGAAAGTCGCACATTGTTTGAAACACTGTAGGTTAATTTGAGAACTCTAAAAGAAATGCCAGGCTTTAAAATACTTAAATGTGGTTTGAATTTTGTCTCTAGATTACTTTTCTTGTTGTATATTTTTAATTTATTTTCTTTATAGATGTAGATTTTATATATTTTATTAATTGCTAATACGTCTCTTGTGATATCAGACTTGGTCCAGCATTTCTAGATTTCCGATAAATATTACTTTTGCTGCAGATGGATAAGGAAAATTCTGCTACTGGGACAACAATACAGTTCAAATTAGTGTTATAAACAGTTTCATTGACATGACTCTGAAGGGGTCTATCGCCCCCCCCCCCTCCGTATCAAGTTAATTTTGAATGTTGTAAATGCATTCATAAAACATAAGACTTGGCCTGAATTGTGACCCTACTTTAAAAATTCTCGTATCACATGAACCAAAAAAAAAAAAAAATGTTTTGCGATATAACTATCGAGCACAGCGTAAGAGGAGCTGAACAAGGCTCAAACAATATGTATCAAAATTCAATCAACATAATTTTTAATGAACAAATTTTGATGCGATTTCACGTGGCTGAGATAGAGCTATCGCGAAAAGCTAAAGTGCACTACTATAATATCTCCTTTTGGGTGATATAGGCCAAAAGCAAATTAACCTTTGCTCATGTCAAGGTACAACTAAATACCAGGTATCATAAAATTCTGAAAATTAAATCGTGAGTTACAATTACTCACAAAATATGCATTACAAGTTACACACAGACATTTTCTAATTTTAGTCAAATTGTATTAGTGGCATTCTAAAACGTTCCAAACCATTTAAAACCAAAAATTAAAACTAGAAATCTATACTCAATTCATGAATTTAGACAAAAGAAACTAGTACGCTGTACATGCATTACAAAACTTTCCCCTATATTTTCCTACGCAAATTCACATAATTTAGACTAAAACAGTCAGCACACATTACATTGTAAAATCTGGGGAAAAGATTACAAATTTTCTTTTAAAAATCATAAAACTTCGATGATTTTGTTTCAAATTATCACAAATACATAACGATCGTTAATAACCATATTATTAACGTTTAATAATATCGTTTTAAAAGTATCGTGGAATTTTGCAAAATACTTATATTGAAATTTTACATACTCAAGGTTTTTTTTTTTTTTTTTTTTTTTTTTTTGGGGGGGGGGGCATTTCTGGACAAAAATTTTAACCTGGTTGATTACTATTATAACTGTTTAAATTTCACAATGGTTGATTAAAAATAAAGCTCGTTGCGTACATATACGAAATTTCGTCATATTAAAAATGATGAAAAAATAAATAAAAGGAACGATAACGCCACCTATTGAGCGATATGCACCAAAAATTGATAGACGCAAATTCATATTAAGTTGCAACTCAATATAACTTTTTATGAAATTCTGTGTATTAGTTCTTCGTCTAGCGATGCCACAATATTTTTGTCACATACACAGAGAGAAAGACAGACATTTCCTAAAAATAGTCAAATCGCGTTCAAGATGCCTGAAAATATTAATCGGAAACCGAAATAAAAAAAATTTATGAATCCAATTTTTCTTTTATTGATTATAAGAGAACGAAACATCTGTACTTAGTGTTTTTACTATCATTTTAAAGGCATTCCTAAGTTATAGAATTCTTTGAAAACGTGAACTATTTTAAAAGAAGTGTCTTTCGGTCAAATCTCATTTACGAAAGTTGGAAAGGAAGAGGAGTAAGAACTGCCTAATTTAAGTGACTTCCCGCAATATCAACTGTTACCTCCTATTTAGCAACAATCCACACTGTTACCACGACATGTGACACTGCCACTTTTGTCAGTTTTGCGATAACTTTTATCAACCACAGGTGCGATACAAGCGAAAAATAAAAAATAAAATAAAATAAAAAAAGGTTTTCACACGCATGCAATTTTTATTTAAATGCCTTATCAGTTTTTCCCAAACGTATTTTGAAGCTTTAAATAATTTAAACCAGTGTTGTTTAGTTGGAAACGTTCTATTTGTATTATTTGCAAGTGTGTGGCAATATTGGGAAACGATTATCATGAGAGGCGAATAGCTAATGCAGTTGTTTAATAAAGCCTACTTAAAAGAATTACTGATAAATTTTGAAATTTATTAATTAGTTCTTGAGGAAAAAATAAATAAAATAATAAATGCATGTCTACGTAAAAATTTGCCCCCCCCCCCCCCCCCCCCCAAAAAAAAAAAAAAAAAAAAAAAAAAAGATTCTTTTAAAGTCGATTTTTTTATTCTTTAGAGTAAGTTCTATTAAACATTTAAAAAAATAAAAATAAGAAAAGTCTTTTTTAAATATCTGACACACCCAGCCACTAACACCCATAAGACATCTATAAACCCGTATAAAAGTTTAAAAAATGATCCATTAAACTTCCATAAATATCCTACAGATATCTATTAGCACGACCAATGTCACTCTTTTTTTTACACCCATTAGATGTCTGTTACATATCCCATAAGTCTCCAATAATGGGACTTGTTACATCTAATAGATATTGAAAATATCTAAAGCTTGTTTTGATCTGACATGTGACATCTATTAGACATCGGAAAAGGCACGTCTAAATTTCATCTATATTTAAACATCTAATAGATATCTATAATTAGCACAGGATATTCAGGACTTTTAATGAACATCTTTTAGATATTATCAGGGTTGCCACACAAATCAGGAGAAAAAATTCCCTGAGTTTTCCCTCTCCCTTTAGAAGTAAAACAGATGACACGCAATCATGCAGCATTAAACATGTATACAAGTTAATTGAACATATTTAGGGTATATTAATTTTATTAACTTAATATAGTTGGGGAAAAAACCCAGGGTTGCTACACAAATCAAGAGAAAAAATTCCCTGAGTTTTTCCTGTCCTTTTTAGAAGTAAAATAGATGAAAAGCAATCATGCAGCATTAGAATCTAACATGTTTACAAGTTAATTGAACATATTTAGGGTTTATTCAATTTATTAACTTACTATAGTTGGGGGAAAAAAAAAAACATAATTGATTCATTATAAAGTACTAAAATTTTTAAAAATATTTGATTATGAAAATTTTTTCCTGTTTTTCCAAAAAATTTCAAAATTCCCTGAATTTTCCTTGTTTTTGCAATAATTTTTTTTAATTCTCTGAGTTTTCCCTGTTTTTTAATAGATTTTTCAAATTCCCTGAGTTTTCCAGGTTTTCCCTGTTTTCCAGGTGCTGTAGCAACCCTGAAACCGTAATTTATTTATTATAAAGCACTAAAATTTTTTAAAATATTTGATTATGAAAAAATTTCCCCATGTTTTTCCAAAAAATTTCAAAATTCCCTGAACTTTCCCTGTTTTTGCAATAAATTTTGAAAATTCCCTGAGTTTTCCCTGTTTTCCAAGTGCCGTAGCAACCCTGCTTACGTACCTTTTACGGATCATTTGGATGTAATTTAGATGTCTAATGGATATCAATGACTGTATGGGGAAGAAATTTTAGCATTTCGAAAATCATGAATTCATAAAAAAAAAATGCAAACTGAGAAAACGCAATTTAAAAGTTTCAGATCTGTAAAAAATATATCCAAAACCATAAGAATTTGTTGCCCGAATCTATATTTTACTGAACAAACCTAATTTAGTTCAATTTATAAATATTAAAGTGCCGTTTTCTTACTTGCCCTTTTTCAAACCTGGGGAAAACTACAAAAATCCATCCTATATCGGTTCTCATGAATTTCAACTATGAGGAAGAATATATTCTCCCCCTTTTCCCTGCTCCAACACATTTACCTTATCCTAATTAGCTACTTAATTTTATTGGCATCAACAGGGCCTGATTACCCAAAAGGCTCGGGAAGTACAAGCTTCCCCTCTAAAATTTAAGAGGGGGGCCCCCCAAAATGACTAAAAACAGGGTCTTGAATTTTCTGTTTTTTTTTTTTTTTTATACTGAGATTGAATTTTAGAAAGAGGGCCCCGAAATGATACTGAGCTTCCCCTAGCTTCAAAGCTTAATCGGGCCCTGGGCATCAATTTCGTATTTTGTTTCTTATTCAAATCCATGCTTCACAAGCCATAAACCCAATAAACATAATCCAAATTTTGCGAAAATATTGTTCTGCCATGTCATGAAAAATGTTTAAGTTTGAATAACAGTATAGAAATTTTTTCCAGTATATTCCTGCGTTGCCTTACGAGTGTTTTACTATGGGGATTTGACAACTGCCTTCTTTGGTTAAATTCTATCTTCCTAACCTTCGAATAATATATTACTGGCGCCACTTTTCGAATCGGTCGAGGTCTTCACGCTTCTAAGAAGCTGGAAAGAAAGGCTCGAGTCAGAAAAAAGGCAGGAAAAGCCGTCACGGAGTCCCAGCGTATGCGCGGCTGTCTGACATTTCACGCTCGACGATCTGGGAGCTGTTTCTCTGAGCAACAACTGCACCGAGCTAAATATACATCTTGTATACAGTTCCAACTAACTCTACTTTACGATTTTTCGTTTGGTAGATCTACATTAACATGCACTTTTGTTTTTTTTTTAAACCTAGCATAAGCGACAGCAGTTTGGTCATCGCTTTATCTCTTTTAACGCATTCGTTTTTCGCTTTCAAGTTTTTTTTTTTTTTTTTTTTTTTTTAACTTTTCGAACATACATTATATGTAAGGAAAAAGGAATGTATTGAAATCATGAAATTCAACTCTCAGATTTTGGTGTATATATACGTTTTGAGGCAGTCTGATCTGAATACATTTTTTTTTCTAATTTTGCGGTGATGTATGACCCGGTAATGTCTAAACATTTTGTTCGGAG
Source organism: Salticus scenicus (assembly GCA_963930645.1). Classification (NCBI taxonomy): domain Eukaryota; kingdom Metazoa; phylum Arthropoda; class Arachnida; order Araneae; family Salticidae; genus Salticus; species Salticus scenicus. The sequence goes on along the minus strand of OZ005661.1, from coordinate 217,377,927 downwards.
TTGGGTCATTCTCTGAAAAATGGGCTTTTTTTTTTTTTTTTTTTTTTTTTTGTACATGTACACATATGTTACAGTTAATAAAAAAATAAACCAAACTGTGAGTGAGGGAATGACATATAATAAGAATACTGTATTTCAATCTAACGTTTGAGAGCCATATGCTAGTCATTGTAAAATGTTTCCAACAGAACACAAAATGGTTTATTTACTTTGCTGCCATATAAATTAAGTTTGACTTATATATAGTATGTGCTGCCATTAATGCAATAAGTAAGGGTGTTGTTATAGTTTGATGAGGGAATGATATCTATTCCCAGGGACAACAATAAAAAGTGTTCTAATTTCTTTCATTGCATAATATATAAATATAGTATAATGGATAAATATTTATTAAAGTATGTTTAGTAATTTTTCAGTTCAAATAATCTAAATATACATGCTTTAAATACCATAGAAACCATTTTATTTACTTACATGTGGGAATGGGGACACAGTGAGGGAATGATATTTTGCATTTCAAAAAATATTTTAAAATTATATTTGAATTCCAATAACCAAAGAATAACAGTTTATATGTAAAACCAATTAATACTGATAGTTCTGACAGCTTTTTGTTTTTGTGCTTTTAAAAATATGCCCTCATGACTACTGGGACATGAAATGACCACTTTTCAGAGAATTACTCTGTTATAAGAAACCATTGTAAGAAAGAGCAGTATAGATTTTAATGAGTATATGACTTACAGTTCTTTTATAGGGACACAAAGAAATTCATTACCATCATGGCCTATGGTCTCGAAGTCTACTTTGAAGTGACTGGAAGTGCACTAGCGCTAAACCAGGGCTGGCCAACCCGCGGCGTGGTCCGTCGTGTAAGATTCTGCAGCCCGCGACAGAATTCAGGAAATTTCTAATCAGGAAATTTCTAATTTGACATCTACGGTTAAAATACGTAAAATTGATAAATTTTTCCCGACTTTTCTAATGAAAATCGATTAAGGTAGCTAAAAAAACAAATATCGCGCTCACTGATGTTAATAAAACATTATCAGATCAATAACTGATTCTTACTGTTATACTTATGAATGTATAAGTTTTTGATTGTTTTATATAGTTACTAGCAAACCCATGCGAAATTTTCGCAGTTTCTTTCTTTTTTCTTTTTTTTATCTTTAAAATTTGAAAGTCTTACACCAATTTCACCATCCAATTAAAATTTTAATTTACCAGAAGCCAAGTTATTATTACTTTTTATGGGATTAAATGCTAATGATAATTAAACCAAATCATTCAAAGAAAAGGTTTCAAAATAAAATTCATATTTGGCGTCCCAGTTTTCATATTTCCATGTCGACTTTGAAATTCTTGCCGCAATGTTAGCGAGATCCCTTTTATTTTATTTTATTTTTGTAATTTATTCATTTTGGCATACTTTTTTGTTAAAAACACTTAGTACCCCTATTTTCTTTATACTTTTGATCATTGCGTTTTTCAGTCAACTTATGACATAAGTTCATATTTTGTTTATATCTTTAAAATACTGCTCGGTTAAAATGACGCTTGCAAGGATAGTAAACATGCAATTTTTAAAAATAAATTTTTCTTTAAAATGATTTAATCAGATTAATGTTGTCTTTTTATTTATTTATTTAATTTTATTATATCACTGAACTGAGTCCGCGTGCTTAAATATAACTTGTATATTATTTTTTATCCTCGCGTATTTTATTGTCTCTATCGTATCTACAAAATATAATCGTAACTGGTCCACGTTAGAGAAATATTATATAGATTTTATAAATAAATAATGTTAGAGTTTTATAAAATTAAAAAACACGCTTTTATAGAAATGTGAACTGAAAAGCACAAAATATCTATCTTAGTATTAAAATGCAGGGTAAGAGAAAATCGTGTGAGTGACACATCGTAATATTTACATACATTTAAATCTTTCATTAAAATAATTTAGAATTAAACAACCATTTTTAAAAAATCTCCCCTGACTGGGCTCGAAGGCTAGACCTTTAGGTTCGTAGCGCGGATCTTTAAATAAAAAATTAATATTTTTTTTACATATTTGAAAAAAAAAAAAATCGTTTCAAATTTAAGTATTTGGTTAAAATCTCTAGTTATCATGACTATCTAAATTTTTCTATTTTATTTATTTATATTTTATATTTGTGTGCGCGCTTGTTTTTCTGGGAGTCGAATTTCTGTAACTTATTACACGAGATGAGTAGAACTGTATAGGAAGGAAAGCAAGTTTTTTTAATTTCTTAAATTTTTGAAATTTTAAAAATATTTAACATGCTTTAGGACTTTTGATAAATATTACAATACTAGCAAATCCATACGAAATATTCGCATTTTATTTCTTTTCTTATTTACCTTTAAAATTTGATAATTGTTATACCAATTTCACCACCTAATTAAAATTCTAATTTACCAGAAGCCAAATTATTATTAAAACCAAATTAATATTGTACAGTAGTGAAACCAAAATCATTCAAAGAAAGGTTTCCAAATAAAATTCAGGGTTCACGACCCAATTTTCATACTTCCACAGGCAGTACAATTTTAATATAGGACTCCCACGACGCCTTTTAAAATTTTGTCGTCATGTTGGCGATGACTTTTTATTATTATTATTCTTTTAATAAATAAATAAATAAATAAATTAAAATAATTCCTGTTTTGATTTTATTTTTTATGATTGTGTTTTTTAGTCAATTTATGACACAAAAGTTTATACTCTGTATATATCTTTAAAATAGTGCTAGGTTTAAAATAACGCTTGCAAAAATTCCGAAGAAACAACTGTCAAAAATACATTTTTTTCGTAAAATAATCTCCTCAGACAAATGTCGTCATTTTTTCTTATCAGTCCATTGAGCGGAGTCCGCATGCTTAAATATTGTTCTTGTATAAATATTATTTTTTTTTATCCTCGCGTATCGTATCGTTTCGACAAAAAATAATTGAAACTGGTCCATGTTAGAGAAATATTATATAGATTTTTTTATTAAGAAATATTGTATTTAAAAAAAAAAAAAAAATGAAAAGAAAAAGAAGAGAAAGGGGGAGAAAAGAAAGAAAAAAAAAAAAAAAAGAATAATAGGTGAAATTTTTGAGAGGGAGATTTTTACTTGCGATTTTATTTCGGTCGAATTTTAAAATATGAAATGTGAATATTGCTCTATTATTATTTAAAACTCTGGTACAACTAAGAATTTGAGGATTGAGTCATTGAATGATATTTGCAATTTACTTCAAACGACATTTTATTTTGAGTTTATATAGATTAAAAAAAAAAAAAAAAAAACGATTAAGTTTATAGTAGCAAAAGTACCACAGTTGTTAAGTGTTTTAAGGGTCCCACCCAGGTGTGTAAATCCGTCCTTGTTATGTACGCAGAAATTCTTAATTTTAAAACAGTAATTTAACAAAAAAAAAAAAACTTTACAGCGTTCATGAACCCGTTAGCACCTGACCCTTCAACCATTTTGTAATCACATAATTATTTTGATATCATCGCAATCTGGCTTAAGACTGGCGTGTTCGAAGTAAAATTCTGGTCTTATGAGTCACAAATACATGTCAAAAAAACACTTGCTTTTTAGATAGATCAGGGAGAAAAGAAAAAAAAAAAAAAAAAACATAGTCCAATAAGCGAAGGAAAATATTCTCAAAACATATTGCATAAAGCAAATATTCCAATATTTTATTTAATCAGCTTGCAGTTCATAATATGTGGTCAAAAAGAAAAAAAAAAAAAAAAAAAAAAAAAATACCACTTGTCCTTTTACACCTTTATTTGAATGAGAATAACGAGAAAAAAAATTAAAATCAAGTAATATAAAAGAGAATTTTTTTAAGTCAATTCCTACTTACAAACATTATCAAAAAAGATTTTTAATAATTTTAAATTTGGAAATAAAAATAATTATAAGATTAAAAAAAAAAAAAAAAAACTTTTTATAAACCATGTTCTAAATTTTCTGATGAATCATACAGCTCTTATCAATGTGCATAAATTTTTTAAAGTGATAATGACGTCCATTTTTGTGAGATGCATCATTTAACTTTTTAGAATTTTTTAATGTTCACGTTTAATGTATTTATTTTTATGTCGAAAGAAAATGAACTCGTAAACTTTTTTTTTTTTTTTTGGCAACAATTAAATTATAGCTAATATTTATGGCTATAATAACGGCTATTAGGATGTTATTATTTTCCTATTTTAATTAATTATAAGAAAACTAATCAGAAATTCGAAAATCGGATTCCGAAGTATTGTGTTGTCACCGTGTTCTGAGCAATCCTGAAAGTTTCAAATGTCTAGCTAGTCGGGAAGTTAGTTAAAAATCGATTGCAAGATTTGTACAAGATATATATAGGGAGAGTGTGAACTAATAGTAGGAATTGAATTAGGCATCTAGATTAGAGTCCTACATCGGGTTGGATAACCTGATTTTACCCGAACCCGATTTGACCCGCGGGTTGGCTTGACTACATTTTTTTTTTCTGTTGTAGTTATCTATTCTGTTCGATTTTTTCATTTTTTTGAGCACTCACAGTAAACTAATAAGAACCTGCAGTGTAGCTTCCAGCCTTTTGACTTTTAATGACAGGGAATTTTCGAGTTTATACAATGCATCTCAAAATCATTTACAGCGATTTTTTGAAATCACAGTTCAAAATAATAATAATAATAATAATAATAATAATAATTGGAATATGGGGATCGCAACATAAGTTTATTACAATACAGAAATACTATGCTTATATCACAGATTTCTTGTAAAAAGTAAAATTTAAAAAGGTTGTCCCAAAAATATGCGGAAAATGAAAAGAATCGCTTTTATAACAACTGTATTAAAAAAGAAAAAATAATAATAATGTTTTTTGCGTTTTGATTACATGTGACGTAATCACTCCGAAATATAAAAAAAAACACTGCTCGATCTTCAGTTTTCTAATTGTTGGAAAATGCCTAGAACGTTCAATTTTTGCAGTTAATATAGCTAAAATTAGGCATTTAAAGTCTCAAAATGCGAAAAAAATTTATATTGCTAAACAAATGAATCAAAGCAGATCTTTAAGGCTATGTGAATGTTTCCAAAATAATCTAAAGGAAAACTAGTATGTTGTGGATGTCACAAAACTTTCTTCTATATTTTAACTGAAATTAACTGCAGTTAAAATTATTTATTAAAATTATTATTTATAAAATTATTTCCCATGCTGAACGCCATGTTGAATGCAGACAACTTTTATCTCAGAGAACAGAATTTTGAAACTAAATATCGAAAAAAAAAAAAAAAAAATCAATTTTGTGCCCTATAGACAAAATCTGAAAAAAAAAAAAAAAAATAATAATCCTTATATAATTCTACTGAATTCGTCTTGCATACGTCACTACTTAATTCGATACGTCTACGATGCAGGCGCAGTAGGTTACTAGAGCGATTAAGAAAAAAAGAAAGAAAAGAAAAAACAATAGATTACTGTCAGTATTTAAAAAATAAAGTTATAATAATAGAAAAAAAAAAGACAATTCTTCCATCATTAAGTGTACTGCTTTGATTCATTCCAATCGGGGCTTATTGTATCGCGGGCACAGAAGCTTATCAGAATCGGTCATGTAAACATTCTTTTTTTTTGAAAAAGTAAAATTTGACTGAGCTTTCCTCTCACAAATGCACCTGTAGAGAAGACTTTCAAAAACTTTTTTGCTTTGCTTATTGCCAGAGAGAGAGAAAGGCAGACATGCGCGAGTAAGATATTAAAATGAGGTCATCACCAAAGTTAAGTTTCACAGCCACGTGACTCGGCAAGCAAAGAGAGGGGGGGAAAAACATGAGTGACGTCGTCTCTCCGAACGAAGCCTTAGCTTTATTTTCCTCTCTGCTGATTTCTTTCCTCATACCTGCATTTCATTTAGTGTGTTTTGTTCAAAAGCATGCGGGTGGTTATTACACTGATATTTGTTATTAACAATAGTTACGCAGAGATGCCAACTTCTAATGACAAAAAAGCAGGAGATTTTTTAACAGAAATCAGGAGACTTTTTCCAACAAGAAAGTTTGTAAGAAAAATGAGTCAAATAATGCAAATTTAATTTTAAGTAAAACTTTATCAGCTTAGGAGGTATTTACAAAGCATCAGTATTAAAATTAAATGAATAATACATGTTTCTTGCAGTAAAACAAACTATCAAAAGAAAAAAAAAACAACCTCAGACATACGGTTGTTTAAAATTTACGTCAAAATAGACAGATTTGATCATTCTGCTCCTAATATAAAACAATAAGGATCTTAATTATCTTTGTAAAAGAAAAGGTAATAAAGAAATGAAAATATCAGCTATATTCTAATGAAATTTGAATTCTTTAAGTTTTCTATAGTTGTGGTATTTTTTTTTTTTTTTAAATCTTTTCATAATAAGATTTCATTATGCAAAAATGAAAGTTAAAAAATTATTCTTAGCAAAAAATAGTTTCAAAGCATTGTATAGCATACTTGCCAACCAATTTTAATAAAAAAAGGGAAGATTTTTGTTGAAAAACCAGAAGATTTCATAAAAAAAGGGAAGATTTTTTTTTTTCTCTTTGACGTTATTAAACAATACAGTTTTACAATAGATTGATTATACTAAATATATAAAAGTTTTAAATGAAGTTATTCCTCTTCAACATATAAACATCTACAAAACAGAATCTGTAAGAAATTTATTTAACAATAGACAAAAAAAACTTAGTTAAGTTAAAGTATAGCTAATTTTTTAAATAAATATAGAATATGATTTTTGTGTATGTACATTTATCTATATATATAAAAGAACACTTCCTGAGTGAGTGAGTGAGTGAGTGAGGGGGTGATCTATCAACGCCCAGACCAAACCACTGGACCTAGAAGCATGAAATTTTGTGACAATGTTCTTTCTATGACGTAGGCATCCACTAAGAAGCGATTTTACAAAATTCGCTCTCCAAGGGGGGGGGAGGGGGGCAAAACGTGATTTCACAAAATCCTTCATATCTCAAACAAAAAAAAACAGATATCCGTAAAATTTTTGCTTTAAAATATAGCTAATACAAATGTCAAAAAACCAATTTCTGGAATTTTCAAAATTCGGTCCCCAAGGGGGGCGGGGGGCAAAACGTGATTTCACATGCGTAAAACGTGATTTCTCATAATCCTATATATCTCAAACAAAAAAATAGATATGCGTGAAATTTTTGCTCTAAAATATAGCTAATGCAAATATCTAAAAACCAATTTCTGGAATTTTAGAAATTCAGCCCCCAGGTGGGGCAGCAAGGGAGGGGGCTAAGGGGCAAAAACAAATAGAAATACAGTCAGGGCGTTCAAAATTGATACAGATAGGTTTTAGAGGCCTGCAAGACGAATGAGGATATTTTCGATTGTGTAAAGTTATTAGGAGGGGCAGGAAGGAGGGGGAGAGGAGAGCAAAAAATAAAAATAGAGTTAGATCGTTCAAAATTGATATATAGAGGTTTTCGATACCTACAAATCGATTTCGGATATTTTCGAATTTGTAAAATTATTAGGAGGGGCGGGAAGGGTGGGGGCTATGGGCAAAAACAAATAGAAATACAGTTAGGCCGTTCAAAATTGGTACAGATAGGTTTTAGATGCCTGCAAGTCGAATGGGGATATTTTCGAAAGTGTAAAGTTATTAGGAGGGCCGGGAAAGGGGGAGGGGAGAGGGGGGGGGGCAAAAAAATAAAAATAGAGTTAGATCGTTCAAAATTGGTATATAGATGTTTTCGATACTTACAAATCGATTGCGGATATTTTCGAATTTTTAAAATTATTAGGTGGGGCGGGAAGGGGGGGGGCGCTATGGTCAAAAACAAATAGAAATACAGTTAGGCCGTTCAAAATTGGTACAGATAGGTTTTAGAGGCCTGCAAGCTGCAAGTTGAATGGGGATATTTTCGAAAGTGTTATGTTATTAGGAGGGCCGGGAAGGGGGGGGGGCAGAGGGGCAAAAAAAAAAGAAAATAGAGTTAGATCATTCAAAATTGGTACATAGAGGTTTCCAATACCTACAAATCGATTGCGGATATTTTCGAATTTTTAAAATTATTGGGAGGGCGGGAAGGGGGGGGAGTAGAGCGGAAAAAAAATAAAAATAGAGATATATCGTTCAAAACTGGTGCATAGAGGTTTTTGATACTTACAAATCGATTGCGGATATTTTCAAATTTGTAGAATTATTATGATAGACCTGAGGGCGGGGGGGGGGGGGGCGAAGTGGGAAAATAATAGAAATAAGGGTTAGAGCATTTTGGGAATTTTTTCCGAAGGCAGTGAGAACCCGGTGCGACATTTTTCCTACTCAGATTTTGTTTCTCTTTTTTTTTCACGTGATAAAAATTAATGCAATTTTGAGAATTCATTATAGTGATTCATTTAAAAATAGGGACCAGCGAAGCGGGAGCTGCCTGCTAGTCATACATATAAGAAAAAGTAGCAGTAGCTAATTATCAGTTTCAAACGTGCATAAAACCAACTGAGTATTAATTTTCTTAAATTGATTTGGGAAAAATTTTCCTACCTGAAAAAATTATTCTTCATTTTTTTACCACGTTTACACATTTTGTATAAATATGCCATACAAATATTTAATTTAATTGAGGAAAAATAAACAGACTCATTAAATTCAGCAATAAAGATCTGAAAATAATTACATATGTGAGAAATATTGAACACTTTCATTGCTTTATTGTTTCTAGAATTGATCACATTCCGGGGAAAGGATGGGGGGGGGGGGGGATACAAAAATAATTACAGAGTAAGAAATACTAAAACTCTTTCAACTCTACTTCTAGAATCTAATGTAAGAACTTTAAAATTAATATTATCATTTATGTTGCAGATGGATAAAGATTAGGAAACAAAAGACTTCTGCAGAACATTTGATTGCTGATCACTAGTTGTAGATAAATGAAAGGGGGGAAGAGGGGGGCAAAAAATAATTACATCAGCAAGAAATATTTAACAATTCTATTTCTTTAAATGTTCTAGAATCTCATAAAGCAAGTTTGAAATGAATATTGACATTTATGTTATGGATGGAAAAAGATTGGGAATCAGGAGTTTTCGTAGAACATTTGGGTTTCTTTTCAAAACGAACGATATCCGCGACTTTTTTAAAAACGGAAGATTTCATCATCTGTCCGGAAGACCGGAAGATACGTTAAAAAACCGGAAGTCTTCCGGGAAAACCGGAAAAGTTGGCAAGTATGGTATAGTAATTCACATTCAAGCGGAATTTGATAAATTGCAGGGCAAGATAAATTTCAATTTTCTTTTAAATTTTTTTACCCAATCCAGCAAATTGTAAGCATAAATTATGCCAAGAGGGATAGATAAAAATTACATCAGAAAAGCAGGAGAAATGAGTGGAAAATCAGGAGCATGGAAAACAAGCAAAAAGCAGGAGACTTGGCATGTCTGGTTACGAATACTTTGTTATTTTTTATCTAGACTAAGATGTCCCAACAAAATTACTTTTTTACCCCATGCTGAAAATTCACACAAATTCCAAAGATTTTTTTTTTTTTTTTTCCCCAGAAAAAATTAATGTGCACCAGTTATTAACATTAGTAAACGCCACAAAACTTTTTTCTCTAGTATTCTGTTATGTTTAAAATAACATATTCCTATTATTAGCATTGGAAATAATTCATTTAAATTTAGTTTATTTGTACCTAAATCAGGGCTGCCACACAAATCAGGAGAAAAAATTCTCTGAGTTTTCCCTCTCTTTTTTAGAAGTAAAATAGATGACACGCAATCATGCAGCATTAGAATCTAACATGTTTACAAGTTAATTGAACATATTTAGGGTATATTAATTTTATTAACTTACTATAGTTGGGGAAAAAAACGTAACTGATTCATTATAAAGCACTAAAATTTTTAAAAATATTTGATTATGAAAACATTTTCCTATGTTTTTCAAAAAAAAAAAATTTCATAATTCCCTGATTTTTCCCTGTTTTTGCAATAAATGTTGAAAAATCCCCGAGTTTTCCCTGTTTTTTAATAGATTTTCAAATTCCCCGAGTTTTCCCTGTTTTCCAGGTGCCGTAGCAACCCTGCTAAATTTCTATGAACAGTTCTGAAACTCTGCAAAAACCATACCTTTGCATACATCAATTGGGTAAATTTGAGCAAGTGTACAGTTAACTTAAAAAATAAAATTCCGATCTTGAATTTAATTAAATATTAGTTATTACTTTTCTACAAAATCTGTAATTGAACGCTACCTCGCAAATTATAAAACGTCCATGGACTTGAATTTAATTAATACTAGCAAACCCGTGTGAAATATTCGCATTTTATTTCTTTTCTTATTTACCTTTAAAATTTCAAACTTATAAATGATATACCAATTTCACCACCTAATTAAAATTTTAATTTACCAGAAAGCCAAATTATTATTAAAACCAAATTAATATTGTACAATAGGGAAATCAAACATCATTCAAAGAAAGGTTTCCAAATAAAATTCATGGCTCACGACCCAATTATTATTAATAAAACCAAATTAATATTGTACAATAGTGAAACCAAAATCATTCAAAGAAAGGTTTCCAAATAAAATTCATGATTCACGACCCAATTTTCATACTTCCACAGGCAGTACAGTTTTAATATAGGACTACCACGACGACTTTTAAATTTTTGTCGTCATGTTGCGAACGACTTTTTACTAATTTTGGTATAATTATTATTATAATTATTATTATTATTTATTCTTTTGATAAAAAAAAAATAAATAAACCAATTCCTATTTTGATTACATTTTTTATGATTGTGTTTTTTAGTCAATTTATGACACAAAAGTTCATATTCTGTATATATCTTTAAAATATTGCTAAGTTTAAAATGACGCTTGCAAAGATTCTGAAGAAACAACTGTTAAAAATACATTTTATTCGTAAAATAATCTCATCAGACAAACGTCGCCATTTTTTCTTGTCAGTCCATTGAGCTAAGTCCGCATGCTTAAATATTGTCCATGTATAAATATTTTTTTATCCTCGCGTATTGTATCGTTTCGACAAAAAATAATTGAAACTGGTCCACGTTAGAGAAATATTATATAGACTACTCTTTTATGAAGTCTATTGGTAATTTTTGGATTGCTTTTAAATTTTAAAAAAATTTATCAACACCGGTTAAACATTTGTATCTTTTTAAAAGATTTTCATACTACAATAAATGTGACAATGTTTAAATCTACAATTACTTATATACATATACCCATACATTTTACATGAAAATTTAAATACGCACAAAGCATTTAAGTGCATAAGAAATGCACTATGCAACTAAAGTGTCCAAGAAATCCATACTTATACCCAAGTTAAAAAAAAAAAATAATAATAATAATAATAATAATCTTATTACTTTTTTATATATATATATTCAATAGAAGAAAGTATTGGATTCGTAAAAATTTTCGATCTCGGGTTTTTGATTGATTTACACGTTTTGAGAGCTGTAGAACACGATTTGACCATTTTTAGAAAATGTTTGTCTGTCTGTCAGTCTGTATGTGTGTGACAAAATTTTGTGGAAACTGTATTTGACAAAATTATGAAATGAATGTATGAATTCTGCACAGAATTTCATACAACTTGGTATGTAGTTGCACCTTGACATAAATTAGTGCCTATCAACTTTTGGTAAGAAACTGTCTTACAGGTTGCGTTGCCATCCCGCTTTTTCTAAATTTTTAACATGGTGGTATAGAACAAAATTTTGTATAAATGTGCATAAAGAGAATTATTTTTTAATCAGCATTATGATATTTACCAGAATTATTTATAATAGAGATAGTCAACTGGGAAAATTTTTTTGCATGTGTAGGAGCCTCGCCCCCCCCCCTGGGGGGTGAAGTCCCCCCTCGAGGGGAGTAAATTTTCATGATGGGTATCTTTCAAAAGAGCTCGCCAATACCTTTAAAGCGAATGGTTGAACCATCGATCTGTGATAATTTAAAATAAAGTTATCGATTTTTTTCATTTTTAACCAAAAAAAAAAATTTTTTTTTTTTTTAAATGTAATATTGATAATAAAATGGACTTTTTTTTAAAGGATATTTTGTATTATACTACTTCTCTAATATGGAAATCGTCTGCATTATCAGGGAAGATAATTTTTTTAAATAATAATTTTAATAAATTATTTTTACTGAGAGAGTTTGTATAGGAAAATATAGAAGAAAGTCATGTGGTGGCTACAACATACTAGTTTTTAAAATGAGACTAAGTGTTACTGTTAGATGTACCCAAAATTCGTGTTATTTTGAAGTAGTAAAATGACACCAGAAATTTTAGTTTAAAAATACTTATATTTTACCAAATACCTTCTTAAAGCTTATTTAAATGTTGTCCAGGAAACTTTCTTTGGTCAGTTTCTTTAAATTCAAAAAGCAACAGCATTCTTCGGCACACCTAATATTTTTATTTTATTTTTTTAAATATAATATTAAAAAATTACCAACTCAAACTCAATTATCTCGTTTCATTTTTTATTTCATTTTGCATGCGCGCTTTTTATTTCCTAATTCAAAATTATTAAAAAAAAAAAAAACCTTTTCTATACTGTCCATTTCGAAACTGATTACTATTAATTTTCTCTTCTTTTAAAAAAAATAAAAAAAATAAATAAATAAATAAAAAGCACAATTTAGATTAGTACGGAGGACTATTAGTTTTTATTTTTAATTATAACTTCGCTTTCAAATTATTCAATTATATTTTCGATTTCGATAAATGTCCAACTATCGTAAAACTGGTACCGTAAAAATCCGTAGATTGAGACTAATAGTCCTCAGTCCTTTAAAAAAAAAAAAAAAAAAAAAAAGAAAAAGAAATCGCTGTCTGAAATTATTTTTAAATTAATGCTCGAAAGATAATTTTCCTGCAAATAAATATTTTTTACGTTATTATATAAATGTGCATACCTTATTTATATCTTGTTCATGATACGGTAGTAGTTTAGATTAGGTAGTAGTTAATTTAAGTAGTTTAAATTTTAGTGACTGTCCAAAAGTGACTGTCCAAAATCGTTTTAAAAATAATCCAAAGCTTCATTTTGCAGGAAAATAGTATAGTAAATAAATATATATTTTTATATATAAATAAAGTTTAAAATAATGTCAAAAAAAAAAAAAAGTCTTTCATTCCAAAATATATTATAAACTCCGATTCCGCGGAGGAGGATTAAGATATAATCGCAAGATTTGACACAGGCAGACAGTTTCCCGCCCCCCTGAATCAGCCCTGGGTGAAATAAGCCTCTGAAAATATTTCTGTATTGTATTGTCATCGACTATGGACTCGTCTATAAAATTAGAATAAAATCGATTCGATGAAAGTGGGTTGAAAAACTGGCTACAAGATTTGGCCCAGACAGAACAAAGCTAAATAAAAGCGTATTAAAAAATAAATCCATATTTTTAAAAATGACAAATTTGTTTGCTGTACTCCATACCAAAAAATAAAATAATAATTAATATCATTTGACCCAAAACCTTGAAATTTCTGCTAACCAGTTTTAAATAATTATAAGATTAAAAAAAAAAAAAAAAACTTTTTATAATATGCCATGTTTTAAATTTTCTGATGAATCATAGAGCTAGCTCTTATGAATGTGCATAAAATTTTTTAACTGATAATGATTTTTGTGAGGTGCGTCAATTAACTTTTTATAATTTTTTAACGTTCACGTTTAATTAAATGTATTTATTTTTATGCCGAAAAAAAATGAACTCGTATTTTTTTTTTTTTTTTTTTTTGGGGGGGGGGGGCAATAATTAAATTATAGCTAATATTTTAATGGCTCTTTTAACGCTATTAGGAGGTTATTATTTTCATATTTTAATTAATTACAAGTAAGCTAATCAAAAATTCGAAATTCGGACTTCGAAGTAATGTGTTGTCACCGGGTTCTGAACTACTGTGAAAGTTTCAAATGTCTAGCTAGTAGGGAAGTTAGTTAAAATTCGATTGCAAGATTTGTACCGGACAAACAAACAAGAATAGAAGTTAATAAAAATATAGTAAAATAGAAGGGTGCATTTCCATGAGGAAAAAATCCTTTTCTTTATAGTTTAGTTTAAAAAAAATTATAAATATTTTCATTGTTATATGCTTAGTTTAGGATGATAGAAACCACTTATCCTGTCCTAAACTAATATTAGGTGTTTAGAACCCATTCTTAGTACTTGAAATTAAGACCTTATATATATATATATATATATATATATATATATATATATATATATGTATATAAAAACTTTCTATCTAACCGATATACAATAGAGAGAATATATTTAGCGTGAAATTTTCGAAATTGAATTTTGAATATGTTTTGCAAATTTTAAGTTCTGAAAATCACCTTTTAAATGGTTGGTCTGTCACAAGCCCCGATTAACACACTTTAATACTACAGGCCCACAACTACTTAAAGCCCCCCCCCCTCACCCTCTCCTGAATACGTTCCACAAAAACTGTTTAAAAAAAATTAAATGTCCTATTAAAATTAAAAGTAGCATAATTAAGAAAGTAATAAGCAAAGATGGAAGGCATGACTTTATAACATTACCATGACATTAAATTTATTTAAAAAAAAAAAAAAAAAAAAAAACTCGATTGAGCTTGCGTTTGTTAAGCAATATGCTTATTACTCCCTGGATCAATTTGATTTTTGTCTGATAAAAATGTCAGCCGGCCTTTTGAATTGAAAAATTTTAAGGCATCATAAATTTTTATCTGAACGAATTTTTATGCACGATGTGTTTATTTTTGTCAGTACGATGAAATATGAAATATTTACGTAATGAGCATTTGGCGGCGATCTGGGATTCACCCCAAGAGGTGGTGATCCACATGTCGAATAGAAGAATGTTGGTACTGAAAAAAAGTACTTAATTATGATGCAAGATAAGCGTTATTTCCTTTTTTATATGAATTTTTACATTAAAATAATATGTATTTTTAAATAACAAATATTGCAGTTTTGAAGACCCGAATTGTATATTTCTACAGTCAAGAAGTTAAAATGGAGTTGGGCTGGGCAACTTGCAAGAAGAAATGATGATAGATGGACCACCAAAGTTCTATTTTGGATACCAAGAGATAAGAAAAGACTGAGGAAGAGGCCACTGTGTCTTTGGAGAGATGAAATTGTGATGTCTGGACGAGCAGAATGGAGAAAAATTGCAGAAAACAGGGCAGTTTGGAATCACCCAGGAGAGGCCTTCATTCTACAGTGGATTGATAAAGGCTGAAACTGATGATGATGATGATATATATATAGATAGATAGCTATTTAACTATAGGCCCGCCATTTACGGGCCTATGTTAATCAGGGCCTGGTCTGTCAGATTATCTGCGAGTCTTATCAGCATGACTCAAAAACAAATATTAGCAGGAAATTCCAAACTCAGTATTCTAAATTTTTATCCTTTTGAAAAGTTACTCGAAATTTTTAATTCCAATGGTCCGTAATATATATACCTGATATATAAAGTTACACACACACACACAAAAAAAAAAAAAGACTTTTCAAAATTTTAAGTTATAATAATAAAAATATTTGTAATAAAAACTATTTGAGTCACAAAAACAATCTAAGTGTCCACCCTCCCCCCTTCTCTTTCATAGAATTTTTCTCTTTTTTAAGACCGTACAATACTTAATCCTGCCGAATCAACATATGCCAAAGCATATGTTGTATGCTATGGGCAAATTTGTTTATAATATTACACATTACTTTTTTTTTCAAATTCTGTTTCCACATTCAGAAAATTCATACCCATTAAACCAGTACTCGTTTTCGAAAAATTGATTCTTCATATTTGTTTAATATTTTATTTTCTAGTAAATTAAAAAAAAAAAAAAAAAAAAAAAAAGCGAAAAATGCACAGAATTTTTTTTTCTTTTTAACTCAAAAAATAGAATTTAAAAATTTTAAAAAACGAGCTTGTGAATCTTCTGAATAAAAAAAAATGGAATTAAAAAAAAAAAAAAAAAAAAAAAAATACATTAGGTAATTAATAAGTCATTGTGGCAACAAATTTCCATAGAATAACGTGGGTTTTGACTGACTTCGAGATCAGGCAAAGTCAATGTTTGTTGTTCTACGGGAAATTTTGCCTCATTATAACTCATCACCTAATACAAATTTTTAAATTCCGCTTTTACTCAGGAAACTTAACTGTTAAACTGGTTATTGCTTTCTAAAAATGGATTTTTAATATTTTATTTTGAATTCGTAAAATTCATATTTTCACAATGAAAAAATTCGCATTTTACAACTAGATAACAAGAATGCCTCCCGGTGTTTGCCGTCTTTATTTATTTTTTTTTCTCCACACACTTAACATTGTGAGTTTTTTTCCTTCTCGTCCCATGCTTTTTTCTATGGATTTTTAGCCTTTTTCTTTTTTTCCTCGATTTTTACATTTTAATGTGCGGCGGTGTGTAATAATAAGTACAGTACAAATAACAATAAGTACAGTCACATTAAGAAATTAAATTTTGTATTGTCCTATTCACGGAAATGCATTTTAATGGATATCGGCAATAGATTCGGATTTTTACTTTCTTCTATATGTAATGTAGAGAAAATATTGGATTCGTGAAAATTTTCGAACTCCGTTTTTTGATGGATTTACACGTTTTGGGATGTCCTGAACACGAATTGGTGGTTTTTAGAAAATGTCTGTCTGTGTGTATCACGATTTTTGTGGACAAAACCTAACCAATGAATGAAATTTAACCAAACTTGTTATTTAGTTGCACTCTGACATAAACTGGTGCTGATTAGATTTGGGGATCAATCGCGCTCAACAGGTGGCGCTGTGATCGCATTTTTTGTAAACTTTTAACATGGCAGTATAGGACAAAATTTCGTATAAATGTACATAATGAGAGTTATTTTTAACTTGTGATTGTAAAATTAATATAAATTATTGATATTAGTAGTAGTTAACTAGGAAAAAATTCTGTGCATGTGGGGGAATTGCTTCCCGGGGGTAAATTTTCAAGATGGGTCTCTTTCGAAAGGTCTCTTCAATACCTTTAAAACGAATGGTTGAACTATAAATCTGTGCTAATTTAAAACAAAGTTATCGATTTTTTTTTTTTTTTTTTTTTTTTTTTTTTACTTTTAATGAAAAATTTTTTTCCTAATATTGTCACTGTGTGAATCTGTATAGGAAAATATAGAAGAAAGTCTTGTGGTGGCCACAACAGACAAGTTTTTAATGGCTTTGCTAAACATTTAAGACATCTGCAGTGAAATCCCAACAGCATCTCAAATCAAGTCACACAATCCGCTTTAATTAGCGTCTGTTATTAAAACGGCTAAATAGTAAAATAAAGACCAGTATGTTGTGGCCACCACAAACCACAAGACTTTCTTCTGTATTTTCCCATGCAAATTCACTAAGTGCAAATAATTTATTAAAACTATCATTTGTTAAAATTATCTAACAGGATGAATACAAATGATTTTGATCGTAGAGAAAACTAATACTAAAATCCAAAGGCAGACTGTTTTATTGTCTATAAATAACATCATAAAAAATGCGTTTTTATAATGGTTATCTAACATATCGAATTTCGTACAGTTATATGCCATCGAAGTTGAAATATTGCATTCCCGTTATCGAGGAAATTGGCAGTATAGCAGCGCCGCCTATAGGTTGACAACCATCCGAATTGAACCAGTATAATATCTCATAATGGCCTTCTCACATATCAAATTTTGTTTGATTACAGGCAATAGAACCTAAGATATAGCCTTCCTTTAAACTGCGGACATCGCTGTGTAGCTGCGCCACCTGTTGAGATGTTGACACCAAAAGTTGACAGGTACTCATTTATATCAAGGTGCATATAAATTTATATGCAAGTCTGTGCAGTAGTTCCTGAGATATAGCCTTCCCTTAAACTGCAGAAATCACTTTATAGCAGCGTCCCTGTTGTCCTATAATTATTCAAATTGAAAAAGCATAATGTCTCATAATGGCCCTTTTACATACCAAGTTTTGTTTGATTATACGTAATAGAACCTGAGATACAGTCTTCCCTTAAACTGCGGAAATCACTGTATAGCAGCGTCACCTGTTGAGTGGTTGACACCAAAAGTTGATAGGCACTAATTCAGGCCAAGGTGCATCTACATATAAATTTATATGCAATTCTGAGAAATAGTTCCGGTGATACAGTCGCCACAAAATTTTTGTCACACACATACATTTTCTAACTAGTATGTTGTGGCCACCACAAGACTTTCTTTTATATTTTCCTATTCATATTCACTCAGTAACAATATTTGAAAAAAAAAAAGAAAAAGAAAAAAAAAATTACGATTTTTTTTCGAAATTTTTTTTTTTTTTGTTAAAAGTAAAGAAAATCGATATTTTCGTTTTAAATTATCACAGATTTATAGTTCAACCATTCGTTTTAAAGGTATTGACGAGATCTTTCGAAAGATACCCATCTTGAAAATTTACTCCCCTGGGGTGGTACTTCCACCCAGGGAGGTAACCGATGCCCCCACATGCACATTTTTTTTCCTAGTTAACTACTACTATCAATAATTCATATTAATTTTATAGTCACACGTTTAATATAACTCTCATTATGCACATTTATACGAAATTTTGTCCTATACTGCCGTGTTAAAAGTTTACAAAAAAAAAATGCGATCACTGCGCCACCTGTTGAGCGATTGATCCCCAAATCTAATCAGCAACAGTTTATGTCAGGGTGCAACTCAATACCAAGTTTGGTTAACTTTCATTCGTTGGTTCGTGAGATACAGCGTCCACAAAAAAGTGATACAGACATACAGACCAGGGGTCGATCCAGGCAAAATTTGGGTCCCTTTTGCGGCCCCTTCACAAAATTCCACATAGTAAAAAGGGACCCTTCACAAAATTCAAATTCATAAAAAGGGACCCTTCACAAAATTCAAATTCATAAAAAGGGACCCTTCACAAAATTCAAATTTATAAAATGAGTCCCTTCACAAGATTTTGTTTTATAAAAATGATCTTTTTATTAAATGTTTTCATATTTTCAGTATTATTTTTAATTAATGCCTTAATTTGGCTCGACAAAACTCTATAAACTTGATATTAAACATTACATAAAGTGATTGTAAAAACGGCAGAGTTTACATAATATTTTACTTTTTCACAAAAATATTTTATATTTCACAAAAATAAGTAAAAGTTTCACAAAAATATTTTGTTTTTCACAAAAAAGGGACCCAAAAATTAAAACCTGGATCGACCCCTGCAGACATTTTTTAAAACTATCAAATCGTGTTCTGGACATTCCAAAACGTGTAGATCCGTCGAAAATTTTCGCGAATCCAATACTTTCTTTATATTACATATAGAAGAAAGTAAAAATGGTCAAATCATGCTCTAGACCTCAAGAAACGTTAAATCCGTCGAAAACAGGAAGTCGAAAATTTTTACGAATCCAATATACTTTCTTCTATTGAATATGGAAGAAAGTAATAATTACTACAAATATTAAGGCTGCATAAACTGAACAACTGTTTTGATAGAGCACATACAAAAGAAAAATCAAGCATCGTGCACAGACTGAAACACTGCCCATTATGACGATACAGTTATGGTCCCAACCAAAACAAGTTAGTGAAAATTCGAGAGAGTGTAATTTTATTTATTTATATTTTATTTTTAAGAAGGGAAGGAGAGAGGTAATCGTCAATGTGTTTATTATCGTGGATGAATCTAAGGTCTGTTACAAATGCAGATTTTTTTTTTTTTCTTCAAATACACGTTTCGATCGTCAGATTATTGAATTTATACAATTACTATAGGATGAATTTACATTTCAGAAAAATAACTTCATTTACCGATAGAAATTTATCCTATCCATACATCATAATTCTGAAAAAACATGATCTAACAGCCAGTCTAAACTGAATGAGTAGTTAACGAGAGAAAGTCAAATTCATGATACATGAACGTGATGTGAATTAAAAAACACGAATTTGCATCCCACAAGAAAACAAGAGGGAGTAGAGACGCGGCTCGAAGTTATGACCCACTTCCACTATGCTTTTTTCTTTCGAAATAACTAGCCTCTAACCTACTTGAGATCCTTCGGACGAGATGAGAAGAAGCACGTGGGTTATTTTTCTTATACGCAGCCTTTGAATTCGATTTCTTCGAACAGCTTTATCTCTCATATTAGTTGAGATCTATTTCTTTCTTGCTAATTTGATGCATAAGCAATGATCTCGCACACCCCATCATGAGTGTGGGTAAAATTTTAATTAACCTCAAATTTGATTTTTTTTTTTGGGGGGGGGGGAGGGGGGGAGGACGCTCTTGGTATCAATCAGAGTTTACAATCAAGGCCGTAGTCAAAAAAAAATTTCGGATACATAATGTTGAGTGTTAAAAATAAAGTGTGTATGTATATATAGCAGGGGTGATTGTGACTTAAAGGTAAAAACCCTGAAAATTAAAGCCTCTAATAAAAAAGACCCTAGAATATCAAATGATACTCAAATTATTTAGACCACAATCACTCAATATCTCGACTATTTGTCCATACATCACCTAAATGATAAATCAACAACTGATTACAACAAAAGATATATTTTTAAGAAATATGAAAACACAGATGAATTGATAAAAAACCCTGAAATCAACCCTTGAACACAAACACCCCTAATATAATCGCATTTGGGTTGTCTCTCTGCGGTCACTTTTTGCACAAACTTATCAAACCGGACCCTCGGATTAAGGATTCCGGATCAATATGAAATCTGTGCCTGAAAAAAGACTGGCCCCTTATCATTTTAGTGACCATCTCTGAATCAAGAAAACTTATTTTATTTACTTAATTATACTCCTCCCATGGCATGGCACAATGCCTAACAGAACATAAATAAAAATCACTAAATATAGAAAAACTTAAATTTTCCAAAGTGCAGACGATTTTAAATTAAATAATCCAACAGACAGGTAAAAAAAAAGCCGTAGGGTAAGTGCTCCAGTGACTGACACTTTTAGCGCAATCTCTGATGTTTTTAATGTTCTAGTCATCAGAAATTATTTTTAGAAATCCTAAGTTAATATATATGGCATGAAAGACTTTCAGAACTACATATACGTTAAAATATATACATTTGATTTTTTTTTTCTTTTTTTTATGAATTTTTATTTTACACCCACTCAATATTCCAATAACTGACACTGCCAGTTTTTCATTTTACCAGTAATTAGCATCCTATGCTCCAGTGTTCGGTACTGCTAGTTTATCATTTTACCAGTTATTGGCACCCTCTATGCCCCAGTTTTTGACATACAGCGTTAAAATTCTTATATGTAAATCACGTGTCTTTGTTTTTTTTTTCCCCTATTTATTAATTATTTCGGGAAAAATGCCAGTTACTGGAGCATGGTCAATCACTGGAGCACCTACCCTAATGCATATAATTTTAAAGATTCAAAAATGAAATTGTCAGCTTCATCCCGTTCATAAGGTTCTATTTTTCATTAACAAACATTAAACGTTACGAAAATTGCTAAACGTTGCATCCAAGCAGTATTTCATAAACAATTTTTATAATTTAAAATTAACTATGGTATCCCCTCAAACTTAAGAGAGAGATGAAAATTTAGAACAACTTATTTACAGTCGTAATAAAAAAAATCTCAAATTACTATGAAATTTGAGATGGTTTACAGAATAATAATAATTATAAACTTTGAAGATTCTAATTGCATGTACTCTTTAAACACCTTCAGAAGAAAATAGGAAAAAAAAATCCAATGTATTTCAATATACGACGACGATTATTTTAACAAATCATACTGTATTTATTTTTGACATTTGTATTACAATGGTTATTGTGTGCGAAAAAAAAAAAATATATATATCAGCTGTCACAATCTAGAAAGTGCGTGTCTGTGGAAAATGAAAAGCCCCAAGATTTGGCGTTTAAATCATACATAAAAACAGTACAGTATGCAAAGTAAAAATCTTCGGTAAAAAAAATGACTGTAAAAAAAAAAGTACCCTCTATTTTAGGAGGACTATTAGTTTCAATCTGGAGTTTTTGTAGACCAGTTTTGTGTAACACCAAAATAAATTATCAGTTCTGTCGTTACAAATTCGGCACCAATGAAAGGGGCGATTTTTCTGAATCCAGGGATGCAAACAGTTTTTCGACACGACTACTAGATTTTTTTAAATTAACTAAAGTCAGAGGCGGCTCAAGCGCTGAAAATTGGTGAAGAGGCACACAGTATTTTACGCTGTATTCATTTACAGAATATAAATTTACATTTAAATAAGTATTTTTAGTTAAGATTATGATTAAAAGTACTTAAATATTATTTTTGAGCTCTTCACCTATTTTCGGTTCACGAGCCGCCACTGACTAAAGTATGAAATTTTGGTGGCAACACTTCATTTTAATTCCTTTCAGTCATTTTAAAAAGTACATGGCCCAGTTTTACGATCAATTTAATGGTCAAAATCATTTTCGCAATCATTCAATGTATCAAATCAATAGTGTTCCATTAAACCAGGTATAGAAATTCACTGGAAATAGTGAAAACATGGGAAAATTTTATAAAAAGGATCTTTTTTATACAGATAAATCTTAGAAAGCCGTCATCGTTTTAATAAATCTGAAGGGCATTTCATAAATTCGATTTTAGGGGCATTTTATAAATTTCAATTTCGGGAAGGGACAGACAGCTTAAGGACCCCAAGTTTTGCAAGAATCGACTTCTATTTTATCTTTAAACATAATACAAGCATAAATTCCAATATGAATATTTAGAATTGCAAGTCGTCAATTAACAAAACTGCTTTTAGTTAATGGCCCTCTTCACTCACCGCCGCCGGAAGCCGAAGCTAATGTTATTTTATGGGAAAGTTTTCCTTACAAATAACTTATTAACTAATACATATTTTTAATTTCTGTTTTCATATTCTGAAAAATCCCAGCTGTTAAATGGACGGACCTCTTTTAAAAAATAATTTTTTTAATTTTTTATATTTTATTTTGAAGCTGCAAAATATGAATTTTCAATGTGAATTTTTTTCATTTTGCAATTTCAAAATAAAATATTAATAATTAAAAAAATACATTTTTAAAAAAGGTCCGTCTATGTAACAATTAAGAATTTTCTGAATGTGAAAACAGAATTTAAAAATATGTATTAGTTAATGAGTTATTTGTAAAGAAAAATTTCCCCATAGAATAACATTGGCTCGGGCTTTCGGCGACGGTAAGTGAAGAGGGCCGTTAAACAGAATTTTTTCTTATAACAATAAAATATTATTTAGCAATATCATACTGGCAACTTTCCAATAAGACATTTAAAAAACAACTAAACTCAACCGATTGCGTACGCGTTCCAAGTTAACATGCAAATCTTTTCTTGTTTCAAATGAATATCTCTGCTATCTATCAGGTACATGAAATTTAACATAATACATTGTGTTTGTAAACCGAAACTTATCCAACTAAAAGAAACACTGCCGACACGTTTCGAGTTTCTTCGCAGAAGTCAGATGAACCTATGCATTGTTTCTCAATATTTATCGGAAAGAGGAAACGCGATATTTTTCAACGCATCGACGGTTCACAAGGTGTGCCTGTTTTAGCTTTAAAAAGATAGCAAAAGGGAAGTCTCGTCATGAAATGGGGTTTAGCGAATTTCCTTTTTGAACACAACGGGATAATATCAAACAAAACAGTAACAATATATTAAGAGGCATAAAAATAATTTATCATACTTCCTCGATAAGAAATTTTGAGGTGATAAGGTAAAGACGTTTGTGAATTTGAACAGAAACAGTTAACCCTACAATTTAGTCTCAAAGAAAAGAAAGGAATGAAGTTTTCCCTGTATATTATTAAAGTGAAATTTTATTTAAAATTTCCGGGTCGAGTTTTCCAGGGTGGCCTGAATTACAACTTTTCTAAATTCCCTGACCATTTGTCGGCATTTTCCGTGACTTCCCCCCAGAGCCTGACTAAGGCAGGGGCATACGGGGCAGTTTCCCCGGGTCCCCACATCAAAAGGGGGCCCCAAAATTGAATAGAAAGTTTATTTTACGTTTCCTTCTTTAATGAACAATTTTTAAACAAAATATCAGCAAGGATATGAATTTTTCGCAGCTAGATGACAAGGTTAACAATAAGAAATAAAATGGATCTATAATGAGGTGAAAAATTTAAATACCTCCATAAAGTTCGGTTCTTCATTACTGAAGTAATGAACCAGTGCGGGGGGGGGGGGGGGGGGCAAAGACGTTTTTGCCCCGTGCCCCAATTCGGCTAAGTCGGACCCTGCTTCCCCCTGACGTATGCTGTTTATTTCCCACGAAAATTTCACCACATTTGCAAACAATTACGCGACTTACAATAATAAGCTCACAAATATGGCTTATTTCTACAAAAATTGTCAAAATTCCCTAACTTTTCCACTCATTTAAATTCCCTGACCAGTAGGCCCCCTGTTTTTGCAGTTAGGAGTTAAAATTATTAGAGATACAAATAGGCCCTAGGCCCCACCAGTGGCTGAGAGAGAGGTTCTGCTCTGAAAAAGTGGTAGACGGAAAGTGCCAGCTTCAATCCCAGGTCACGCTCGCCTGCTCAGCTGTTAGAAGTTTCTTCGAAGTTCGCGTAAATATGGGTTAAATAAAGACCCCCAAGACAGCAGTCTACCTACGCCTTGGACCCACGTGCAGCCAATTAGCCTTAACCCCCTACACTTCATTCAAAAATCAACTTTTTCGATTATCACTGTTTGAAGAACATGGCGCTTTTTATTTTAAGGAACAATTTAAAATTAACAAAATTAATTTGAATTTTTGTTTTTGAGATTGAAAATTTAAGCTCCGAGTTCACCTAGTGAAACTAGTATGTTGTGGCCACCACAAGACTTTCTTCTATATTTTCCGATACATATTCACTCAGTAACAATATTAAAAAAAAAAAAAAAAAAAAATGTTCTTTTTCGTTAAAAGTAAAAAAAATCGATAACTTTGTTTTAAATTATCAGAGATTTATAGTTCAACCATTCATTTTAAAGGTATTGACGAGACCTTTCGAAAGATACCCGTCTTGAAAATTTACTCCCCTCGAGGGGGGACTTCCCCCCTAAGGGGGGGTGGCGAGGCTCCTACACATACAAAAAAATTTTCCCAGTTGACTATCTCTATTATAAATAATTCTTGTAAATGTCATAATGATTACTAAAAAATAATTCTCTTTATGCACATTTATACAACATTTTGTCCTATATCACCATGTTAAAAATTTAGAAAAAGCGGAATGGCAATGCAACCTGTAAGACAATTTTTACCAAAAGTTGATAGGCACTAATTTATGTCAAGTTGCAACGACATACCAATTTGTATGAAATTCTGTGCAGTAGTTCCTGAGATACAGTTGCCACAAAATTTTGTCACACACACACACACAGACATTTTCTAAAAATGGTCAAATCGTGTTCTACAGCTCTCAAAACGTGTAAATACATCAAAAACCCGAGGTCGAAAATTTTTACGAATCCAACACTTTCTAAAATATTTGGATTTATTATGTTGTTATTTGCTCACTTAAAATAAAAGGAGACATACGTTCAAAGAATAGAATTTAAAAAAAAAAAAAAAAAAAAAAAAAAAATCGGGGAAAAAAAAAAAAAAAAAAAATTCATATTTGAACGAGATATCCTTATAATATACGAAACATTATATGGGTTAATTTGCATGAGAACGTAATTCCCACACTTCTTTTATTTCGGTGAAATTTACATATTAGACGGAACACATGGGAACTCATTAAAAGTGCGTACTGGAACTCACCAGAGCATCATTTCTGAAAAAAATCAAAAAGTCCCTGAATTTACATTTTTCTCCACTTACTTTTATTTTCTTATAAATACATCTTAATTTGTAATGTAACTTGGAACACAATTTTATTAATAGCAAGAGAATAGTAGTTTCTCACTCACTTTTCATACAACGGCTAGAAATCGTTATAATTAACTCTCTTCTTTCTTTCCTTTTTACTTTGTTCTATATGTAATATAGAGAAAGTATTGGATTCGTGAAAATTTTTGAACTCCGGTTTTCGATGGATTTACACGTTTTGGGATGTCTTGAACACGATTTGATAGTTTTTAGAAAATGTCTGTGTGTGTGTGTGTGTATCACGAATTTTGTGGACGCTGTATCTCACGAACCAATGAACGAAATTTAATCAAACTTGGTATTGAGTTGCACCCTAACATAAACTGGTGCTGATTAGATTTGGGGATCAATCGTTCAACAGGTGGCGCAGTGATCGCACTTTTTGTAAACTTTTAAAATGGAAGTATAGGACAAAATTTCGTATAAATGTGCATAATGAGAGTTATATTTATCGAGTGACAATAAAATTAATATGAATTTTTGATAATAGTAGTAGTTAACTAGGAAAAAAAAAATTGTGCATGGGGGGGGGGGGGAGTACTCCTCCTCCGGTGGGGGTAAAGTTTCAAGATGGGTATCTTTAGAAAGGTCTCGTCAATACCTTTAAAATGAATGGTTGAACTATAAATAAGTGAAAATTTATAACAAAGTTATCGATTTTTTTTATTTTAAATGAAAAAAAGATTTTTTTTTTTTTTTTTTTTTTTTCCAATATTGTTATTGAGTGAATGTGTGTATAGGAAAATATAGAAGAAAGTCTTGTGGTGGCCACAACATACTAGTTTTTATTTATTTATTTATTTTTCCGGATTTTATCAGTTATTGGATTTTTTCAGAGTATAGGTTTATTTATTTATATATAAATATTTTAATTTTATTTTTGTAACAGCAAATATGCAATTGACCCCGTAACTGCCTCGGGCGTACGTATTCGTTTTTCCGGAGTACGATCGTTTGTATTGTACTGCTACCAGTGAAACGACTGAGACGCCTTGGTAATGCAATTAAATAACCTAGAAATTAACCTTCAGTGTTTCCGAAAGATTTACTCATTTCAAAGTTGAAAGAGAATGGTGCACTTTGAAGTGAATCTTGTAAATTTTCCTCAGCAGATAAAGGGTTAATAAGACGATCTAAAAAATTAAAAACTAATTTATTAAAAAATAAATAAATAAATACAGTGGAACCTGTAAAAGCGACCACCTGACTAAAATGACCATTTTCCAATTTTAAAGAGACTTTATAAAGTGACCACCTGCGTATAGTGACCATTTTAGCCGGTCCCTAGGGTGGTTACTTTAGACAGGTTCCACTGTAATCTAAATATTTATGACTTAGAAGGAAATAAAATTTTATACATAAATAAAATATTCTAAAACTCTGTTTATATGATTTTTTACCACAAATATCTAGATTTAAATAAACAGTTATTGTTTTATTAAATCTTTCATATTTAACCACTTAACTGCCCAGGGCGTGTCTTTCCAAAGTACGATTATTTGTACTGTACTGCTACCAGAGAAACTAACTTTTGTTCCATAAAACGATGGATAAAATGGATAACTTCTCTGAACGACTTTTTTTAATTGGACATAAGTTGCTCTGTTATGCATTTTTTTTTTTTTTTTTTTTTGCAGTTTTTACTTAGTTTTCTAGCCAATTAATACGTTAATGATATAGAAGAAAGTTTTATGATGGCCACAGCATACTACTTTATTCGACAGTATATTTTGACTGTGTTTACTAAAATTTTGCATACTCAGACAGGTTAGGATTTCCAGTTTTTTTAACTGAAATATTAAAATTTTGAAAATCGATTTCTACACTGTAAAAATTGACTGTGATATAAACAGCAAATTATTTCATTATTAGTTTTCTTTTTTAAAAATAAATATTATTTATTGACTTCTTCTATAAAGGTCTGTCAAAGAAATTTTGTGAAAAGTGATTTAGGGCTTCCAAAATAAGAAAGAGCCTATTTCAATTTATAACAGATCAAGAACTAGTGCATAAAAATTCATGAAAATTTATATTTAATTGCACTTTTACATAAATTAGCATGTATCAACTTTTGGTGCATATTGGCATTACTATGCTGATTTTTTTTTTTTCCCCCCATTTATCAGAAGACTATATTTCAGCTTCTTCAATGTATAAATGCACCAGACTTAATAAGTAAGATGGCTATTAGTTCACCTTATGGTACAACAGAGACAGCTTTTTCGTTAAACCAATAATAAAAAAAATAAAATAAAATAAATCTGCTTTTTTTTTAAACACAACACATTTAAGATAAGTATGTAAAAAATACCAAGCTGTCATTAATAAAAACACGTACTTTTAAATTTATTTATTATCATACTTGATTGTAAAAGCAAAGAATTAAACAGTAAAACACACACACACACAAAAAAGTGTTAAACAATGAATAAGGATTTGGCAAGAAAACACCTTAAAGTGCAAAAACACACAATTGTTTCAGGTCAAAATAACTAAGTATGAACCTTCATTAAGTGCAAAAAATGTAGGTACAAGTGCATAACTGCTTTCACACTGCATTCATGTCTATTTTTTCTCAATCTGAAGATGGGTCATGTATAATTATTTCAACCGAAGACAATCATTGTATGTTTTTTAAGATTTATGATGACTGTTCACAGGTTTTTACTCATTAAGGAATTATTTAAAAAAAAACTTTCTCCAAAGACTCAGCATCTCAGGATTTAAAATTAGCAGTCGTTACATCATTAGGCATATTTTGCACCTAGAAATTTAAGTTTGACCCCCCCCCCCCAAAAAAAAAAATAATAATAATAATAATAAATTAAATAAATAAATCACATTCAGTCGTCATTTTTGACACTTAACATATGGACAGATTTAAAAAATGTTTGCTTTTAATTATTTAAAAAAAAAATTACATTATCAGTTTAAACACACACACACACACATATATATATATAAGCTCAATGTCAATAAAAACCAGCAAGTACAAAAATACATAAATGCAGTTTTCAAATTTTTTTAATTATTTTTCTACCTATTGCCATCATTTAATTTAGTTTATCTATAGATAATTAAAAATTTATCATGATAATTTCTGAAATACAGAATTAATTTAAATCAAATATGGCAGATATATGCTGAAAGTATAAATTAATAATTAAAAAAAAAAAATTAATTAATATTTTCGGTAGTTCTCACTTTGCTTGAAGATTTGATACTTGGAATTCGACTGACTTTAAAAATCAACTGACTAGCCGGTAATTAAAAAAAAAATTTCTGCTGTTTATTCTGTTTAAGTAAGTTTTTATTTTTTTTAAAGAATATAAATGTATTCATATTTTAACTTTTGTGTTTGTATTTATTATTTAAGTAAATAGTAATAATATTAATTAAAAAAGTAAGTTTTATCCTGTTATGATCCAATTGAAAAAAAATAATAAAAAAAGTTTTTTAATTGGATCAGCCTCAGTAGAGCATTTTGGCAACTAAGAATAATCTGGTGTGTCACTCACACGACTTTCTCTTACCCTGAAATTTAATACTATAAATACAGGTTGGAGATTAAGAGGTAAGATAACGAGTACTGTTATGCAAACCTATGTTACACAATTCAAATTAGGCTTCGGAAGAGTTTTATATGATAATTAGTTCTGTGCAAGGAGGGCGGTAGCCCCCCCCTCAACCCCCGCTTTCATAAATGCATCTACATTTATATAGAATTTAATTTGGTTATTAAAAAATAATTTATTAAAATTATTATTTAAACAAATTATCTTTTATGATAATGCAGACGATTTTCCTATTAAAGAAGTAGTATAACACTAAATAAAAAATTAAAAAAAAGTTGAATTTATTCTTATTAAAAAAAAAAAAAAAAAAATTGTTATAAATGAAAAAAATCGATAACTTTATTTTAAATTATTGCAGATCGACGGTTCAACCATTTGTTTTAAAGGTATTGGCGAGCTCTTCTGAAAGATACCCATCATGAAAATTTACTCCCCTCGAGGGGGGACTTCCCTCCCCCCGAGGGTGGAGGCAGGGCTCTTACATACACAAGTTTTTTTTCCCAGTTGACTATCTCTATTACAAAAAATATATATTTGTTTCATTTGGTTAGTGTAGTCTATAGATGTTAAACTCTACTTACATGCAATTTCCCCCATAGACGTAATGTATTTGAATACTTTTGAGTGTCCCTGTACACGAACCAATGGCTTCATCTTAACGAAAAGCTTACTGTAGCATCCCTGTATGATACACATTTAGAATACCAAGTTTGGAATTTCTGCTACTATTTGTTATTGAGATACGCTGATAACAGACACACACACACACAGACCATTTGCTAAAAACATGATTTTAGTATTTAGGGGACCTCAGAACATATAAGTATAACAAAAACTCACGTTCGAAAATTTGACCCTAAAACAATACTTTCTCGACCCTATGGGTAAGAGAAAGTAAAAAAGAAATAAGTGCCACTGACGCATGACTTTCACATTCTAATTTCTAATCCTGCTCAGTCTGCATGCTTCATGCAAAATTTTCAGTTGCTCAAACTCAAATAAAATGATAAAAAAAACACATCACCAAGTCTAAAAAACTTCATTTTTGGATCCAGGATACTTCAAAACTAGTGTTGCTAAATTGTACATTTTCCCCCCATAAGTTGTATTCTTTTTAGACTACATTCACACTGAAAATGATTTCTTGCTTTCCTTTGACTATAAGACTTTTAGTAATTTTTAGGCATGAAAATGCAAATCTGCCTAAAAGTCTGAACTTGTACATGATATAAAATTATCAAAATATAATGCAGAAATATATATATATTTCGTGTGTGTGGAGGGGGGGGGGGTAGAATTAGACATAAAAAATTTACAATTATTAATTTACTGTAAAATAATTACTTAATTTAAGAATTTTAAGGGGGAAAAACCAGCTATTTGCTTTTTATTTATTTATTTAATATTGTTGAAATGCTTGAATTTGATTCGGCAATTTGTTGCAAAATATATATGTTTAAGATTAAATTTTATTACGTTATATATCATGTATATATATATATATTAAGCACTAAGTACTTTTACTGATTTTTCAGCAAAATAATCACATACTGTAGGAATCAACTTTGACAAAACAAGTAAAGACACAAAGATTAACTGCTACATATTATTACATCACTAGTAAAAAGGGACATGAGAAGAATTAGCATAATCTGCTACACCCCCCCCCCTCCCCTGGTGAAATTTTTGTCACATTTTGACACAGACATTTTCTAAAATTGGTGAAATTGAATTCTAAAACTCTCAAAACATGTAAATCCACCTAAAGTCGAAATTTTTTACAACTCCAAAATCCAATACTTTATTCTATTGAACATAGAATAAAGCATTTTAAAGAAATCTGTCAACCATACTGAAAACACATGATTTATATAAGAATTTATTTTGACTTAAACTTTAGAAAAATTTACATAATTTTCAATAAAATGTACCAAGAATAAATTTTGGCAAATAAGTATAACATTTTAATTCTTTTAAATGCCCCTGTATACAAACCATTCAACCAATCTCCAAAAGTTTCAAGTAAAATCCCCATACGATAGAAATCTAGAATATCAATTAGGGCTTTAAGATTTGTCTTTAAATGATGTTGATAACAGACGCACAGACCAATTGCTGAAAACAGCATTTTCAGATACATGGAACCTCAAAATATGCAATTCCAAATCCTAGCAAAAACTCAGTTTGTAAAATTTCAATTTGACCCACAACAATACTTCTCTGCCATATTGCATCTCACTGAAAAAAAGTGACACAAGTCAAAAAGTAACAATTTTGAGTTTATGTCACTGAAAAATGTGCATAAAGTGCCCTAACATGCGTGAAAAATGCCACATCTCTGTTTCACTCTGTAATGAAATTACCTAACATGAAAAACTCCTGGATGAATGAGGAGGGGACACTTATGATATATCAAATGGCTATTATTCAAAGTATTCATTTATACTTACAATAAGTGATATTTGAAGAGTTCTCAGTACAACATAAAGGTAAATTAAACATTTATAATAAAAAATTTCAACAAAAATAAAATACAGTGGAGCACCTTTTATACGTTTTTCAACTTTGGTCCCAAACCATTCCATTGAAGATTTATTACTCACTTCCATTGGGCGACTTGGAAGATTTTCTTATTTCTTATCGTGTTTATTGAACATTATGGTTGAAGAAACAAGTTTTTTTTTTTTCTTTCCTTCCTTTTAATCATTTGCAAAAATGTCATCTTCGTTTAGAGAACAAAACACTTTGTCTTTAAAGGTTAAAATCGAAATCTTGAAAAAATTTTCTGAATTTCTATATTTTTAATTATCATTTAATTTTTATTCTACCTTTTAAAAATATTTTAAATTTAATTTAAAATATATCTTATTCGAATAAATGTACAGGAAATCATGAAAAATGATTAGACTTTTATTATTAATATGACTCTTTATTGTGTATTAATGTTAAAACGAATTTTCAGTTGTATGTTTTTTTCAGTTATACGTTTTTTAGGAACGGTCCCTTGAAAAACGTATAAACGGTGCTCCACTGTAATTATCATAAAATTCAGAGACAGTAAAAATTTTTTCAAAAACCTATGAATTCAGGGGTAGTCTTTGAAAAGTTTTACAAAGTTTAAATATCCACCTGAGAGGTAGTTATGTCAATTACACTTTACAGAGTGATCACAAAGCCCTGTTACCCCTAACTGTGCATCCACATAATCTAGACATGACCGCATTGTATTAATGTGAGATCATGGCAGAGGACAGCTTTGAGAGAGTGTGATCATTCTTTTTTATTCCAGAGTGTCCCCGTGTGTACACCATCTTTTTTTTTTTTTTTAATGGAGTAAGATTCTCCTCAACATACAATTTGAAATTCTCTTAAATATTGCAGCCGTGATGGCACTAAATGCACATTGCAGAGCCTCTAAGTTCGTCAACTGTCTCATAACACGTGACAGCAATATTATGTAATTCATAGTAAAGGGCAAAACTGGGAAAATTCATTAGTAGCCAGTGGCCACCAGAAGCAGTTTTTTTTACAGGCCACTTTTTTAAATTTGTGGCTACTTTTTTTTTTTAAAAAAATTAGAAATTAGAAATGTAATGATATGTTTAAAACGCTTCCGTACTTAACAGCAATATAAAATGACACAATCAAAATAAAAAGTATTATTAATAAAATTATGAATACTTTTACAAAATTATTTAGGGACGATTCCACTGGTAACTGACTGACATTCATAAAGTAAAACAAGTATTTTGTTAAATACTATGAAAAAAATACAACTTGCAAAATAATTTTTTTCTCAGTTAATTGTCTTTCTCTGTTGAATTCAATGGTGTAGTTGGATTCAAAAAATAATTTTTAGGTACAGTCAATAACAAAAGTATCCGAACACTAGCAAAAACTCCTATGTAAAAAAAGTAGAGTTAATACTGTTTTGTTAAATAAATCCTTCTCGAATCATGTTCTTAGACTGACTAAGAACAAGAATTTATTTAACAAAACAGTATTAACTCTACCTTTTTTATATAGGAATTTTTGCTAGTGTTCGGTTACTTTTGTTACCGACTGTAATTTTATAAAACAGCAAGGCTTCTCAAAATTCAGAAAAGTAGGGTTAAAAAAAATAGTAAGTTGATTTAGAAAAACTACAATTTTGAAATGTTAATGAGATGAATAAGTTGTTCATAGCAGCTGCAAATTATTATTGAATTAAAGATAGAACTTTCTTCTGAAAATAACTATACAGATTTTGGCACAAAATAATCAATGGTAGGAAACTTACAAACTTTTTCAAAACAATGTAATAGGTCACAAAAGTGACCACTGTGGTGGCCACTAAAAGCAAATTTATTAGTGGCCACTTTTTAGCAGCAAGTGGCCATGTGGCCGGTTAACCAGTGCTAATTTTGCCCTGTAAATACATAGTAATCAGTAACATCTATGTATTCTTCGATCACATTTCATGAAACCATGGAAGCATCTGCACAAGTGCTAACTCAACAAGTCCAATGCTAAAAAAGGGGTGACAGTCATCTGACTCTGAGAAAATGAGCAATAACAGAGCACGGAATTATTGGATGTTTTCCAAATTTCAAACTGTTGGTCATGCTGGCATCCCTCCAACATTTTTGGACGTGTCCTCACTTCTAGTTTTAGGATATGTGGTCACACTGTAATATATAGGGTGCAACGAAACTTTATGATCACACTGTAGGTTAGTCTATGCTTTAATGTTACATTTAAAATGATTTTTCTGAAATAATGCATTTTTAAGTTGTGTCACTTTTCTTGCCAGGGTACAATGTATGTGTAAGAGAAAGTAAAAAACCAAACATTTGAATATTTCCAATCTAGTTACTTTACTGTCAAAAAACAATTTTGCTACAAAATGTAGTTTTAGACAGTTTGGCAAAAATAATTTTTTACTATTGTGTCTAAAATGTAACCAGCTCAGTATCAAAGGTATAAAACACTCATTTTGACAATGCACGTGGGATTACCTGATCATTCTAATGAAACAAAATTATCAGATAAGTTTACAATAGTCTCAAAAAACTTTGACAAAATTAAAACAAATTAACATGCACAATATACATGTTGTTCATCATAAACATGGTATTAAATCCTGAATTAAGCTAATAACTGGTATAAGTAGGCTTTCTTCAATTCCTCACCATACATTTTTTCCTGAGACATCTACTATAGGGTATATTATATTCATATTAAGAGTAAAGCCGCTATCAAACAAAGAACCATACGATAGTCTTTAGCACAAAATACCTCATAAACAGATTTTTCATGCGGGAAACGATCCAAATATGCCGTCTGATACAAATTGCCGAACGTATGTTCGTCAATCACGCATTTTCGACAGTTTAAAGGACATACAGTAGTCTTTAGAATGAAATCCTCTAACCTCTAATCAGAGGATCGTGATTACAGAACACCCTCTATTATTTTCCCTTGTAAACATCCTTGGGGGAGAATAATAGCCAAATGTTGGGTCCGTTGTTTACATTTCTGGATTTCGTTCTTCCGTTTATGCTTAAAAACAACCCCACTGAAGTCGTTTGGTCGCTTTTGAGCGGCAATAGCTTATATTTTAGAATATATCGTCTTCCGTCTGATAGTACCTTAAGTAATGCACTCAGCCGA
The DNA here is from genome assembly GCA_963930645.1 of Salticus scenicus. Classification (NCBI taxonomy): domain Eukaryota; kingdom Metazoa; phylum Arthropoda; class Arachnida; order Araneae; family Salticidae; genus Salticus; species Salticus scenicus. The sequence goes on along the minus strand of OZ005661.1, from coordinate 217,342,649 downwards.
TCCTTCTGGAAAGTTGTAGACTGAAACATCCTACCTTCCAGGCTCTTCTTTTCCATTTTGGTACATTCACCTTATCATAATTTGCTGATTAATTTTATTAGGGTAAATTTCACATTCTAGTTTTCAGCAATTCTAAACTATTTTCAGTGCAATAAAGTAATCACCATAATGCCAACTGATGCAAAATTTTTCCTCATACGCTTATTTAAGAAAAGTTAAATTTTGTATACCTAACTCATGAAGTTTCCAAACATTCATAATCAATGACATTTTATTTTAAAACTGGCTTGACGTCTTCACAATAAAAATAATCCTCATAAAGCATGTTTACGTGAAATTTTTTTTCTTCTGACATGTTATGAAAATCTTAAATTTCGAATAACTAAAAGTTTCCAAATTAAAATGTGACCCACCAAGTTTTTACATGCGGTTTACAGTCCATATTTCAAAATTAAAACAAATTAATAAACTTTCTGAAAGAAAAATGTAGAAACAAACTGAAATGCACATATAGTAATTCACAGCAAATCTACTTAGATCCCAATACTATTATTTCTTTGATTAGGTATACCTTCATAGTGGTAGAAACGTAACAGTGAAATGCCAGTATGCTTGATACATAGTGGTGGTGTATTGGATTTGGATACATGACCTATTGCAACACTACTTGGTAGTCATTTGGAAAAGTACAATATTAAGTCAAATCTTTCATGATATTCAGAATTTTTTTAAATGTACACATACCTGTAGCCCAGCAAACCATTTTGTTTTTAAGATTCGGCCCACCATGAGAAAAGGTTGGCCATCCCTAATTTAGAGTAAAATTTTACTTTTAATTTTCAGAAAAAATTTCAGAAAATTACGTCAAAGTCATAGATTCAAAGAATGTCAAAAAATATATGTATACAAACAGAAAATAAAATATATCGGCTTTGGTTATTGCATTAGATGCTTGTGTAATTTAGAAACAAGTACAAAAATGGTTCTGCATAAGCAATTTTGTCTAGAATAAAAACAAAATTTTACAATGACACCTTTTTGTGTAGTTTATGCTTATTATTTATTTTTTTTTTTTCCTATAAAAAGGAATTACATGTAATTTCAAAAGGTCAGAGAAATAATTATTTACATGACACTGTCTATAAAAATACCAGTCATTTTATTAAAAATCCAACAATAAAAAAAAAAGTCCTTAGATCAAAACACAATAAAAAAATCCTGTTTCAGCAAGCTTAAAGGCAAAGGTAGATTTCTTTATGTTAATGTTACAAAAGTAAAGAAATATTACATATGCATTAACACACACTTGGCCAATGGCTTTGTTTCTACACATTGCATTATTTATGTTGCTATTCTGTTTTCAAAAAATTTATTTTTCAATTACAAAAAGGTTTTATTCATTCTACTTAAAATTTTAGGCTATATTTATTGGTCAGTAAATGTTTCAATTTTTTAAAATTCAAGATCATAATCATTCAACAAATAGAAGTCATAAAGATATACAATCCCAGCAATGGTGAATCCCGGAGGGGGCTATTGGGCTACAGCCAACCTCCCCACTCAAGCTGAATCAAAATTATAAATTTTATTTAAAATCCATATAACTGTTGGTTCGATATCAGTCTTTTAAAGTAAAATAATAGAAAATAATAGTAAAATAAAAGTGAAAATGCACTTGAGATCTTACTATGGTCAAGCACTGGTGAGCCTGGCGTTGCTAAGACAAGTCAAATACAGTTAAGTTGTAACGGTTTTTGGATAGTTATTTCATTGTAATTTTTATTGAATTATTGAAAGTTTTGTAATGTGTTTTTGTGATTCTTTTTGACAAATGAGTAAAAATTGTAAAGTGAAATTGTTTTGGTTCACATAAGCTGGAACATTAACATTAGTTAACATTGAACCATTTGGGCACTACTAAATTTCAATGTTAATTGTTACGAATTTAGTAAATTGTATGATTTGGCGAGATTTTGGTGACAAGATTTGTGAGTTAGCAATGAAATTTGTGATTTGGCAACAAAATTTAATAGCTGACGACGAAATTCGTTATTTGACAACAAAATTTGGCAAGCGTGGCGATGGAGAATGGCAGCTTTGACGTCATATTTTCTTCCCACACGAAAACCTCATATGTCTTTACAGACCAATATCTTGTTTCCACAAGATAAAAATTCGAAGGAAGCTGTAACATATTACTCTCAATTTCAATCATAAATTTTAAATTCTTATCTAAACTGGTGTTCTAAACTTTTTACCACAAATGATATTTGTATTTAGACTATCATATTTTAATTTTATATTTTTAAATAAATAATTAAAGCGGTTACCATTTTTTTTTTTTTTTTTTCAGTGATCTTTTTTAATATTGTTTGCATGTGGCATAAGCATCAGATTATAAATTTAAGCTATAGAAAAAGTCAGCTTCATCACAATTGACGAAAAATCACTTTTTACCTTGTAACTTTTAATTTAAGCAACTGAAACTATCGATAAAGTTTAAATACAAAAATTGTTCTTTAGGGTAAGGAGGTAATTCGCCTGATTTGAAGTTTTTTCCTATTTTCAATATTAAAGAAATTATGGGCAAATGAAAATTAACACCCCCCCCCCACCACCATTTTGAGCTGGACACCCCATCTACGAACTGGACCAAGATTTTTACTGTCCTAACAACATATCCCGAGCTGGTTAAATTTAAATAAAAATTACTCCAGTTATCATGTTCACAACTTAACATGGGAAAAAGCGTTATACATATATATATATAAACTTTTGAACGGAGGGTGGTTTTGGGTTCTAGGGCAGAGTTTCCAGTACTGTAGCATTTTTCGCGAAATGCTAAAAGACTTATCCAAAATGCGAAAATGAAATAACATGTTTTTGCTTTTTTGCTAACTTGCATCTTACTAAACACAAATTGAAAAAAAAAAATCTTCGGCAAAAATCTTATAATGAATCTTTCATGGAAAAAAAATCGCAACATTGATCAAGAAAAATCCATCGTTTCATGCATATATAAGAAAAATAAAACACTGAACTATGCATAAGAATCGCATACAGGAAATCAATTTGTAAATAAATTTGAGGCATTTGTAAAGTGGTCTAATATGAAAGAAAGAAAAATTATAAACCATAAAGCTTTGAATAGTAATATACAAATTTCACTTATATTACTTTTTTTTTTTTTTTTTTTGTAAGTTATGATTTTATTTTCAGATACAGTATAAGCTTAATGTAGTTTTACATGCTATAGTGATAATTATATCTCCAGAAAAAGAATATAAGTTGTATCTAAGATGTTCATATTGCTTTTAAAAAAAGTTTAAAATATAAAGTAATATTCTAAAAAGTTTAATATTTTTCATTCCTGCCAATAAAGTTAAAGCATATGCTTGTTTGTACTATATTCTATTTGATCTGGTTACAGTGGTTAGTACAATTATTAATTACTTTTTTGTTTTTCATTTCTAATTAAAAAAATTTTTACCTTCTGTGTATAACTCTTTAAAGACCTTATTAAAAACTTTTAAGTTTAATTTACAAAAAAAAAATCAAACATATATGTGGCGTTTTGAATAATGTGTAAACTGATATTCATTTTTTTCTACTGTTTCTGGCTAAAGCTTTTTTTTCTGATTTTAGTTTTTTTGCGCTAAAGAAAATTTTTACTTAGCTTAAACCTGTTCTAGAGGTTGTGATCGGTGAAGATATGAAGAAATTGTGTCATGAGGACCATTGCAATAGGTAGATTTCCTATAAGGAGTCTACCTAAAAATAGCTTCAGGCAATTCACATGTCTTGGTTTGAAGTTAATACATATTTGCTGAACTGTTGTTTGACCAAAGATCATTCTAAAATCCAACCTAACATAAGAAATTTAAACCCAAGCTTCGCACTATGTAATGTAAATTTTCTCTCCTTACAATACATTGAACATTTTTTTTTTTAAACTACCTTCAAAATGCATTATACATTTTATTAAAATTGAGTTTGATTCATAATACTTAAGTTTGAAAAGGTTTTCATAATACATATATATATATATAATATTATGAAATACCTTCTTGAACATTGCACAAAAAGAAATAATGTAACACATGAAAAACAGGAAACAATTTAAAATACATATTTTTGAAAAATTAACAATATTTATTATGAAGCCATACAACATACAATATTTTTTCCAAAGTTTTAATTGTATGTTATATGCAATTGGGTGTAATTTCTGTTGTACTGTATGCATTTGCCTATATATATATATATATACAATTAAATATGCTGGAAAATGAAGTCTCCAGTTCAAAACAACACAGCTTGATAGCTAGCAACTATTGGTCATTGATTAAATTTAAATATATATATATGAAGACAGTTTAAACAATAAAGTTAATTACTGAGACAGCTATTGAAATTAATTGTTTTGGAATTAATTACATGAGCTTCTGAGAAGCAGGGGTGATTGTGACTCAAAGGTAAAAACCCTGAAAATTAGATCCTCAAATTAGAAAAAACCCAAAATATCAAATAATACTCAAACTATTTAGGCCAGAAGCCCTAAATCCTTTTACATTTCTTTCACATATCACCTGGTTAACAAATGAACAACCAATGAAAGCAAAAAATAACTTTATAGGAAATATGAAAATACAGATGGGTTAGAGTAATAACCCTGAACACAAACACCCCTGTTAATGAAAAGTGTTGAATATAGACTAAATAACCCAAAGATTAAAAATGGCTTTTATATTAAATGCCTTTCACAAATCACGATTTTTAATATTAAGTTTTAACTTTAAGAGAGCAGTGAAGAATACAAAACAATATTAAAAAGCAACACTAAAAATGCTTTTAATTATTTTTAATATGCAGGAATTTATATTATAAAAGTTTTAGCAGAACATTCTGCATGTTGTTAAAATATTTTTTGGCACAGACCGAAGTATCACTACGAGATTTAAAATTTAAAACTAGATAAACAAAAGCATTCTGCAGATTTCACATTAATAAAATATAGAAATATACATTAACTGATAAATAAGCATTGCAAAAACGCTGTCAAAAGGTGTACTTTTTATATAATTTTTAAAAAATACATAACAGCATATATATAATGATTAAAAAAGAAATTTGTCAAATTAACTCAAAATTGATATTAATTTTTCTAATATACCCATTTATATATATTTATAAAATAAACAACAAATGTATACATGGCACATTGGCGTCATGTGTATTCACGTATTAAATTTTAGAATGCCCAAATGTTTATCTTTTTTATGGCTTATCATATTTAAAAATAGACAAAAATTTATCGATTCAAAAAGGAACCATATAAAAATTTCATATATATATATATACATTTTTTTTTTTTTTTTTTACCGTTTGTTTTAAAAGAGATAATCTAGCAATATCGCAAAAAAGAAAATTAACACGGATCGTCATTCTAGAATTTTTTTACTGCAGTAAAAACGTTAAAAATAGCTACACTACTGCACCCATATCGTATTCTTTATGCAAATAAATCTAACTCAGCAAATTAAATTCGCCATATCTAAGAAACTCACCATTCATAACAATCTTTAACATTGCTTTAAAATCGATATGCAACATTACTGTAGTTCAAATAAACATACGCATTATCTAACAACAAATGCAATTCTTCAATTTGGGTTAAATTAGTATCATAAATATTGTTTTTAAGTAAAGTTATATCCAAACTATGGCAGAATGCAGAGTTTTAAGACCATTCTAAAAAAGTAAAAATAAATAATTTTCGGACCTACACATGTTATTTTTGTATCAAAGTACGAGTTAACCCTGTCGGTAACCAACATCGTTAAAGAACGCTATGAAAATTACAATTTATCAATATGAATACAGCTAATGCATACTAAAATCCTATTCCATTATCTGACTGCCGATTTAACACAGAATATGTTCTAATGTTTTAACTGTATAAGCATTGTAGCATTACATTTCCTAACTTAGCCATTTATGGTAGCATTCAAGGCCACAATACAGTGGCTACATTTTAAAAGACATTAAGTTACATTATAAGCAATAATTAGACCCCCTAGCTAAGGAATATTGATGAAAGGTCCCCCTTCAAGTTGTGACCATGTGTGATTGTTATTATTGCTCAGCTGAGTACTTACCAGTTACGTATTTCTCGTCACAAACTTTGCCGCAACCCGAATGGATAAATTGCTGGAAACGTAGCAGCCACGTCAAGATGCCTCGACTTCGTCACTGAAGAACAAGGCTCGTCACTTGCATTGAAAATGTATTAGTGCGCGATAGGACGCTGTCATTGGATAGTTTCGTATTACGTAATCTCACCGCGTCTCGCAATAACTTCATTGGAGGAAAAATGAACGCCAGATGAGTAAATAAAAGATATTTGTTACAGGTTAAAATAAAATTTAATTTAGAACGATAGTGATATTAATTAGATTATGCAAAATATTTTAAACAAAACATATAGCAAATAGTCACGTGTTTTGGAACTATTTCTAATCGGAAAAAAGCATCACATTCTAAAAATATAATTAAACAAATACGTGTTTTGCGAAAAAAAATTATATTTCCGAGTGTTTTCCTGTTTGAATAAGAATAAATGAATCCGTAAAAGATAAATAAAACACTGAAATTAGATAAGCTTTTTCTAAAGAAGGAAATTTTTGGTACTCTACTAGATGCAACAGATGATATAATTGCAGTTTACCACTAAATACAGATTTTATAAAGTGTATTTATTCATCAAATTATTATTATTATTATTATTATTTATTTATTTAGTGCATAAACTAAAAAAATTCAGGAGACTTCGAGAACAATATGAAATTTTTTACTCCCTTCACTAATATATTTTAGTTTTCTATTGTTTATTTCCTCGAAATAAATTATTACATAAAAAATTAAAATCGAAGCCTATTTTTGTTTTCTAAGTAAAAGATATATAATTGTATACAAAACAGAATTTAATTTAGTACAACAGTACTTTTTTTTGTAATCTATTCTTTCATATGAAGGCATGCGATAGCTATGTTTCGTCCCTTAGCAACGGTTACTATATTCATTTCTTAAAATTTCTTTGTTACAACTTCAGTATAGGACCCCCTTTGTGGCTTTTAAATTTCTGTTGTCATTTTCGCGGTGAATTAAAATTGCCAAAAATTTCATAGTTTGGGATTTTCTCGGACATTTTATTAAAGGGTCGGTTAAAAAATCCCAAAGTCTGAAACGAAAACCGTAGGCAAGGAGGGTTCCCGTCAGGCCCAGTCCCCCCCCCCCCTCCCACTTCCCCTCACCCAAATAAATGATGAAATTTTATTTTCTTGTAGTCTCATGTACAAGGCAAGCATTGCTGCCTAAAATAATGTTTTGAAAAATACTAATCCATTTACAAATAATTTAATAAAACCTATTAAATCAATTTAAGGGGGCTGGGCTTCCCATTATATTCTTTTTAACACTTTCGAACGGCGTTGAAAAGTGTTAATGACTTCGGTTTGTTTGTTTGTCCGTCTGTCTGTCCGCGCTCTATTTCCTGTAAATATTCATGATTTTTTTTTTTTTTTAATTGATATATGTTATTAAAGTTCACTATCGGATGTTCCTTATTGAAAATGGAGTGAACATCTTTACTGATTTGGGTACAGGGACACCGGAAAGTATTCCAAAGCATTGTGTTCTATGTGAGGCATTTCTATAAACCATATTTTAATACCTTTACTTTACACATATCTCAATGAAATTGAAATATGTTATTCAAGTTCACTATCGAATGTTCCCCGTTGAAAATGGAATAAATACCATCACTGGTTTGTATACAGGAAAACCCGAACATATTCCAAAGCATTGCGTTCTGTGAGAGGTATTTCCATAAACGAAATTTAAATAACTTTACTTTGCACAGATCTTAATGAAATTGAAATATGTTATTCATGTGTACAAAAAAATGCATTCCATCATAGAATACAGTATAATTAGTATTAGATTTACAGGGCCCACACAAAAATATTCCGTTACATTAAAAGCTATTATTGGAAATTGCATTTTCGTTTATATTAAACGTTTTTGTCATTTTCTAAATGTTTTTTAACTGTGAATATGATTTCAATTTGTGTATCTGTCTGTCCGGCTGTCCATCTTTCTGTCTGTCCGTCGGCCTATCCCCATCGTCGCTAAATATTTTCAGAATTTTTTTAAATTGATAGATATTATTCAAGTTCACTATAGAATGTCTCCTATTTAAAATGGCTTTAATAGGTCTTGTACAACTGGTTTGTGTACAGGGACACCCAAAAGATTCCACTGCATTGCGTTTTAGACAGACATTTTTATAAATCACCTTTAGATAACTTTCTACTGCAAAAATCATAAAGAAATTGACTTTAATTGTTAATATTCTACAGTAATGTTTTGTATAGAATATGATATGGTTAACCTTCAGATTTACAGGGCAACGCTAAAATATTCAGATACATTAAGGGCTACAATTAGAATCACAGAGCTGCATTTTCTTTTGCGTTAAGCATTTAACACTTTCCAACAATGTTTAAGAGTGATTATGAATACAGTTAGTGTATCAGTATGCCTTTCAGTCCTTCTGTCTTTCCGTTGTATGATAACGTAGGCAAAGAACACCGAAAGTTATACAGCAAGTACGTGCAGTTAGAAAGTGTTAATAATCAATGCGTACCGCATGATTTTTCGTTCTTGTCTCTAGAGAGTCGCCAAATCCAGTCAACCTCAATCTCGCTATATTTATTCCCTTAATTTCATTCACTTTCTTGCTATAGTTATAATGCTATAACAGACTACTCTATGTCATCAATTAAATCTTTTTTACTTTCTTCTGTATTCAATAGAAGAAAATATTGGATTCGTAAAAATTTTCGACTTCCAGTTTTTGATAGATTTAGATTTTTTTGAGAGACCCAGAACACGATTTGACTATTTTTAGGAAATGTCTGTGCGTGTGACAAAAATTTTGTTCCAGCTGTATCTCAGGAACTATTACACCACACAAAACTACATATAAATTTAAATGCAATTGCACCATGACATAAATTAGTGCCTATTACTTTTTGGTAAAAATCGTCCAATAGGTGGCGTTGCCATCCGGATTTTTCTAAGTTTTTAACTTGGCGGTATAGGACAAAATTCCTTATAAATGTTCACACAATGACAATTACTTTTAACGATTAATTATAAAATTAAACTAGTTGGCATAGATGGACTCTGCTCAGTTCCCCATCATATTTATGTTCTCATACATTTCTAGTGCGAGACATATTATAATCATGTTAAGAGAAATGAATTTGACCAATGCTTATCACAGTGACAGAATGAAATCCCCGCCTAATAGGCTATCCACCGTTCACTTCGATATATTTATCTTATTCTAATCAATTTATTTTATCAGGGTCAATTCCGTTGTTTAGTTTTCATGCTACTATTTTCAATGTAATAATCCTCAAAATTCCTATTTATATGAAAAATTTTCATTTTCGCTATGTTGATAAAATCTTAAATTACGAATAACTTACGAAATTTCTCTATTAGAATATTTGTAGTCAATCATGTTCAAACAAGTATCATAAATGTTATTTTGAAGTTGTCTGATATATTTATGATCCTCAAAATGGACGTTTATGCTCAATTTTGCCCTATTCTGCCATATTAAGTAAATCGTAAATTTTAAATAACTTATTAATTTTTTTAATTGGAAAAATCATAGTCTACGATGTTCATGCCAGTATCCTAAATAATATTTCAAAAGTGGTTTGACATCTTTACGACGAAAATATCCCTCAAGATTGACGTTTATGTGAAATTTTGCTCTATTCTGCCATGTTAAGAAATTCGTAAATTTCCAATAACTTACGAAATTTTTATATTGGAAAATTCATAGTCAATAATATTCATGCCAGCGTCTTTGTTTGATTGGTTGTTCATGATTAGTGTCTTCTGTCCCGGTTCCCAATACGTGCGGTAGCGGGTTGTGCCATACTCACGCGCCCTTTCCTCTGTCTACCTATTTTAATTTTAGAACCACGAAAGCAAGTGCATGTGTATTCACTTCTCAGACAAGAAATTTAAACCACACATCAAAAATCGCCTTTATGAGGTAATTTTAGAACAGAATTACGCTTGAAATTCTATCCCTTTCCCCGGGTAAAGCGCGGAATTTTGAAAAATTCCATTAAAGTGCATGTGCGTGCATGTAACCAACACACACGCACCAAAACGAGCTATCCTGAAGTAAAGCAAAGTTAAGCTTGAAAACGTGTTTTTTCTTACCCCTCCCGTTTCTAAAGGGGCAAAAGTGGGGAAAATCTCAAAATTCAGAAAGAGTGCATTCTGGGTACACATAAACACATCACTTAGCAAAAAATCCTGATACTGAGATTAATTGGAGCAGAGTTATGCGTGAAAAATAGTATTTTTGACCCCACTCCTAAAGAGGGAATAGAGGATTTAAAAAAATCCCATTATAGTGTATGTTGGGTACATCTAACCAACCCACACACCAAAAATTACCTACGTGAAATAGTTTGAAGTAGAGTTACGCTTAAAAACGTGTTTTTTCCCCTTCCTCCCTCGCCCTTAAAAGGGGAAAATTCTGTCACGGTGGGTGTTGAATGCACATATCTACTCACACCGAAATATGTGACTGCAGCTCCAATTGATTCTGCAGAATAAAAAATTAATTGAACGCGAAACGGAAGGGCGACTCTGGACATCTCCGCCCCCCTTGTATATCACCCTCCCCACACACACACACACACGCTAAAAAAAAAAATAACAAAATTTAAAATGGGTTTTTAGATATATTTCCCAGAAGACGCGCAACCGTTTTCAACCTCTTTGTAACTTTTTTTGGTAGAGTTCTACTAAAAACCCCTTAATTGTGAAATTATTCCCCACACAAAATCGAGTTTTCGTTCCTCCCCTCTCTTTTAAAATCGAAAATTTCAAAATATCCGAAGTTTTTAATCTATATATCAGTATACAAAATGATTAAACATTGATTTTAAATCTTAACAAAAATTCTTTCCTAAACAGAATTTAACTCTAAGTACTATAAAAATGGGTTATGGGGGTGGGGGTGGGGGGAGGAAGGATTACTTGAATCCAAAACGATAAAATTAATAAAGTCGCTCCCGGCGATAGTTTATTGAAATAATGGATATAGTTCGTATATCCTTCGCCCATATCTATTGCTTCAATAAATCAGTGCCAGAAGCGATTTTTAATCGTTTTGGATTCGAGTAATCTCCAACCCCCCCCCCCTCCACACACACACTTTCCACGGTCCAAGTTACCCATATATATGGTAGGGAAAATATTGTTTTTGTATAAAATTTTCGAAATTCAGTTTTTGTTATATTTACACGTTTTAAAGTCCCCTGAATCCGCAAACCATGTTTTTAGCGGTTGGTCTGCATGTGTACCTGTTATCAACATATCTCAAAAACAAATAAGAGCAAGAAGTTCACACTCTGTATGTACTCTAAATCCGGGATGCTACACTAAATTTTTCGTTGAGATCAAGCAAATGAGTCGTGTACAGGGACACCCAAGAGGATTCAAATACATTACGTCTATGACATGAGAAAATTGTAGGTAAGTAGAGTTTAACATCTATAAGCTTCACTAAATTAAATTAAATGAATATATATTTTTATTTTCTCTTACCTATAGGGTCGAGAAAGTATTGTTTTGGGGTCAAATTTTCGAACGTGAGTTTTTGTTATATTTACATGTTCAGAGGTGCCCTGAATACAAAAATCATGTTTTTAGCGAATGGTCTGTATGTCTGTTATCAGCATATCTCAAGAACAAATAGTAGAAGAAATTCCAAACTCGCTATTCTAAATGTGTATCATACAGGGATGCTACAGTAAGCTTTTCGTTGAGATGAAGCGGATGGTTTGTATACAGGGACATTCAAATACATTACGTCTATGGCGAAAATTGCAGGTAAGTAGATTTTAACATCTGTAGACTGCACTAAACCAAATGAAACGAATATATATATATTGTAATGGAGATAGTCAACTGGGGAAAAAAATTGTGCATGTAGGAGCCTCGCCGCCCCCTCCCCTTGAGGGGGAAGTTCCCCCTCAGGATGATGGGTATCTTTCATGTAATGGTAATTTTCATGATGGGTATCTTTCAAAAGAGCTCGCCAATAGCTTCAAAAAGAATGGTTCAACCATCGATCTGCGATAATTTAAAACAAATTTATCGATTTTTTTTTTTTTTTTTTTTTTTTTTTACTTTTAACAAAAAAAAAAAAAAAAAAAAAAAAAAAAAAAAATGAAATAATCTTTTTTTTTTTTTTTTTTTTCTTTTTCTTTTTTAAATATTGGGAATAAAATGGACTTTTTTTTTTTTTTTTTTTTGGTATTTAGTGTTATACTACTTCTCTAATATGGAAATCGTCTGCATTATTACAAAAGATAAATTTTTAAAATAATAATTTTAATAAATTATCTTTTAAAAACAAAATTACTTTTTAATAACCGAATTAAATTCTATATAAATGTAGATGCATTAATGAAACGGGGGATTGAGGCGGGCGGTAGCCCCCCCCCCCTCACACAGAACTAATTATCATATAAAACTCTTCCGCAGCCTAATTTGAATTGTTTAACATAGGTTTACATAACAGTACTCGTTATCGTACCTCTTAATCTCCAACCTGTATTTATAGTATTAAATTTCAGGGTAAGAGAAAGTCGTGTGGGCAGATTATTTATATACGTAAGATTATTTATATTACCAGATTATTTATATACGTAAAATCAGGTTTTATGTGGAATATGGTATGAAAATCAGTCACCATTCGATTACAGGGCTACACAAAAGAACTAGAATATAGTGGTACAATACTTGAAAATTTATGGAAGTGTATTTATGGTTATGCTGTGTCTTATTATTGCGGTGTGTACATAATTTTTAGAAGACATACAGGACTGCCAATAATTAGACGAAAATATTCTTTTTTATTGAATGTAATTAGTTAGACATGTTTTACTATAATAGTTTACCATGTCCCGGAAAATTCCTCAAGAAACATTCACCGTGCGTTTACAAGGCTACACAAAAGAACTATAATATAGTGGGACAGAGCTTGGAAATTCCTGGAAGAACATTTCAAACTGTGTTATACGTATACGTTATTAATATAGGATTATATATAAGACCACAATGTGGTATGTATGTAATTTTTTGAAAATATACAGGACTGTGAATAATTAAGCGAAATCATTCTTTTTTATTCAATGTAATCAGTGGAAGTATTTTACTACATTATTTTGTCGTGTTCATAAAAACTGCTTAAGAATTGAAATTAGTTCCTCATACCCATACGGTAAATAAAGTATTTTTATTTTTACTTTCTGAACACTATAGTGAGGAAAGTATTGTAATCATGTAAAAAATCCAAATTTGAGATTTTGATGTTTCTATAGGTTTCGAAGTCCCCTGAGTCCGTTTCCACTATTTTTACGATGATGTATGTATGTGTGTGAGTGAACACGCTAGCGTCTAAACGCTTTGCTCGAATGAGCTGAAAGTTGGTACGTATGTTGTAAGTCACCATAGCACGAACCCTATTGATTTTGGTGAATCTAGCATTTATAGTTTCTTTACAGGGACACAAAGAAAATTTCTGTATCATTATGGCCTATGGGACGAAATTTTTAAAAGTGTGATAGCGTTTAAACGCCTTATTAAACTGAGCAAAAAATTTATACACATGTTATAAGTCACAGTTGCACGAGCTGTATAGATTTTGGTGAATTTAGCACTTACAGTTTTTTTCCAGGGACACAGAGAAAATTCTTTATCATTGTGGCCTATGGGACCAAATTTTTAAAAATGCAATAGTGTCAAAACGCCTTATTCAATATCGCTGAAAATTTATATGAATATTGTAAGTCACTGTTGCACTAACTATAAGCATTTTAATGAATCTAGCATTTATAGGTTTTCACAGGGACACAGCGAAAAATTCTTTATCATTATGATCTACGTGTTTGGTAAAATAGCGTTAAATTAAACATCGTGTACTGCATGAAGAAAAATACTCAAACACCCTATTATAATTTCTCTTTTGTTTATTTAATAACTCCTCTAACTTTACTTTATCTACAAAACCGTTAATTACTCAATGTTCGGAAAGTCAAGTGGAGTCACTCCAGATTTTTTTAGCTAAGTATTCACCGCTTTCTTTCTTTCTTTCTTTTTTTTTTTTTTTTACACGATTTGAAGTTTCCTTAATACCAATGTCAAGTTTTTAACGTTTGATCTTTGTCTTTGTCTCTGTCTGGAAAATAATTATACGTTAAAAACTTTTTATATACCATGTTTTTAAATTTTCTGTTGAATCACAGCTGTAGAACTACATTAGCACTTTATCAATGTGTAGAAAATCTTTAAAATGATAATGACGTCATTTTTTGCCAGATGCATAATTTAACTTTTTACAATTTTTTAACGCTCACGTTTAATTAAATGTATTTATTTTCCTGTCGAAAGAAAATGAACTCGTAAATTTTTTTTTGGCAAGAATTAAATTATAGCTAATATTTTAATGGCTATTTTAAAGCTATTAGGAGGTTATTATTTTCATATTTTAATTAATTAAAAGAAAATTAATCAAAAATTTGAAAATCGGGCCTCGAAGTATTGTGTTGTCTCTGGGTTCTGAGCTATTCTGAGAGTTTCAAATGTCTAGCTAGTCGGGAAGTTAGACTGAAAGCAGGGAAAAATCCAAGGGAAGGAGCAACATAACGAACCATTAGGAAGCAGTAAGCAAACCCAAACAGAGAGGAAAACAATCAAAAATAATCTGGTGTGTCACTCACACGACTTTCTCTTACCCTGAAATTTAATACTATAAATACAGGTTGGAGATTAAGAGATAAGATAACGAGTACTGTTGTGTAAACCTATGTTAAACAATTCAAACAAGGCTTCGGAAGAGCTTTATATGATAATTAGTTCTGTGTGATGGGGGGGGGGGAGGTATCGCCCCCCTCAACCCCCGGTTTCATTAATGCACCTACATTTATATAGAATTTAATTCTGTTATTAAAATTAAAAGTTTACTTAAAATTATACAGACAATTTTCACACGCAACATTCATTGAAACTTATCAATTTTTATCAAACTTTTATAGCAACGAACTTATATTAACATCAAAATACAACATTTGGATCTCCTAAAATTATTCGTTTTTAAGTTACTCTAAGAGACACAGACAAAGATCAAACTTTAAAAAACTTGACTACGGTAATCAGGAAGTCTCAAAACGTGTAAATATACAAAAAAAAAAAAAAAAAAAAAAAAAAAAAAAAAGTGATAAATATTTAGCTTAAAACATACATTATTTATCATATCTCTATGAGAAATTTATTTCAATTCTCGAACAGCTTTCCTGGAAATGGTAAAATATTATTAGTAAAGCACATCCACTAACAACAAATAACTAGTGTGTTGTGGCCACCACACGACTTTCTTCTATATTTTCCTATACAAATTCACTCAGTAAAAATAATTTATTAAAATTATTATTAAAAAAAAATATATCTTCCATGACAATGCAGACGATTTCCATATTAGAGAAGTAGTATAACACACTAAATATCCAAAAAACAGTTGAAATTGTTCTCAATATTATTATTATTATTATTATTATTATTATTATTTTGTTAAAAATGAAAAAAATCGATAACTTTATTTTAAATTATCGCAGATCGACGATTCAACCATTCGTTTTAAAGGTATTGACGAGCTCTTTTGAAAGATACCCATCATGAAAATTTACTCTCCTCGAGGGGGGAGGCGAAGCTCCTACATAGAAAAAAAAAATTTCTCAGTTGACCATCTCTATTACAAAATATATATATTCATTTCGTTTTGTTTAGTGCAGTCTATAGATGTTAAACTCTACTTATCAGCAATTTCCCTCCTAGATGTAATGTATTTGAATACTTTTGAGTGTCCCTGTACACGAACCATTTGCTTCATCTCAACGAAAAGCTTACTGTAGCATCCCTGTATGATACACATTTAGAATAGCGAGTTTGGAATTTCTGCTACCATTTGTTCTTGAGATATGCTGATAACAGACATACAGACCATTCGCTAAAAACATGATTTTAGTATTCAAGGGACCTCAGAACATGTAAATATAACAAAAACTCACGTTCGAAAATTTGACCCCAAAACAATACTTTCTCGACCCTATGGGTAAGAGAAAGTAAACAGGTAACAAGAGAAACAAACACAAAATGGAAGGAGGGGATTTTTAAGTAACTTACTTATATATTTTATTATCATTTAAATATCTTATACTTAATTTTATTATTTTTTAATTTATATTAATTTATTTCATTTAATTTATTTTTATTTATTTATAATTTTTTACAAAATGAAAGAAATTATTTAATAGAGATAAACAAATTTGTTTAATTTGATTAAATAATTTCCTTAATTTTGTATAATAAAAAATAAAAATTAAAAATTAAATAAATTAGATAAAATTAAATAAATCAAATCAATAATAACAATTTAAAACTAGTATGTTGTGGCCACCACAAGACTTTCTTCTATATTTTCCTATATACATATTCAATCAGTAACAATATTAAGAAAAAAAAATACGATTTTTTTTCTAAGTTCTTTTTTTGTTAAAAGTAATACATATTCAATCAGTAACAATATTTAAAAGAAAAAAAAAAAAAAAAAAAAAAAACTTTTTTTTTTTTTTTAAAGTAAAAAAAATCGATAACTTTGTTTTAAATTATCGCAGATTTATAGTTCAACCATTCGTTTTAAACGTATTGACGAGATCTTTCGAAAGATACCCATCTTGAAAATCCCCCCCCCCCCCAGGGTGGGAACCGGTGCCCCCACATGCACAATTTTTTTTCCCTAGTTAACTACTACTATTATCAATAATTCATATTAATTTTACAATCACAAGTTCAATATAACGCTCATTATGTACATTTATACGAAATTTTGTCCTATACTGCTATGTTAAAAGTTTACATAAAATGCGATCACAGCGCCATCTGCTGGGCGATTGATCCCCAAATCTAATCAGCACCATTCCATGTCAGGGTCCAACTATATACCAAGTTTGGTTCAATTTTATTCATTATTTCGTGAGATACGGTGAAAAATACGAAAATTTGCGATCACAGTGCCACCTGATGGGCGATTGATCCTCAAATCTAATCAGCACCATGCCCCGTCAGGTTTCAACTATATACCAAGTTTGGTTGAATTTCATTCATTGTTTCGTGAGATACGGTGAATAATACGAAAATTTGTCCTATACTGCCATGTTAAAAATTTACATAAAATGCGATCACAGCGCCACCTGCTGGGCTATTGATCCCCAAATCTAATCAGCACCATGCCCCGTCAGGTTTCAACTATATACCAAGTTTGGTTGAATTTCATTCATTGGTTCGTGAGATACGGTGAAAACACGAAACCACAGACAGACAGACATTTTTAAAAAACTATCAATTCGTGTTCAGGACATCCCAAAACGTGTAGATCCGTCAAAAAACGGAGGTCGAAAATTTTCGCGAATCCAATACTTTCTCTATATTACATATAGAAGAAAGTAATAAACAATAAAATTAAATATATTATTATATTAATAAAACAATAAATTAAATATTCTTCCGTCCCAGTTCGAGGGGGAAGCGATGCTTCTACATGCACAAACATTTTTCTGAGTTTACTACTACTATTATCAATATTTCATATTTATTTCACTATCACTCGTTAAAAAAAACTCTCATGTACAGTCGGAAAAAAAAAAAAAAAAGAGCCACCCCCGACCAATTTTGCCCTGAGATATCGTAGAAATATACGACTGTTGCCGATCGGTTTGTAATAACATCTAGTTATTAATGGAATAGTTAAATTTTATTTAGGGGGTCGTCTACATATTAAAATTGACCCCAACTTCATTTTTTGAATGGTAATATCCATTTTTGATTACACATCGAATTCCTGAGAGCAAGACGGTTCCGAAAAAGGTATGGTTTCTCTACTTTATATTAATTCTTGATAGAGTTACAAACGAAAATGAGTTGGATTAAATCCCTATTTTTAAAAATAAAATAAATTAAGATATCACACAGAAAAGTATTATGTCCATTCTGATAAAAACCGGAAAAGAAGTATGACAATTTTAAATATAAAATAAAGTAATAGTAATTAATAAATGAAGTGTGCATCTATACCAATAACTAATTTAAATCATGTGTATACGTGTGTATAAACAAATGATAACACGTGACAGCCTCCTAAGAGCAATAAAAGTTAAAATATCACTGTAACTCGGAAAAAAAAAAAAAAAGACAGAAATGAACTGTAAATTCGGAAATCCATATTTTTGAAGATGCCTGTTCCATATTCATACAAAAATTAATATAGGTCATAATTCATAATTTTTTGAAATTTGAATTTATTAATAAATTTCATAATTCGAAATATGTTTTTAATCAAATATATGCATGGGATATCTGGGTCACTTCATTCTAACGCATAAAATAAACATAAACAAATAAAATTTGAATATAATAATTTTTTGGGATGATATGAATTAACGTTTGTCACATTCTTTTAACATTAGGAACCCCATGTTTTGAGAAATTATAAATCTATGAAATATTGAGAGAAATTTATAAACTAACCATTTTCTGGGCTCTTTTAATTCAAATAATCCCCAAAAATTGTCAAAAATGGGAGTAGTATTAAAAAAAAAAAAAAATTGATCAACGTTTTAATACGTAGACGACCACTATGCAAAATGTATGTAACTATACTAGAAGTTATTACTAATCGAATTTCGCCAGCTGCATATACATAGAACGATTTGCGACAAAATTAGTTGAGAGGTGGCTTTTTTTTTTTTTTTTTTTTTTTTTTCCGACTGTACATTATACGAAATTTTGTCTTATACTGCCATTTAAAAAATTTAGAAAAAAAAATCTGGAGTGACTCCACTCGACTACATTGAGTAATTAACAGTTTTGTAGATAAAGTAAAGAAAGAGGAGTTGTTAAACAAACAAAAGAGAGAAAACCATAATAGAGTGGTTGAGTATTTTTCTCCCTATAGTACACGATGTTTTATTTAACGTTACTGAACTTTGAACCCATAGATCATAATGATAAAGAATTTTTCGTTGTGTCCCTGTAAAAAAATTATAAGTGCTAGATTCACCAAAGAGAATTTTTCTTTGTGCCCTGTAAAAAACCTGTAAGTGCTAGATTCACCAAAAACTATACAGTTCGTGCAACTGTGACCTATAACATGCGTATAAATTTTTTGCTCAGTTCAATAAGGCGTTTAGACGCTATCACATTTTTAAAAATTTGGCCCCATAGGCCTTAATGATAAAGAATTTTCCTGGTGTCCCTGTAAAAAAAACTATAAGTGCTAAATTCACCAAAATCTATAGGGTTCGTACTATGGTGACTTACAATATACGTACCAACTTACAGCTCATTCGAGCAAAGCGTTTAGACGCTAGCGTGTTCACTCACAGACATACACACACACACATTCATCGTCGTAAAAATAGTGAAAACGGACTCCGGGGACCTCGAGACGTATAGAAACATCAAAATCTCGAATTAGGATTTTTGACATGATTACAATACTTTCCTCACTATAGTGTTCGGAAAGTAAAAAATGAAATCACAGCGCTACATGTTGAGCGATATCTAATCAGCAGCAGTTCAGGTCAGGGTCCAACTAAATACAAAATTTAGTTAAATTTCGTTCATTGGTTCGTGATACAGCGTCTGCAAAATTCGTGATACACACACATATATTTTCTAAAAACAATCAAATCGTGTTCAAGACATCTCAAAACGTATAAATCCATCGAAAACTGGAGTTTCCAATGTGCATAAATGGAAATTGTTTCTTTGTGAATCGAGAAAGTACTTGACGACAAATAATTGTATCGCTGAAGATGAACTATAATTTTTTTTTTTTTTTTAATTCTGTATTCAATGAAAGTATTGGATTCACAAGAATTTCTGAACTCTGGTTTTCGATGGATTTACATGTTTTGAGAGGTTCAGAACACGATTTGATTACTTTTAGAAAATGTCTGTCTGTGACAAAAAATTTGTTCCAATTGTATATCAAAAGTTACTGCTCAAAATTACACGTAAATTTCTATATAACTGCACCATGACATAAATTAGAGCTTTTGTGCAAATCACTCACCAGATAGCACAGTTATAGAGTGATTTCTGTAATTTTAGGGAAGGCTATGTCTCAGGAACTACTTCACAGAATTATTATAAATTTATATGTAGATGCACCTTGACTTAACGGCCCTCTTCACTTACCGTCGCTGGAAGCCCGAGCCAATGTTATTCTATGGGGAAATTTTCTTTACAAATAACTTATTAACTAATACATATTCTTAAATTCTGTTTTCACATTCAGAAAATTCTCAACTGTTAAATGGACGCACCTTTTTTAAAAATGTATTTTTAAAATTTTTAATATTTTATTTTGAAATTGCAAAAGGAAAAAAATTCACATATTGAAAATTTGTATTTTGCAGCTTCAAAATATAATATAAAACATAAAAAAAAAAAAAAAAAAAAAATTAAAAAGGTCCGTCCATTGAACAGCTGGGAATTTTCAGAATGTGAAAACAGAATTTAAAAATATGTATTAGTTAATAAGTTATGTGTAAAGAAAAATTTTCCATAGAATAACATTAGCTTCGGCTTCCGGCGGCGGTGAGTGAAGAGAGCCCTTAAGGCTGTACATCATTCAGATAGCTCCCTTTCTCCATTCTCATGTTATCTAATGCGATTTTCGTTGCTTCTTTTTTTAAAAATATCTCATTTAAAAATGAATTTTTTCGAATTATGTTTTTTGAATATTACTCTTTGGACAGGTCGCCTTTTAGCTTAGTGAGTAATTTTTCAAAAAAATCAATTTAAATATTTTATTTCAATAAGTAAATTTAGAACTCTAAGTTTGGATCTCTAAGTGAAACATTTAAATATATTTTGTTGAAAAATTGCTCTCTAAAATAAAAGACAACCTGTTCAAAGAGTAATATTTAAAAAACAGAATTCAAAAAACTTCATTTTTGAATGAGATTATTTTCATAAAACGAAGCTATGAAAATCCCATTGGATAACATGGCAATGGAGAAAGGGAGTGATGATGACTGATGTACAGCCTTAAATTAGCGCCTATCAACATTTGGTGCCAACTTCTCAACAGGTGGCGCTGTTATACAGCGATTTCCACAGTTTCAGTGAAGGTTATATCTTAGGTTTTATTGCATCCCACACAGCCACTTACATCCATAAGATATCTATAAACACGTATAAAAGTCTTGATCCATGAAACTTCTTTAAATATACTACAAATATTTATTATAGCATGACAAATGTCACTTTTTTTTTACATCCATTAGATGTCTGTTACATATTCAATAAATCTCCAAATATCCAATCATGGACTTGTTAGATCTAATAGATATTGAAAATATCTAAATCTTGTTTTGATCTACCATGTTATATCTATTAGACATTGAAAAAGGCACGTCTAAATTTAAGCATCTAACAGATATCTATAATTAGTACAGGATATTCAGGACTTTTAATGAACATCTTTTAGATATTTTGTAACCTTATTTTTCAAGACTTTTGATTCTGTTTATTGTGGTACAACGCATCTATGGACAAGTATTATGACGCAATGATAGAAAATTATTATTTGTTGGACTTCAATACCATAGATATCAATGGCTGTATGGAAAGACCATTTTTCAAACACTGGTTTGAAGACATATTAATGTACCTGTCTTCGAATTGGAGTAAATTTTGAGGACACTGAAAACTATATTTGAGGACTTTTAAATATCCTACAGAGAAACTTCTTTAAATATACTACAGATATCTATTAGCATGACAAATGTCACTTTTTTTAACATCCATTAGATGTCTGTTACATATTCAATAAATCTCCAAATATCCTCCTAATAGGTATTGAAAACATCTAAATCTTGTTTTGATCTAACATGTTACATCTATTATACATAAAAAAGGCAAAGGGTTTTCTCTCTCTTTCTTTCTTTCTTTTTTTTTTTTTTTTTTGAAGTAAAGATCACATCTTAAACTATAAATTAAAGGAGGTACGCAGTTGTTTACTGGGTCGTTATTTAAAAAATGTGTTGTCTTTTCCTGGTCGTTATGCCAAATATGAAATAACATTACCTTAATTGGAAATCAATCGGGACTTTCCAAGAGGTTGCTATATGGTGTTGGGTCGTTATAACGTGAGTCCACTGTATTATGAAAAATTATGATGATTCAATTTTAGTGGATAATGGTCGACAGAGATGGAGTACCGTAATTTCTGGTAGATATCCCACAGGTTATATAATCCAGTTTTGCACCAGAAATTTCAATTGATAAATAAATTTATATTTGTACAAACTCTTCCTTCGAAAAAGTATAGATTTCTCTATTAAATAAAATTTCTGGTGGAGAAATGACACATCTTACCGGTGGGTTATCTACCAGAAATTACGGTAGTTTTTATTCATTTTCTGTGATTTTCTTCAGATGTTTATATTTCAGCATCTGTTCATTAAAATTGCACCAAATTGCATTTGTAAATTTTTTATTGTGAGAAGCTATGTGAATAAATTTTTGTGCATGTTAACTGTTAAGTGGTGCTGTTATACAGAATGATATAGAAGAAATTTTGTGATGGTCACTGCATACTAAAAGCTAACAAAAACACAACAAGTTTCAGAAATCGTGCAGATAAAAAATGGGAACGTTCTTATTTTTTATATTATGGAAGAAAAAAAGATTGGACTGTCCAGCCGCACATCACATTCTGAACCTTCTAAATGCTCATGCTCGTTTTCTAATTTCAGCGTGAAATTAACTACGTTAGTGATTATCACATAAATTTATGAAATTCCTTACTTATCGAGATTTTAGTAAAAACACTTTCCTGAATTATTTGCTAGATTTTCAAATTCAAACACAAGTTATTTTCAATAAACAAGTTATATTTTAACATATGAAATAAAACTATGTATTTGTTAGATCTAAACAATTACTTGATAAAAATATGTATTCTGCATTGGGTTAATTCCACCTTTATATGGAATTACTGCTTTAATACACAATGGCATAGTATTATACAATGTTTTGATATAAATCTCAGAATTTCACTGCACCAAATATCACAAATAACTTTTTCTAGTTCCTGTAGAGTTGTAGGCTGCAAATTTTGAATCCTTCTCATCTCCCACCCCACCTTTTTATAGACTAAATATTTTCGAATGGATTGAGATTAGAACTATTTGCAGGTCTGGTGAAGAAGAAATTCTATGATATTCTTTGCGGGATTTAACTTAAAATAAAAAAAGATAGAATTACTTATAGAATTACAGGTGCTCATGGGAATGGATAAGTAATTCTAAGAGTTTTTTAATCAAATAAACATATCACAGACGCCCTGTAGCAAGGTGCATTATCATCTTGAAATGCTGTTTGCAGAAAAGTCTGAGATACCTTCCAAATAGTCAGTCAGGCATCACTTTTGTAATGGCCGTATTTTATTCCGAGTTAATTGATCCCTTGTGCAAGAAAATTTGCCCGACTCCTTGAAAAGTTATGCACTTCTATACCATAATGTACAGAGAATATGTCACTGATTTAAGAAGGCAATTTTCATTAAATCGGTCCCATTTTTGCTGTCCAATTAGAATTTTTCATCAGCTCAAAATAAATTAAACTTGACTGAGAAAAACCAGATCAGCCTAATAATTAACTGATAATTTTTTTTAATTTTTGGTTACTTGAAGTCCTGTTTTTTTTTTTTTTTTTTTTTTTTTAATTCTTTTCTTCAAAATATCTTTTTTTGCAGATCTTCTGGTTTTTAACCTGCTTTTTTCAATTGTTGCTGCACTGTTTTTGAAGAAATTATTTTGCTAAATCTATTTTTGAATCTTTTCTAAGTTCCGAACATGATATAAAAGGATTTTTTAAACATTTGCTTTTTAACTTGCAGTCATCTTGCTTGGAAGAGCAACGTGGCTGCATAAAGCCAAATTTCCAGTTTAAACAGCCAAAACAATTTTATATCTTGCTAAAAACCTTCTCACCAACATTTCATCAACATTTATTTATTTTGCCATGTTATGTATTAAAATACTTTTAATTTTAATTTTAAATTTAATATTTTTGTGGTATCCTTTAATTGCCTTATCCTTGCCCTTTTTGAAATACTTTTTAAAATCACGATTTTCCTAACAACTGTAAATTATTTTTAACACTGGGCTCAATCTGAAAGTGTACATTGAAGACGATGTAATAAAATCTAATCGATAATTTACTTTTTAAATGATAAAATTGGCTGTTACAGAAAGAGAAAAAGAAAATATCCAAGTGCAGCTTTTTTTTTTTGTTCCTTAGTGAATAAATAGCCATTGCTAAGGAACACAGATGATTGAAGTTAAAAGAATTTTAAATACGAAAATATACGTGTATGAAGTGAAAAAGTGCATAAAAATAAAGAATGTTTTCGCATGTCTTCTTGACATCATATGAGAATATATATATTTTTACTTTCCGAACACTATAGTGAGGAAAGTATTGTAATCATGTCAAAAATCCGAATTCGAGATTTTGATGTTTCTATACGTTTCGAGGTCCCCTGAGTCCGTTTTCACTATTTTTACGATGATGTATGTATGTGTGTGTGTATGTGTGTATGTATGTGTGTATGTCTGTGAGTGAACACGCTAGCGTCTAAACGCTTTCTTCGAATAACCTGAAATTTGGTACGTATATTGTAAGTCACCATAGTACGAACCCTATAGATTTTGGTGAATCTAGCACTTATAGTTTTTTTACAGGGACACAAAAAAAAATTCTTTATCATTATGGCCTATGGGAGCAAAATCTTAAAAGTGCGATAGCATCTAAACGCCTTATTCAATTGAGCAAAAAATTTATACGCATATTATAGGTCACAAATACTCAATCTGTATAGATTTTGGAGAATCTATCACTTATAGTTTTTTTACAGGGACACAAAGAAAAATTCTTTATCATTATGCCTATGGGGCCAAATTTTTTAAAGTGTGATAGCGTCTAAACGCCTTATTAATCTGAGTAAAAATTTTGTACGCGTATTATAGGTCACAGTTGCACCAACTGTATAGATTTTGGTGAATCTAGCACTTACAGTTTTTTTACAGGGACACAAAGAAAAATTCTTTATCATTACGGCCTATGGGACCAAATTTTTAAAAGTACGATAGCATCTAAACGCCTTATTCAATTGAGCTGAAAATTTATATGAGTATTATAAATCACTGTTGCACTAACTATAAGCATTTTGGTGAATCTAGCATTTATAGGTTTTTACAGGGACACAGCGAAAAATTCTTTGTCATTATGATCTATGGGCTCAAAGTTCAGTAGCGTTCAATAAAACATCGTGTAATATATGGAGAAAAATACTCAAACACTCTATTATGGTTTTCTCTTTTTTGTTTGTTTAACAACTCCTCTTTCTTTACTTTATCTACAAAACTGTTAATTACTCAATGTTCGGAAAGTCGAGTGGAGTCACTCCAGATTTTTTTTTTAACCCACAATTACCATACCTTTTGAATAGTAGTAGTTTTAAGCCCTTTTTTTTATTAAAAATAGTCAAAAAGTATATGATAAATTTTATGTTTGTGTAGTGATATATAAATCTTCTCTGAGATGAAACTATTTGCATTCATTCTGAAAAATAATTTTAATAAATAATTTGTATGGGTTAATTTGTATAGGAAAATACAGAAGAATGTCTTTTGGTGGGCACAACATACTAGTTTCAATTTCACACAATAAAATTTAAAAATAATTTTCATTACATATATTTATATGAAATTTTGTCCTACACTGCCATATTAAAAATAATAAAAAATTTGGATGAACACACCACCTGTTGAGCAAATGTAATCACCACCAATTTACGTCAAGGTTCAACTAAATATCAAATTTAATTAAATTTTGTCCATTGCTTAGAAAGATACAGTGTCTGCAAAATATTTTTACACACATTAGGAGAGAAACAAGCATTAAAAAAAAAAAATGATCAAATCACATTCAAGACATCTCAAAACATGTAAATTGATCAAAAACTGGCATGTGAAATTTTTTATGAATTCAATACTTGTTATACATATGGAAGAAAGCAAAGTAAGAAGTTTTAGATTTTGCCAACAATGACTTTGCAAACTAAAGCAGATCCAGATGAATTTTGTAATAAAGATAGATTTTTAAAATTGGGAAAAAATCAATTATTGCATGCTGCTGGACAAGAAGGCCTGCAAATTACTTTTTTTTAACAAAATTCATTTAGATATGGTTTAGTCTGCAAAGCAATATCTTTCACATCAACAGTGTCAAGTGCCATTACAGCACATGTGGTTCAAAATACACTGCACTATGCCAAGGGTTGGCTGGGTTAGATCCAATGGGTTTTTTATTAAAAAAAAAAAAAAAAAAAAAAAAGAAAAGAAAGAAAGAAAAGCCCACTTTTGGGGGGTTTTCAATTTTATAAAACTGTCTTCAATAAAATAAATTAAGCAAAATACTAAGCAATTGAATCTTCATTTTTTATTTATTACGGATACAAATAACAGGGATGAGATTAGCAAAAATACAAAAAAGCTGAAACTATATGCAAAGGCAAGACATTGAAATGCAATACTAGAATTTTGATGAAAAAAATCTATTATATTAGAGTAATAATTATTTATTTTAATCTTCAGTGTATAAAAAAAAAAAAAAAAAAAAAAAAAACATCAGATACATAAAAAAAGATGAAAGCTAAATGTACAAAAAAGCTGAAATCAGCTGAAAAGCTGAAAAATCTCATGCTTGAAATAAGTTTCTGCCGTTTTCTATCAAAAATTAGGAATTTATTGTGAAAGAATGGTACATTACATTTTACTCAAAGTATTAGGCATCGCTAGCCACTAATTTTTCCCATTTTTCTGGCAGCACTCAGATACCATGTCAGAAGAACTCTTCATATTTTGAGGCTATCCATGAATCAACCCAATTTTTGGAATCTTCATATGATGTAAAGCGCTGCTCAGACAGATATGTTATCAACCGGAACACGTGATAATCAGAAGGGGCCATGTCTGGTGAATACAGCAGGTGGGGTAGGACTTCCCAGTTAAGTGTTTCCAAATAGGTTTTGACCACGACCGCAACATGCGGACTTAGCTTCAGTTCATACGGAACCCAATTTCCTTGTTTTTGAATCTTTCCCAACAATTTTAAACAATGTGAAATTGCTTGTTGTGTCACTTCTAATATACGTATAAGTTCTTTTTGCACTTTGGACAAATCTTCCTCCAATAATACTGCTAATTCTGTGTCTTCGTTTACTTTCAGCCTTCCACTGCATTCTTTGTCTTCCATGTCAAACTCGCTATTTTCAAACTTTTGAAACCACTCATGGCAAATTCTCTCACATAAAGCAGCCTCATCATACGCTTCTACAAGCAATTGATGTGCCTCAGCTGAAGATTTCTTCAAATAAAAGAAGAAAATCAAAAGTTCCCACAAATGAAGCTAATTCGGCACAAAATTTGACATTTTTGCACACAAAAAAATGTGATGCCGATATGGAGTCACTAATACTTCAAGGTTATGTTGTTATCAGATGACAAAACTCACGAAATTACATTTTACATCTGACAATTTCAACATAACCTCCTGGTTCTGCCATCTTTTGTCAAACGGTGAAAACTTATTTGTACTCCTAATATTTATTTATTTACAAAACAGGTTACATAAAAAATTTCATTTATTTTGAGTTTTAATAATTTTTACAAATGTAAGATAATATTTAGCATCATATTCAGATGTTTACTACGATAGTGCTACATGCAAAACTAGCTGGCATAGATAATATCTGCTCAGTCCTATAATAACACATTTGTTTTCATAAATATTTACTATAGAACATAAATACTATATTCAAGATTAGAGCAATGAATTCTGCCGATAGCCATATTCCAGTCAGGGACTGAAATGCCCGACCAACTAGGTTACCTTTCCCCAACTGTGATACATTTACTTTACACTGATTTGCTACATAATCTTATAACATCAATTTAGTATTAAACTCTCTATGCAATAATTCTTTACAAATATCACCATAAGAGTAACACAGGTTGCGATACAATAAACATAGATTGTTATAAATGTAGAATGATGGTTCTAAAAAATGTTTTTAAAATAATTCATTGGTCACTTTACTTCAGTTCATAATGATGAATAATCCCTGGCATGCAGTCAATATGAAAATACTGGAATTTTAAAAGTTTTAAATAAACAGTAATTTAGGACTAAAATAAAAAATATTTTTTCAATATCTCCTAAAAGTTAAATTTATCCAAAAAAGTAACTTTTAGGAAACATACAGACAGAAGAAACAAATGTTTAATTTTTAAACTCCTTTCTGGCTATTATCACTTTATACTTAAAAAAAAAATCAGAAAAAAAAAAAAAAAAAAAAAAAATCAATTTTTTTTCCCTTGAAAACCCCTCAAAAAACCTACATTTTCTTTAAAAAAAAAAACACATTTTCTTTGAAAAAATTTAATTATGCCCAATTAAAACTGGGTTTTTTTTTTCAGGTTTTATTTGAAAAAATACAACCCAGGTTTCTGCAACCCTAATCATGGCACTCATGTGCCTTCGCTTTGCCTGTGAATAGCACATCATTGCAACAGTATTCTGCATATATTTTTACAACTTATTATATGCAATCAAATTGGGATATAAAAAATACATCTCTGAGATAATATTATTATAACATAATCGCATGAAGACACTTGCATGTACCAATATAATATCTGTGCAATAATCTCATTTTATGTTGCAAATAGAAGACATTTCCACATGTGTACAACACCTCTGAGATGTATTTGGAAGAGTGTGATGTGGTGCCATCAACGTCACACTTGTGTTTTTAACCACTGTAGGGATTAAAGTCTGCTTATATGGATGAAATAGGTAGTATCAACAATGCAATAGTGGTGAAATTATTATATGTATATATACTTATATATATACAGTCAAACCTCGTTAACGTGAATCTCAAGGGGGATAAAAAATCTATTCATGTTATCAGTAGTTCGTGATATCAGAACCTCAGGAACTCATCTTTCTTTTGACGTGGACTTTTGACACAGTTCATGAATTCATGTTAAAAATAATTCATGTTATCAGTGTTCACGCTAACGAGGTTCGACAGTATTATGCAAACCTCACAGTATAACCAAAATAATACACAACTGAAGTTTTATTCAGATCTGACCATTAGAAATGGAGATATTTGTCTCTGAATACCATCAATATAATTTTACTCCTTCACTTCTCCCTCTGGTCTCAATCATTCAAGCTTAACGAGAATGGTTTGAGGAAGGTAACTGATTTTTTTACTAATCACTGTACACTTAAGAGACACCTAAACATTATGGGTATCAGTTCTGTTTTTATTTGTGGTGGTTG
Organism: Salticus scenicus; assembly: GCA_963930645.1. Lineage (NCBI taxonomy): Eukaryota > Metazoa > Arthropoda > Arachnida > Araneae > Salticidae > Salticus > Salticus scenicus. Next base: position 217,312,994 of record OZ005661.1, on the reverse strand, counting down.
TTCTAGAAGAGGATATTGCTTGGCACATTTTATGTGAGCTGCAAGGATTTTTCTGCTTAAAGGTTTAAGCATCTTGGTTGAAATCTCATAGAGCCTAGAGAACTGCAGCAATATATGTGTTGGGTGTCTGCTGAACTTTGCTTCAGCAACTGCTCTGGATTTAGGTACAATAGACATTAGACCTCTGCTTGGTGTGCCAAGCTCTCAGTGAGCTGATGAAGATATCCTCCTTTTAAAGAGACTTGCCACCTTTGACTTAGCATCACTGAACGTTTCATATAAAAGCTTATATTTCCGTTTATTTTCTATAAATTGAACTGTCTTCAAAATGCTAAAATTTCTACAGATATTTAAGAAAAGATTTAATATACTTTATTGGATGTTTAATGGAACTTACTGAAGAGAATTAGAGATGGATTTTGCAATATCTTAAAAATATAAAAAATAAATATATAATAAAAAGAGCGTTTATTTATTTATTTACTTATTTTTGTAAATTTTTATATAGACAAACACATTTTAATTTTTTCTCTCGAAAATTAATTAAAAAATTTCAAAATCTATCTCTGATTCTTTTAAGTAAGTTCTATTAAACATGCAAAAAAAAAAAAAAAAAAAAAAAAGTTTTTTCTTAAATATCATTAGCATTTTGAAAGTCATGAATTTGTGGAAAAATGCAAACTGAGAAGATGTAATTTTAAGAATTCAAATCTGTAAAAAATATATCAAAAACTACATAAATTGTTCCCTGTATATACATTTTGCTGGAAAAAATTTAACATGGTTCATTTTATAAATAATAAATGGAAATACTTTCATATAGAACCTTCAGTGATGCCAAGTCCTTTTAAAATTCGTCAGTACAGGGATGAGATTGACAAAAGAGCAAAAAAACTGAAACTGTACATGAAAAACTAAACAGAAACCAGAAGGCAAAAGCATATTACAAAAATAATTTAATTACATTAGTCTTCACTTATAAAAAGTACTGATTGTTTTCTCTGATCTAAGCATTTAAAACCTTAATTAATTAGATAATGTAACACAGGAATTACAAACTTATTTACAAAGCACAAACTTTGTGAAATGTACACAGTTGCAGAAAGAAAAATAAATCTATGCAAAAGCTCAATTCAGCTAAAAAATCTCATCTTTGTAAATCATAGTAGACTAAAATTTACTCTCTTTGTAGACTAAAACAGATACAAGTGAATTTTTCTTAAAAAAAAAAAAAAAAAAAAAAATCCAACCGCTGAAACAAATTAGTTGTCATTAGTGAAGATGCCAGTGGTCAAAAAGGACTGTCAAGCGGTTTTTACAAAAAACTTATCTGCATCTGCTTGGATTACGTACAATCTTTTGTATCAACAGTGTTAGTTGTTAGATAAATTAATATAAAATGTTTAAAACAATTTGATAAGGTCATTTAATGAAATATGCATAGTACAGTACAAGCTCAAAAAAAGTTAAACCACTCCACTATAATACATCACTATGTATAAATATCTATAAAGCTACAACTTACAATTATCCAAATTTCAGCATGTATCATTAATTGGAGTGAGCTCAATTTTTATTAGCTATCCTTCCAAGAAAATATGCTATTACATCCTGAGATAAGAATTTTAATATTTTAAAGTCATTAGCACAATCTGTTTCAGCTGCATGGTTGACCAATTTTGAACGAAAATCCCCATTTTTATAAGTAATTTGTGTTCCTTGATGTGCTTATCGGCAAAACGTCCTGTCTTCACAATTTTTACATGGAATACAATATACAATTCCACTACTTTGTACCTGTACTTTTTACAGGTACCTGATACAATACCATTAGTTTAAAAAGCATGTAAAGTAGAATTTAAGGAAGAAACACCAAAGATATTTATAAGAATAGATCATGTATATCTCATTTTAATCTCACTACAAGGCACTAGATACTACATACAACCATTTTTGTTCCAAAAAGTATTTTATGGAGTGCTCTCATTGTTCCTTAATGCCATTTTTCAAGATCTTTAAGTGTGTTATTAATTCCTATATTACTTCAAGAATCTTCCATTAATCTTAAAAAATATATAAAGAATATGTAAAGTAAATACTTTTTTACACTTTTTTATGGTTCAAATATCTTTTCCGATTTCTATGTACCAGTAGTACACTAAAGTATCACCTTACAAAATCCTCAGTAATTACAGTCGACCCCATTGGGATAACTTAATTTAGGTCGTTATATCAAATGGTCGCTACATCAAATAAATCAAAAATAATTTTTCAAATGATGCCTTTTTTATTAAACTGATAATGGTTGCAAATGACATACTGCATGTAAAATACAAATCGTATTAGAATTTATAAGTGAATTTTTTTTTTTTTTAATTAAAATCATTTAAAAATACTAACCAATGAGAAACATTAAAATTTGAGGAAAATGAAAATAATGATTCCAGATGATCATTTGAATTAATTATACAGTATATGTGTACCATAAAGTATAAATGGTACCATGAAATTTTTAAATGAAAGAATAATTTTATTTTGATAAAAAATTTACATAATAAAAAAGAAAAGAAGGCAGGGTTGCCACTTGAGCAGAATGAAATTCCCTGACTTTTCCAGGTTTTACAGAAAATTCCAGTCTAACCATATATTGAACATTGGTTGTGTTCATGGCAAATTAATTATGGTATCATTTGAAAACACAAAATTTACATATAGTGATAGCATCGGTTGCTTAAAAGTGAGATAAGAAATTTCTTTCATGAGTGGTAAAGAAGAGTGGGGCTGTTTAAAACAAATAGTTGAAACTAAGGGGAAAAAAAATTGACCCTAAAGTTAACAGACAAATAGTTTATTTTTTAACAATCATCATATGAAATTCCTTGACTTTTCCAGATTCTGGCAAAAATATTCAAATTCCCTGACTTTTCCCTGAATTTTATAGTCAATTTTTGAATTCCATGACTATTCCAGGTGTTCCAGGTAGCGTGGCAACCCTGAGAAGGGGTATGAATTGTGTACATACTGTACAAAAAACAAATTCTCTTATCTATTTATGAACAACTAATTAGGCATTTAATATTTTATGAAAAAAGCAATAACCGAGTTTTGATGTAATTTTAAAATTGGAAAAAAGCATTTTTAAAACGAATAGTGTTTTCAAATTATTCATTTCCATAATTTTGATTTTCAGAAGTATCTGAATGTTTGTTGCATATTTTAACAGCTCATTTTTGATATTAAGATTACTAATTTTTGGAATATAATTGATGTTTTCATTATTCTCTACATTTAATACCCCTTTTGCCTTTCCACTGTCAATAATCTTTACGAGGAACATTGGATGAATTTTCTTCACACTCCCTGAATTAGAGAAAATCTGTTTGTTCCAGGGTTGGCAGGTTTTTGACACATCACAGTTTTTGACAGTTTAAACCATGATTAAAACCATCTTGTCAAAAACCTCCTAGTAAAAATTTTTTGAAAAGTAAATAGATTGATGTTCTTTGAAAAACACATTGTTACAACATTTTGATTAATATAAAAAATGAAACTTTAGGCTTTTAAAATCTTGTTATGAATCATTTCTATGTTCATTCAAAATATGCTGTGATATTTTTACACATTATTACGAAATTTATTTATAACTATGCTTAATATAGTATACGTTAAACTTAGTTATGTGATACTTTAAAAATATAGCTGTTTTCAATAAGATATTATTTATAAGTATGTTTTAAAAGGTAAACATATTAATGTTTTTGGAGAAACATTATTATAACATTTTGATTAATATAAAAAAAAAAAACTTTAGACTTCTGAAAATTTATGATTTATAAATCATTGATAGATCATTTTGATTGACAAATCATTTTATTTGCAATACAACACTGTATAGTTAAATTTTTTTCAGTATTGTGCTTTTAGTATTATGTATTTAACCAGTAAAATAAAAATGCATAATCTAATATTTTGTATTTAAATATTTTATAGAAAAATATAATTTTTTTTTTTTTTAATGACTGCTGATATTGCAAGTTTTTAAGAAAAAGCAATAATTCTGAATGTTAAACAAGCTTGGATTGCTTCTGAAATTCTTATAATTACCGTGAGACAAGAGAAATATGAATGCTTTCTAGACATGCATAAATTGCAATAAATTTAATATTTACTCGTATAGAAAAAAAAAAAAAAATTATTAGTCTAAGCTGTGGGGCCCACCAGCAGCCAAGCGGTTCTACGCTCAAAGCTGGTAGACATGAGGTGCCAGGTTTGATCCTAAAGTGTGCTTGTCGGCCTAGCCATTCAGAGTTTTTCGTGGTTTTCTCCGAACTTATATAAATATGGGCTAGGACCCTTTAGAAAGACCCCACAGAGGGCACTACCCCTTAGGCCTAAGGCACTAGAGTAGCCAATCAGCCTTACACCAAACGCCAATAGTCCAAGCTATAAATAGGTACAAATATTTATACAATCAATAATGATAATAAATAGATAAAAATTTATTAATAAATGATCAGTGTAATAAATATAGATTATAAATATAATTATTTTCAAATTCATATTAATTTACTGCCCACATATAATATGTTTTACTTAAAGGGAAAAAAAAAAAAAAAAAAATTCCAGTATTCCTGTGTTTTTGTTGGAGAGAAATTGTTAATCTAAGGCATTCTCCAAACTGTATAGTACATTGCGTTCTCTTCATTTAAATTATACCCAAGTTCTGTAACTATTTTTAATGGGTCATAAAACTTATCTATTTATTAAGGATATAACTTCAAATTAAAATAAATTTTCCAAAATAAATAATTCCTTAATTAATAGATATACAAAGAATTTCATTAATAATGCATTTTATTAAATATTTTGGTCTCTTATACAAAACTAATATTTTATTCAATTCAAGTTTAATTTTATTCAACATTACTTTAGGTAGTACTCAGACATGACTAAATAATAGAATAAATGGGGATAGATACAATTAAATATTTTCTTTTTTCTTAGACTATTAAAATTTGACTCACCCAGATGAGCATTATAGAGGTTATTCCATCGTAAACGGCAGTGGGATATTTCTACTTCTTTCCTCAAGCAAATCATAGAGGACTTCTATTTAACAATTCTAGGGCACTTAGAGATCCTGGAACAGGAATACATTTGCAGGCTCCATTCGATAGATTCTGTTCAAAGATGAATCATAGGTGTTTTGGGCTCTTCGGGTTGCTCCTATTTTTCATATCTTGAGATTAAAATTTAAGGACCGTTGATGCGGGAGGAAGCAGTATATCTGGAGAGCTACCGGGAGATTGCACCACTAGGAGATTCCATCACCGTCTCGCCGAAAAATTGACCCCGAAGCCTTCCTCATACTTCTATATAAAAATACTCTTCTTAAGTCGAGGGTTGAAGGGAGAATCTGTGTGAGCGGCGTGCGGGTGGCCTGTCATTCCCTAGCCTGGAGTTGTTTTTGCGATGCTCCATTCAAGTTTTATGAGTCCTATAAATTTTCCTCTTTCCATCTTTGTTCTATAATGTCACTGGGCAGCCAGCTAGTCTAAGAGATCCCTATCTCATTTTTTTCCCTTCTCCTTCAATTTTACAAGCAGTACTTATAAATTTATCTTATTCTTTTTTTTAAAGCAAACAACTTTTTTTTTTTTTTTTAATCAAAATATTTATATACAGGTTAATAATTACTTTCCATTATTCTACCACAAAAAATATTTATACACAAATAGCTATATGCTTAAATGAAAAATCATTTCTGTATCTATATATATCTAAATGTGTAATTTAATTACAACAGTTTTCATGGCTTATGTGAAAATTCATAAGTAACTTTCAAATTTTAGAATTTCATAAATATTAATATAAATAAACATAAACATACAAAATATATCTATGCATACTTTGTATATATTTCTTAGGTTATAAACTAGTATATTTACCTAAATTTTTATAAATTATCTACAAATTGTCTTAAGATTTGTTAATTTATAAACAGCATAATATTTAGATATTCACTTGTATATGGCAAATATTACTAAATCTTATTTCTAACCAGATTCTAGCTCATTTACAGATTTTGAATTTTGTTCAAAGTGATATTTCTGATGGTTTCTTTGGAAATTTCTTACCAAGCAGCTTCTGTGCTTTGGATTGCAATTAAAAGGCTAACATCAAACTGTATCTCATTTTCTACATGGAGTAAATCGGATTCTCTCGCTGTGTCTTTGTCTTTTTTTTTTTTTTTTTTAAGTAAAGATCACATCTTAAACTATAAATTGAAGGAAGTATGCAGTTGTTTACTACATTATATAAAGAGTGTTGTCATTATATAAAGAGTGTTGTCTTTTCCTGGTCGTTACGTCAAATATGAAATAATATTATATGAATTGGAAGTCAATTGGGACTTTCCAAAAGGTCGCTATATTGTGTTGGGTTGTTATAACACAAGGTCGTTAAAACGCGAGTCCATTGTACTATAATGAGGCGATATTTTTAACTTTTATTGCATATATCTTTAAAACATACTCTTAAATAATAATTTTTAAAAAATGTTTCAAATACCTTTTTTTTTTTTTTTACTGTTTCGTAATGCGTCAGGTAAAGGTTTAAAATTATAAAAAAGGCTAAGAATTTTATTTTGAGGTTTAAATGCTGAAGAAATGTAAGCATTTAAAAAAAATTTAGTAATGCTTTAAGAAACACCTGTGCAAGGTGCACAAACAAACGTTTTAAAGTGATAGGAGGAGAAAGGAAGGAAAATATGTGGGTATAAGAAATTTACCAGATATTCCTTTTAGTTAATGGAGAGGGTAATTATTCATATTAAGAAAAGACAAACTTTATTTAATTCGATTTGTAAAAGATAGTTATTATTGCAGTAATAACTATCTTTACAAATCCTATACCATTGTTTTTAAACATTTTAAATTAAATAAACAAACAACGTTTTTTACCTATTTTTTTATACAAATATATTTGATGTTTCATTCAGATCTGATTACTGGAAGCAGAGTTGTTTGTCACCAAAAGCTATTAGTTAACTTTAATCACCTATAGTAATTTCCATCAGCATCATTATACAACAAACATGAAAAAGGCAAATGTTCTTACATATAAAATATTTTTTTTGTGATATATTTTAAAACTATAAATTCCTGTTCTTGTGATAAAAGGTTTTTAACTTGAAAAATCTTCTCAAAATGCTTTCTTCGTTCACAACTTAACTGGTTCGACACATGGTTATATATTTACATGCAATAATTACCCAACAAGCAAAAACCTTGAAACTTTTTTCAATGGTAACACCCATTTTATACCCCATAATCAAATTCCCAAGATCAAGGCAGTTCGGAAAAAGGCAAAGTTTGTATATTTTTAATTAATACTTGATAGAGTTAGAAACAAAAATGTTTTAGAGGTTCATCCTAACATTTAAAAAATTAAATTAAGATTTTACTAAGTTAAAATATTATAGTAATTTTTAAATCAATTAATGCTGGAATAAATACAAAATAAAGTGTACTTACAATTTTATTTTAACAAAAAAAAAAAAAAATCAGTTATGATTGATTACTTTGACATGAACTTAACTAAATCTTTTTCAATTTCTTTTTCTGAAGCACATAAATAGATTATAATTGCTTGTATGAGACTCAAAATGACGATGAATAATATTAAAGGATTTTGTAATTTCATCTATTGTTGGAGGCAGATCTGGTTGTTGATCTTTATCCCTTTCATGTAAAGATTTTATTGAAAGATTAAACTCTTCATCTGTTTCTGTTTCTCTATCTTTAATCACATCTATGAGTTCATAAAGTTCTATTTCAATCATCTGAAAATTTTTTAAATTTGTGATTTCTAATTCCTGGAGATATTTGTATTTCAGTTTCTAATTTCACTATCAGTTGCTAATTTTATAAATTTGTTTTATCACCAATTTTTGTGACCTCAGCAGGAATACCGTCTCATGTTTAAAGGGCATGCCTTAGTTATCTAAGATTTTTAAAAGAAAAACGGAAATTTTTTTTGAGAATGAGAGGAAAAATCTGTCCAGAAATAGAAGAATTTTATTTAAGAAACTTTGAGAGCTTATGCAATTAAGTTGGATGGCACTGTAAAAAATATTTCTTTAAACGAGGAAATTCAACAGTACTTCTATGAGGAAAAAATTGGTTCTATAACTTTATATTCTTATGAGCAGTGTACTCAATTATACGTTACCCAATTAAATGGGGACAACTGTATGTCCGTTCAGATTCAGATAGTAATCGGAAAAGAAGTATCGCAATTTTAAATATGAAATAAACTAAAATAATACTAATTAAGAAATGATGTGTACATCTAAACTTACTTGAATAAATATTTTAATTTCTGTGTATGCAAGTTATAAATGACACAAGATAAATTATAATAAGTAACGACCCAGCAATAAGAAATTATACATATCACCATAACTCATAAAATAATGAAAGGAATGAGCTATAAATTTGGAAACTCAAATTTCTGATGATGGCTGTTTTTACTCATGCAAAAATTAATATAAGGTGATAATTCATAATTTTTTTGGAATATATTAATAATTTTCATAATTAAAAAAATGTTTTTTAATCTAAAATAGGCATGGAATGTGTTTATGTCACTTTGTTCTAACGCATAAACAAATAAAAATTGAATATAATAATTTTTTTCAGGAAGATATGAATTTGCCACATTCTTTAACATTAGCATCCTTATATTCTGAAAGCTTATAAATCAATGAAACATTGAAAGAAATACATGAACTATACCATTTTCTGGACTGATTTGATCCAGATAACTCCACAAAATTGTCAAAAATGGGTGTTGCCATTGAAAAAGAAAAGAAAAAAAGAAGTTGGTGCAAGTTTTAATATGTGGAGAGCCCCTAAGCAAAATTTAAGAATGTCATAATAGACTTGACATTATTATCAATTCATTGGCATCAGATGTTTCTATGCTAATTAATAGCAAAATTAATTGCAGGAGGGAGGGTTTTTTTTTTTTTTTTTGACTACACAGATGTAATTTTAATATGAAGAAAAGATAACCACAAGAATTTAGCTTGATTGAATTTATGTTTGATGATTCTGTGTTTAATAATTATAATTATGCACATATTTTGTGTAAGAGATTATCATTTAACAGCAAAATTGTCAGAAATAGGTATAATGAACTATAGATTGCGGGGGGGGGGGGGGGGGGGGGTCATTTTGTGGAATTCACTACAATATTTCAAAGTGTGTGCCCCTTATAGCTCATACAACATTCAAATGGTAATCAATTCAATAAATGATCTTTCAAATGGTAATCTCAATCAATTCAATAAATTATCTTTCAAATGGTAATTTCAATTAATTCAATAAATGATCTTTAATTGCTTACTTTGCATTTTTACTTTTTGAACTTACATATGAAAGGAAAATATGTAATCATGACAAAAATTCAACTTTGAGATTGTGGTGTATTGATACATTTTGAGGTCCACTGAGTTTATTTTTGCTATTTTTACTGTGATGTATGCATGTGTGTATGTATATGAGTGAACATGATAACATCTAAATGCTTTGATTGACTGAGCTAAAAGTTGGTACTACATATGTCATGGGCACCATAACACAAACTATATTGATTTTTGTGAATCTGGCACTTGCAGTTTTCCTTACAGGTACATAAGAAAAATTTTTTATCCTTATGGCCTATGTGCTGAAATTATTTAAGTGCAATAGCGTCTAAATGCATTATCCAATTGAGTTGAAAATTTAAGTACACATTATAGGCCAGAGTTACATGAGCACAAGCTGTATAGAATATATTTTGGTAAATCTAGCATTTACAGATTTTTACAGGGACAGAATGAAAAATTCTTTATCATTTTGGCTTATGGGCTAAAATTTTTTAAAGTGCAATATCGTTAAATTAAACAATATACTATATGGAGAAAATTACTTAAACACCCTATTATAATTTTCTCTTTTGTTTATTTAATGACTTCTCTTACTTTAATTTATTTATACAACCGTTAATTACTTAATGTTCAGAAAGTCGAGTGGAGTCACTCCAGATTTTTTATGCTTTTTATTGTTGTTTTACTTATGTAAAATGACCTCCTGAATCTGAATATGATCCCCATTTTGCCCAATCATCTGCAGTTTTCTCGGGATGCCAATTCTTCCCCCAATTTTTATCATTGTTTGGAAATTTTATGGCCATGAATTTGATTTGGAGAATCGAAAATAATTATTTTAACACATACAAACACAAAAAATTTAATTTATGATAAATAATACCTGATTAATAAAATATAATAAATATAATATATAATTTTAGTGGCAAATCCCCTTCCTCCCCCCCCCCCTAAATTTTCCCCTTGCTGCAAATGTTCATGTTTTAGAATTTTTTAACTCTAGCCTTTCAGAAGATATTTAAGAGTTGAAATAATACTTTCTCCCCTACAAATCAAATTTATATCCATAAAATTACCAAAAAGTGATAAAAATAGGGGCATCCCCAAAATATGGTGGGTGATGGGGCCTTTATGGGCATCATATTCGTATTCAGGAGGTCATTTTACAGAAGAACTTGAAAAAATGGTGTTAGGGTCGATTTTCAGGGCAGAGGAGTGTTATTTGATTTCATATTAAAGTTTACAACGAGTTAGAAATTTCTGGCTAACCTGGTATATTCTGATGCATTAATTAATAAATAAAATCATGGTAGTGATCGATTAAGTGCAAAGGTGAAGTTCAAATAAGTTTATTACATCATATGATACAATATATACTTCAAAAAAGTGATCCCACATAATCTTTACATTTAAATGAAATGAAAAGAAAAAAAATATTTACATTGATGAGTGAGAAATGTAAAAGAGACTAAAACAATTGAAATGCTGGAAAAGCTGCACTCATTGGATTCAGCAGATCCAAGAGAAAATAGATAGTGCCAGCAAGTCCTAGGAAATGATGAAAATATAATTAAATGAGTCAGCAATAACAAAGTATAAAAATGTGAAATTAAAAAAATATATATACATATGTATATGAAAGACAATTAGTTTTTTTTAATGCAAATTATGGTGTATGACATTTTAATTAAAAAATAAGATTATCTATTAATTTCCACTAAACATTCCATTGCAGGAAATACTAGATTTTACTTTTATCTTTTCTTTATTTCTTTCTACATTGTTACATGTGCATGCATTGGCTAAAATTTCTATTGTTTCACAGTTAATGGCGTAGTTTTGATTTTAGCAGTTGGCTAATTTTTTAAGTCTTTCAAAACTTATTTTGGTAGGTAGTCTAGTCATATTTAATGTCACTGAAGTATTCTTTAATTAATTAATTTATTTTCTTCTTGGTCATGCCAGTATAAATTACTCTTTCCTTATTTTCTTTTTGAAATTCTATTTGGTAAATTCTCGTGATGTCAAATTGTCTGCTCAGTAAACCCCTAATGACAACAAGCATAAAAGAAAGGTGAGTTTCCCAATTAGAATTCGGCAACAAGGCAAGAAAAATCATATCTGACAATTCGGTTCTTGCTGAGCCATAAAGAGGAATGGTTGCATAATTCACATATCTGACGATCAAATTTCTGAGAACTTTTTTTTTAAAATTAATTATCAACTCCCCCCCCTGTAAATAACCCTCCTTTTTGTTATTTAATGAATACATTATTTAGATTTGGACTCATCAGTCTTTACATATGGTTTTCAGGGTTCATACTCAAATGTCATGAAAAAAATTCCCCAAGTTTTCCAGATCATTGAAATATGTGTACATATACAGTAGAACTTGGATATTTCAAAGCTGGAGGGACCAGAGAAAAATTCCAAATATCCAAAAATTCGAATTACATATCTGTACTATTTTGTTAAAAAGAAGAGATAAATTACAAAAATTAAATTACGATCAAAGATTTAACACATAAATTTTATAGAATACTGCTACATTCACCCCCCCCCCCCCCCCCATTAAATCAATATTTTTTTTACGAGCTTAATTATTCAACACTTTTTAAAAAATAGTCAAATATTTTAGATTGCTTCTTTAAGTGCAATCTTTGTGTCATTCCATATGACTTCATCCTATCAATTGATAGAAAAATAGAATCTTCTACATTAGACATGACTTTCAATTAAAAAAAAAACCTTAAAGTTCATATATATGGACCATATCTTCGGATGCACTTGGTAAGAAATACTCTTGTATTTCCTTATCCTTCTTTTGAAAGACTGCTAAAAAAAATTAATGCACTTTAGCTGAGAAAAATCTCGAGAACAAGTTTTATTGTAATATTTTAAAGGTAATCGTATGAAAAATTCGTATTATCCAAAATAGAATTCGAATTATCCATGATTTTTTTTTACATTATTTTAATACAAAATTCAAGGGACAGAGTAAAAAATTCGAATTATCCAGAATTTCGAATTAAACAAGTTTGAAATATTCAAGTTTCCCTGTATATATTGGTAATACATTATGTAACAAGACAGGTGGTATCCCCTGCACGCATAGCTCAGAATCGTTTTAACATTATATTAACTTTCTAACCTCTATTCTCTTTCAAAAAAGACATGATGAGTTAATTATTAGTAACATTTTTTATGCTTTTTGCAAAATTTTCACAACATTATATAAATTGAGTCAAGCAACACTAGAAAAATGTAGGAGCCAGAAGGAAAAATTTCATTTTTTCTGAATTTTTAATGAAATTTTTCATTTTCTGTGAGATTTCCCTGAAATTTGAAACCAAATCCTAAACCCTATTTCTTTTCTTTCTTTCTTTTTTCTTTTTTTTTTTTTAAATGTGTGTGCGAGTGAGAGAGATGGAGATGCTAAAATTGTGTATCTTAAAAAAAAAAAAAAAAAAAAAAAAGATTTTTTAAAGGATATAAAAATCTAATGTAAATTTTTGTACAAATTAAAAAAGCGTAAGTAAGTGCTAATTTCCCATTTCTTCACAGTAAGTAAGATTTAATGTTTTAAAACCAATGGCTAACTAGAACTTACTGAAAAATTTGATTTTCATGTATACAATTTTTTTTCGATTATTGACTATCACTATTATATATAATTATTTTTAATTTCATAATAATCTGGTAAAAATAATTCAAACTGTCACTTTTATATGAAATTTTATTTTATACCGCAAAGTTAAAAATTAATCAGACAGCAGCACCAACTGTTGGACAATTTTCACCAAAGATGGACACTAATTTATATCACAGTGCAACTACTTAACAATTTGTATGAAATTCTGTGCAGTAGTTCCTAAGATACAGTCGCCACAAAATTTCGTCACACACAAAGACATTTTCTAAAAATGGTAAAATTGTGTTCTAGACATAGACCTCTGAAAACAAGTAAATCGATCAAAAAACCTAAAGTCGATATTTTTTACGAAACCAATGCTTTCTTCTATTGAATATAGAAAAAAGTAAAAAGCGCAACGAAAACAAATGCACTATCACAAGTGTGCGGGGGGAGGGGGAAATCAACTGACACTAAACAGAATTTGAAAGAAAGAGTTAAGATAAAGACACCAAAGAGGTAAAAGGGTAGTGCTTGAAGATTGGCAATTGTGAACAGAATTTGCTGTTTCTTTGTTTATGGTTCTAAGTAACTGTTCCTAAAAAAAAAAAATTCACATGTTTTTGCAATATGTGACCCCTTTGAGAGATATACAACTATATATGGATCACTAATGAAGGTAATAGATTTAAAATCCTACAATAAAAATCTGGGACGTTGTGAAATCTAGCCATTAACCCTTTCAGTACTGAATTATTTGAAGATTTTTATGCCCATGGGACGGGTTTAATTTGTTGCTATATATTTCAGAACAAAATTTTCTGTATTCACATTTATATTACAAATGGATATACGTTATAATTTTATTCTTTCTAATCAAAGTATTTGTATCCATAGTATATTTCATTGTAAAATTGTGAATACTGATTATATATTTATGAAAAAAAAAAAAAAATACAAATTGCAAAAGAAACACCCACTGGTGGAGTTACAGATTTTCAAATGATGTGAATCTACGTCAGCGGTCGCGAAAGTGTTAATATGTAAAAGTAATACGTTTTATTTGGACTATACTTATATTGATGATATAAGTATGATTGTACGATATCATAAACAAACGTCAGGCAATTGTTTGCAATCAACGCCCACTGGCGGGTGTGCCACAAACATCAACGCCTACTTCTTAAATTCAGATGATGAGTCAGACTCGTCCACCGTAACTTCGCTCAAGTAAGCAGATGACGAGTCTCACTCATCAAATGTACCCAAAGGGTTAAAGAGAGGTGACCTTCGAACAGAAGTAGATTTTAGCGAAGTATTATTGTATGCTGAAAAATAAAATGATAGAATTTTAGAATAATTTTTAGCAATAAAACTGTTACCTTCAAACAAGGATAGTGGTCTATCTGCAATGCGACAGCCATGATTTCCATAATCAAAACAAAACTCAGCAAACTGTAAAAAAAAGAAAGAAAAAAAAAGAGTGATAAACATAATAATAAAATAGACATTAACTTAGATATATATTACAGTTATTAGAAAAAAATCCACTATCATAATTTGCTAAAACTATGGCACATTAAATAATAGATACAAACAAGTAAATTCCTTCACAATTTTATTTAAAAAATATATGTATATTAATTTCACAAATAGAAAATTTTACAATCTATTTTGTCATTGGAGTTTTTTAAAAACAATATAAAGCTACACATAAGATAATGAACAAGAGGCATAGGCTAACAAAGCAGTTCCTATAAATTATTCAATTGAAAATTACTATTAAATTGTCTAAAATTAACTTATTAATCCAATTTCAAAGATGTAATAATAATTTTACACTTTGGTACCCATAAGTAAATAAAAAATAGTAGATACTTTTTTAGTTCCACATTATATATTTGATCTCATAAATTTCTGCTATAGATCAAAGTATAGTATCCTTATTCACGATAAAAGCATGAACTTGGCTGATGGTCAGACATAATTGGAGACTGAAATGTTACTTGCAGTAAATTACAGTCCTCTGTTTTCTCTTATCCTAATGTTCCGCATAATTTTTGTGGAAGAACCTTGATCAAATTGGTTTCTTTTCCAACTATCATAGAGGTGCCAAGTTTCAATAAGAGTTATCAGCAATCAGAGTTATATATTTATGAAACGTGAACCGCCTTACGGAATAATTTTTACAAACAAACTCGCATAAAATAACGAATTGCACAGTTTTATTATTTTTTAATAGCCACTTTTTTATAGTCAACTGTTTTTATGGCATTAAATACTAAAACATTGTTCCTTTCTTTACGCATCTTGCATATTTTTTATTCAATGATACAGTATGTATTTTAAATTTAATAAGGAAAAACAAATAGATTCATCAAGTTCAATAATAAAGCCTAAAAATAATTGCATATGTGAAAAATATTGAGCATTTCTATCACTTTTTTGATTCCAGAAGTAAGCCTTGATTACTAGATGGGAAGGGCAGTCAAATATAAATAATTAGATGAATGAGAAATGAAACAATTCTACTTCTTTATAGGTTCTAGAATCTAATAAAGCAAGTTTAAAATAAATATTGAAATTTATGTTGCTGATGGAGAAAGATTGGGAAACTAAAAGCTTCTGCAGAGTTTTAATAGTCAATGGCTAGTGGGAGATAAGAAAAGAGGGGGGGGGATTAAAAAAATTATATCAGTGAGAAATATTGTATAATTCAACTTCTTTATAGTTTCTAGAATCTAATAAATAAAGTTTAAAACGAATATTGACATTTATGGTGTGGATGGAGAAAGATTGAGAATTGGAAAGCTTCCGTTGTGTGTTCTATCGTTGATCATTAGTGGGGATTCCTTTTTTTTAACGATCGATATCCGCGATTTTTTTTAAAGCATATAATCCGTAATTTTTATATGTTGTCCGTAATGCCGTAATTATTGCCATAAATCCGTAATAATTACGGATAATTCGTAACAATTGGCACCGCTACTATCATCTAAATTTGAGAGTTTTGAGTCCCCTAAAATTCAACTGAAGCAGTGGTAGTCAATTTGGTCCCTACCACCCACTAGTGGACATTCCAGCTTTCATGATGAGTGGTAGGCTTTTTGTCTGATATTAAAGCACTTTAAATTTTTTAAATTGACATTTTATAAACACTGAAATAAAAAATGCTGTATTATTATACGCTTTATCTTGCTATAACTCTATTTTATAAATTTTATAAAATAAAGTTGCTTGCCTACTTTATTTTATCCTGCTTGCCTACTTTTTTTTTTTAAGTCATAATTTTTGTGGTTAGAAAACTTTACTACTAACGGACACACAAAAGTGGGTGGTAGGTATAAGAAGGTTGACTTCCCTGAATTAAAGGTTAAAAAACTACCTCTTCTTTTAAAAGTGAGTGGATTCCGCAACTTCCTTCATAAGATAAGTAGAGTCCTGCATCAGGTTGAGTAACCCGATTTTACCCAAACCCAACCCACAGGTCAGGTTCGAAACAGGTCGACTACATTTTTTTCTGTTGCGGGTCAGGTTGACTGGATTTTTTTTTTTTTTTTTTTCTGCTGGTCAGATTTAGTTTTCAACAAATCAGGTTGACTTGAGAACATCTTTCAAAAACATTTTATCTTAATAAAGCAGAAATTTGTTTGCTCTATACACCTAAGGTGAATATACGCTTATCCAAATTATCATAGCAAAATAAACATCCATATTCGACTAAAGCAATGAACAAAAGAAAAAAAAAAGTAATTGTTATTTAGAATATAAGCTGTTGAAAACAGGCTACTTCTTCTACAGTAACCAAATGTATGATTCATCTGTTTTGATTACTTACATCCTTTTGAAATAGATTGTGAATTTAAACTAATAATTAATAGTTTTTCTCTTGCAGATGTTTTTAAGAAGTTATAGGAATGTAGATTTAGATGAGTTTTATTCAGATGTTTATTTGGTGTCTGTAACATTGTATTATTTTACTTTAATATTACTGTGTGTGATAAGCATTAAACAATTAAACTACAAACACTAGGGTTGAAATCCATTTTTGTACACCTGAAGTTCACAACACACATAAATAGTTAAAAATTATTATAAATCCATTTTTCAGATTTTTTCATTTTTAACTTAGTTATAACTTAGTATTAATAATTACCTTTTTAAAATGATTTACCACACACACACACAGCAGTGTAACAATTAAAATTTACTTTATTTTTAATTAAAAATGTTTTCCATTATTTTTAGATGAATCATTAATTTTCATTTAGATTCGGGTTTTGGATAAAGGAAATTGGGTTTTGGATTGGGTTAAGGTTTAAAGAAATTGCGTTCGGGTTGGTTTTCAGGTTGAATAAAATTTATTTGTTGGGTTTGGGTCGGATTTCAGGTTGATTAAAAATTCACTTGTCGGGTTCAGGTCGGGTAAAACCCAACCCCTGCAGTACTCTAAAGAAAAGTATGAAATTATATGAATTTCAAAGTTTTTATGTAGCTATACTCCAGGTTTACTACTAACTACGGTTACCTCATAGCTTGGCAGTCAGCATGTTAATTTTTTCAAGTTAGCAGTAATTTTAGACACTAAAACTAAATTTGGTACATTTATCGACAAATCTCTTTAAGTTAACACACCAAAATAAACTAATACAGCAGTTTTCTCTCACTGACTATCCAAAAAATCCATTTTGCATTTTAAATATACAGGGCCAATGATGTAAAATCAAGTGCTTTTGCAATATATATACATATGCAGATATAAAAATATAATATTAATATTAAATATATGCTAATCAAAACACAGAGCAGAGGTACAGTAAAAGAATTTTGCACCATTAATTGTATAAAGTGCCAAGTTTAAACATATAAAATGTATTAGAAAATATTTTTTTTTTTTTAAGTTTTTTAAAAATAAATTTATAAATACCTCTACTGAAGTTTAAGTAGAAAGTTTTCAGATAGGGCCCCAGTCATCATTGGTGCTTGCAGGATGGTGAAGTGTGGCAGCTATTTCCTCTTTTACTTGATTTCTGAGTTTGAGCAGGTAGTGCCATTTTTGGTCAATGTCACAGTTGGGCTAAATGCTATTGCAGCTGTGCTGGTTGGCTAAAATTTCTATTGTTTCTTGATTTATAGCACAGGTGTAATTTTCAAAGTTGGCTAGTTTTCTTATACAGGGTGTTTATAAAGTCCCGGGCCCATTTTGATGTTTAATAACTCATAAAATAATGAAGATATAAACAAACTTATGGCATTTATTGATGGAATAACTCATATATTTTCTTTTCAGGTTTGAATATCTTTACTTTTGTAAATATCGTCTGTGCGTGTGGTTAATTTCAGATAATTTCATTTTCCAGTCTAAATATCTGTACTTTTCGAAATATCGTCTGCATATTAATTGCATTTTCTCTCTTTTGACTTTTTTTTGACTCTTTGACTCTTTTGAAAACCCCCATGAATACCGTGAGGCACAAAGGGATTCCCCAAAGATTAATGTGTGGTGTGGACTAATGCACGACCGAGTCATTGGGCCTTTCTTTTTTTCAGAAAAGACGGTCTCATCAGTCGTATACTTAGACACGTTGGAAAACTTCGTATTTCCACAACTAGAAGAGCTTCAGCCACATGTCTTTTTGCAACAAGAGGGTACACCACCTCATTGGGGTACCATCATTCGTAGTTCTTTGAATGACCATTTTCCAGGAAGATGGATTAGGCGAGGAGGTCCAATTCCTTGGCCACCCAGATCACCTGATATAACGCCGCTGGACTTTTTCCTTTGGGGATTTGTAAAGGACAATGTTTACAGGAGGAGAGTGTTGAACATTGATGACCTAAAAGTCAGAATTACAACCGCAATAGCCTCTGTGGATGCTGCCATGCTTGCCGCTACCTGGCGTGAAATTGACTATTGATCTGATATTCTCCGTGCGATGAAGGGGGCACATGTGGAAGTTCATCGACAAGGGTCATGAAACTTTTTGAGTCTATTTAACCATTTATGTTATTAATTTTAATCTATCTTTATTATTTTATGAGTTATTAAACATCAAAATGCTTCCGGGACTTTATAAACACCCTGTATTTTAAAAATCTATATTTATATATTTTTTTTTATTAATTTTAGTTAGGGTTGTGGTATTTCTATTATACTCAATGCAACTTTCATGTTCTTTTATACAATTTTGGATATTTTCCCTTAGTCATACCAATATATAACAACCTGTTCCATTTTCTTTAGCCTTATATATAATTTCTCTCATTGCATAGCCGCTGTACTTCAATATCATGCAAGTACAGATGATAGTTGGAGACCTATCTGAAAAGCTTTTGCTTAAACTTCAGTAAGGGTATTTATGAATTTATTTAAAATGTAATTAATGAAGATTCTAAATATAAATAATAAAGGTTTTTTTATACATGCATATGAAAAAAATGGCATACATCAATAAAACATTGAAAGTAATAATTATCTAGATTTAAAAAACATGAAGAGACATTTTACCTTAAGAGCTCTATACAAATATTTTGGATCTTTAGTCACTTGAAACAAACGAAGATGGGCATAGCCATTACCAGCAATTCCATGACAAATTCCATAACCTTTTTTTAAGAAACCTCTTTCCCAGATAACATTACCACATTTTATGGCAGCTTTTAAGTATTTATCATCCTTGAAAATCTGAAAAAGTTATAAAACATTGTTATGAACAATTTAAAAATATAGAATGACTCTACTCAATTTTTCGAACATTTAATAGTTACCATGCACAGAAAAAAAAAAAAAAAAAAAAAAAAATTCAAGCTCTGACATCATTCTTACTGATTCTTATGTAGAATGACCTCCTGAATCCAAATGTGACCTCCATTTGGCCTAATCACACACCGTTTTCTCAGTACGCCACCCTCCCCCAATTTTTAATTACTGTTTGGTAATTTTATGGCCATGAATTTGAATTGGAGAAGAAAAGAATTATTTTAATACTTAAAGCAATATATATAATACATTAAAAAAATAGTAATTGATTAATAAAGTATAATAAATATAATTCATAATTTCAAGGGAAATCCCAACTTAAATTTTTCCCTTGCTGCAAATGTTCCTGTTTTAGAATTTTTCACTTCTACAGCCCCTTAGAAGATATTTGACAGTTAAAATAATCCTTTCCCTTCCTCCAAATCAAATTTATAAGTCATAAAATTACTGAAAAGTGATAAAATAGGAGAGTATCCTCAATAAACAGTGGGTTATAGGGCTAAATGGGGGTTATTATCAGATTCAGAAGGTCATTTTACATAAGAATTTGCCAAAATGATGTCATGGCCAATTTTCATGCAGAGCAGTGTAATTAAACAAAAGGGAAAATTATAGCAAAGTGTCTGAGTTTAGTAGCAGAAACAGTACAGCACAGCAACATGCTGCAGATTGTTTAAAGTTCTGCAGATTAATTCAACATCTGAGACAGAAGTGTCAGGCTTAAAAATACATATATTACTTAAACCTTGTTTCTAGATTACTGCACTTGTACATTCTCAATATATTTCTTTGTAAATGCAATTTTTGCACATACTATGAAGTGTTAATACTACTGTTATACTACTGATAGATACAGCAAATTCTGCCACTGGATGTCTGAGTATTTATCTCTATTTTATGTTTCTATACAATAAACTAAAATGTACCTTTTTCTTTTATGAATCTCTATAAAAGAACTACAAATAATAAACACACAATTTTCAGAAATGATCATGTAATAGCAAAATACATGTTCTAAGGTATATCATTAAGGTTAAAGCCCATCAGTTTTTTTTTTTTTTTTAAAGTAATTTAATGTATCGTATGTAATATGATAAATTATCTCTAGTTCCTTGAAAAACTGATACGGGCATCCTATAGCATACTCCACACTTTACCAAAATAATATAAATATGCATTAGTTTTGTTTTGCTTTAAATAATTTAATAATGTTAAAGTGCTGTGATTTTGAAGAAAATTTTTTAGAAGAGAGCAAACTTAAAATTGGAAAAGTTTTGATTAATTTCTAAAAATTCAGTTAGACTGGTATGGTTGGTTAATTATTCGGTTAAGATAATTAAGCAAATATATGCAGGCCTAGGAGTGGTAAAGCACTCTTGAAAAAGAGAGAAAAGAGACTAAACTGTTTAAAAAAGAGACTGAAAAGAGACAAGTTTTTTTCCTTATAAATGAATATTATGAACAAAGATGTGAAATTAATGTACATACTGCACTAACATACCAATCGAAAGGTGGAGGGGATTAGCCACCCTGAGCCTCTGATCATGAGGGAGGATCTCCAAAGAAACTTTTAATTTGTAAGTATATATATATATATATATATATGATGAAGCTGTTCTGTGCAATTATTTTATATATATCTGATGAAGCTTCCCTGCAATTCCACTTTAAGTCATAGGTTCCTGTCTAAGGAACTTTAAAGAGCAAAATGCGACCCTTGAGCAAAAATTCCAAAACCAAAAGAAAACTCATTTTTATTTATGCAAATCCTAAATAAGGCAGGGCAAACGGGGCCACCAGTAAGAATTTCGTCCCTGGCCTTGAAAGCTGAAAGTCCGCCACTGATTTTTTTTTTTTTTTTTTAAGTGTGTACAATATACTGTGTACAAAACTGTCCTGAATGTCAGCTTGCATCATATGTCAGAAAAATTATCTTAGTAACAAAATTCATAACACCACCAGAATTACAAGTATTTGCTAAATCTTATAGAATCTAAATGTTTACAAAATTGTTATATGGAGGATTTAAATTAAAATGCATCACAGATGCTGCTAAATTCTAATTCCTGAAAACTAAAATAAGAGTATCATGTATGTTACTTATATGTAAAATAATTTTTAATAACACATTAGATACTACTACATATATAACGAGGTGCGGAATTCACCAAAAATCTTATCAGCCAGTAATGTAAAATTGGAAGCTTAGGACAGAATAACAGTTACTTTATATGAACTACACGATATGCCCAATAACAAAATTTTCTAAACCAACCTGCAGTAAAATGACATTTAAATGTGACCTAAAAATGTTTGTCCAAGTTTACTACGTTAATAACAATAACTCGCAAAATAAACAAAATTTGTATTTACAAAAAGAGAAAAAATATACATAGATTATAGTAATTTAGTAACAGAAAATAAGTTTTAAGCTTAGCATTTCCATACTTGCCAACCAATTTTAATTAAAAAAGAGAAGATTTTTGTTCAAAAACCAGAAGATTTCATAAAAAAGGGGAAGATTTTTTTTCCTTTTCTCTTTGATGTAATCAACAATACAGTTTTACAATTTTAATATTTAGAAGCAATCTATAAAAACGTTTTACTATAGATTGATTATACTAAATATATACAAGTTTTAAATGAAGTTATTCCTCTTCAACATATAAATATCTACAAAACAGAATCTGTAAGAAATTTATTTAAAATAGACAAAAAACTTAGTTAAGTTAAAGTATAACTAATTTTTTAAATAAATAGAGAATATGATTTTTGTGTATGTACAGTCGGTCAAAAAAAAAACGAAACACCCCCACCTATCTCATCAGTAAATTGTTGCAGAAAGACACCGAAGGTACCATTCGTCAGGGAATTTTGTTCTTTTTTAAGCTAATTGGAAAAAAATAGCTTAAGGGGTCGTCTCCATATTGAAATCGTGTCCAACTTTAATTTTTTCAATGGTAACGTATAATTTTGATTTCGGATATCGATTCTACAGTCAATTTCATCCCCAGATATAAATTTGGAAGTCATATGGTGAATAAGTTTAGGATTTATACACGTCTAAACTTTCGAGCTTCTAATGTTAAAGTCTGATTACACATTTATATTCATACCTCCTACATTTTTATTTTTTTTTACCTGGTTTTTTTTATGATGTTAATAACAGGTTTTCCAAACATATTTATGAGTTTCATTAAGATTTTAATGTTTTTTATCTATAGAATAAAAATTATTAAATTAATATTTTAAAAAATTATGTATTGTGACCTATAACTTTTCTAACAGATATCGATTTCTAGCACATTAAAATACGCGTGTGCAAATTTGCAGCTCCTTGGGGCAAATAGTTCTCGAGATATTCCAGAAAAACGATCGAAGATCAAGTTTGGGGGCCATATAACGGTTACAAACTGTATTTACAAGTAGCATTCACAACAATCAATTTTGAATTTTATTGCAGACGATATTAAGAAAAAAAAGTTTTAATTCACTTTCATATATTTTTAATTATTTCAACAATGTTTTTTTTTTTTTTTTTTTTTTTTCCAGCTGAAATAAATTGGAATTTAATTCTGAAATAAATTGTATTATAATATTAGACATGTGTGTAAATTGAAATACAAGAGCACATTGAAGAATTCCATGCAATTTAAAAATGTAGTTTAACATTTGTTTATATTTTTAATTTATCTCTTTCCTTACTATATTATATATAATGTTTTCGTAATTTTCTTTAGAAGAATTGTGATTTCTAATTTCTATAGTCGGTATTATTAGTAGTGTTGGAAATATAAATTAACCAATTAAAATAATATAATATTATTACAGAATAAAATATTTCTTTGAGTTGGACAGAACTTCATAGCTGAGAGATCAAATTTTTACTTTCCGAACATACGTATGTAAAGAAAGTATTGTAATCGTGACAAAAAATCCGACCTCTGAGATTATGGAATTTCTATACTTTTGAGTTACACTGAATTCATTTTTACTAGTTTTCGATTATGAATGGGTGTATGTGTGTGAGTGAATACGATAGCACCTAAATCCTCTGTTCAAATAAGTTGAAATATAGTAAGTATATTGTGTGGCACCATAGCACGATCACTGTTGATTTTGGTGAATCTAGCACTTAAAAGTACTTTTTACAGGCACAAAAAAGAAATATTCTTTATCGTTATAGCCTATAGGACCAAGTTTTTCAAATTGCGATAGCGTCTATACAGCATTTTCTTTTGAGCAAATACGCGTGTTATAAATGTCGTCGCACAAAGTGTATAGATTTTGATGTATCTAGCATTTATAGTTTTTCACAGGGACACAACAAAAAATTCTTTATTATTATTGTCTATGGATCCAAATAAAATAAAATGCGATAGCATTTAAACGCCTTATTCGTTTGAGTTAAAAAACTTTTATACATGTTAATAATAACCCTCGCACAAAGTGTATAGATTTTGATAAATCTAGCATGTATAGTTTTTTTTTCTTTTTACAAGGACAGAAAGAAAAATTGTCATTATGGTCTATGGGCCCAAACGTTTCAAAATGCGATAGTATCTAAACACCTTATTCTATTAAACTGAAAATTTATGCACATGTTTTATATATTACCGTCGCACGAATTGTATAGATTTTAGTAAAGATAGCCTTTATAGATTTTTACAGGAACACGACAAAAAATTATATATCATTACGATTTATGGTTTAAAATTATATGAAGTGCAATAGCGTAAAATTAAGCAAGGGGAGAAAATACTTGAACTCTCTGTAATATTTTACTATATTACTATGTTTTTATTAACTTCGATTCTTGTTTGTTTGTTTGTATGTTTTTTTTTTGTTTGTTTGTTTGTTTGTTTGTCCAGTACAAATCTTGCAATCGATTTTTAACTAACTTCCCGACTAGCTAGATATTTGAAATTTTCAGGACAGCTCACAACACGGTGACAATACATTTTTCTAATAATTTTAGTCAACTATATAAGGTCCCACTGCCTTCGGTAGCGCTTATATGATTCGACAGAAAATTTATTTAACTAACTTCCCGACTAGCTAGACATTTGAAACTTTCAGAATAGTTCAGAACACGGTGAAAATGCATTTTTTTAATACCTTTAGCCAACTGTTTAGGGTTCCTGCTTCCTTCGGCAGCGTTATCAGTACAAAGCTTCCAATCGATTTTTCACTAACTTTCCGACTAGCTAGACATTTGAAACTTTCAGGCTAGCTGAAAACACAGTGATAATACATTTTTTAAATACTTTTAGTCAACTGTTTCAGGTCACTATACCCGTTTATATGATTCAACAGAAAAATTATTTAACTAACTTCCCGACTGACTAGCTAGACATTTGAAACTTTCAGAATAGTTCAGAACACGGCGAAAATGCATATTTTAAATATTTTTAACCAACTGCTTCGGGTTCCTGCTGCCTTCGACAGCGTTACCAGTACGCAGCTTGCAATCAATTTTTCACGAACTTCCCGACTAGCTAGACATTTGAAACTTTCAGGATGGCTCAGAACACGGAGACAATACTTTTTTTTTAATACTTTTAGTCAACTGCTTCAGGTCCCTACTGCCTTCGGCAGCATTTATATGATTCAACAAAAAATTTATTTAACTAACTTTCTGACTAGCTAGACATTTGAAACTTTCACAATAGTTCAGAATACGGTGAAAATACATTTTTTAAAAACTTTTAGCCAACTGTTTCTGGTTCCTGCTGCCTTCGACAGCGTTATCAGTACAAACATGCAATCGATTTTTAACTAACTTCCCGACTAGCACATTTGAAACTTCCATAATAGCTCAGAACACGGTGACAACACATTTTTTTAATACTTTTAGTCAACTGTTTCAGGTTCCTACTGCCTTCGACTGTGTTTATATGATTCGACAGAAAATTTATTTAACTAACTTCCCAACTAGCTAGACATTTGAAACTTTCAGAATAGATCAGAACACGGTGAAAATGCATTTTTTAATTCTTTTAGCCAACTGTTCCTGGTTCCTGCTGCCTTCGGCAGCGTTACCGGTACAAAACTTGCAATCGATATTTAACTAAATTAACGACTAGCTGGCATTTGAAAATATCACCTACTTCTTTTTTAATTTAGGCATTTTCATAAAAAAAAATAGCTATAACTTCAATCATGGACTGGATCCTGCTTCCTTCTTTACCAAATACTTCAACACGCACAAATATCAGCTACCTTTGATTAAATTAAATCGTATTAAACATATATATATATATAGAAAGAAAAGAAAGAAAACAATATACACAATAAGTATACAGTTCTAGACTTGAACCTGCCTCATTATTTACCAAATATTTCGATACACACAAATATTACCTAAATCGATTACATTCTCTCGTACTAAATTTAAACCAAATAACAAATGAAGTCATGAACTGGAACCCGAATCCTTTTTTACCATATATTTTGAGAGCGAACGCTAATTTTTCTGTAAAAATCCAAACTTTCTGCACCTCCGAAAACACTTAACCCCAAACTTTCATCAAAATCGATACATCCGTTTCCGAGTAACCCGAATTTGGGCGATATATTGCAATTTGTCGATAAAGGTTTATCTGATCACGCCATTTTTTTCAAAAGATGAGAATAAGTCCAAACGTTTTTGCATCCCTAACTAGTTGGCATAGGTGGACTCTGCTCAGTTCCCCATCATAATTATGTTCTCATAAATTTCTAGTGCGAGACATATTATAATCATGTTAAAAGAAATGAATTTGACCAAAGCTTGATATTATGACAGAATGAAATCCCCGCCTAATAGGCTATCCACCGTTCACTTCGATATATATATCTTATTCTAATCTATTAATTTATTTTATCAGGGTCAATTCCGTTGTTTAGTTTTCATCCTACTATTTCCAATGCAATAATCCTCAAAATTCATATTTATATGAAAAATTTACAATTTTGCTATGTTGATAAAATCGTAAATTACGAATGATTTACGAAATTTTCCTAGTAGAATATTTGTATTCAATCATGTTCAAACAAATATCATAAATGTAATTTGGAAGTTGTCTAATGTATTTACGATCCTCAAAATGGAAATTTATGCTCAATTTTGCCTTATTCTGACATGTTAAGTAAATCGTAAATTCCAAATAACTTACGAATTTTTTTAATTTGAAAAATCGTAGTCTATAATATTCATGCCAGTATCCTAAATAATATTTCGAAAGTGGTTTGACATCTTTACGATGAAAATATCCCTCAAGATTGACGTTTATGTGAAATTTTGCTCTATTCAGCCATGTTAAAAATTCGTAAATTTCCAATAGCATACGAAATCTTTATATTGGAAAATTCATAGTCATTAATAATCATGCCAGTGTCCTAAATAATATTTCAAAAGTAGTCTGACATCTTTACGATGAAAATATCTCTCAAAATTGACGTTTATGTGAAATTTTGCTCTATACTGCCACGTTAAAAAATTCGTAAATTTCCAATAACTTGCGAAATTTCCAAAGTAGCATATTTATAGTTACTGATGTTCATTCCGGCATCAAAACTGATATTTTAAAACTGGTCTGACATTTTTACAGTAAAAAGTTTCCATTAAATGCACGTTTAAGTGAATTTTTGTCCTATTCTCCCATGTTAAGAAAATCGTAAATTTCTAATAACTTACGAAGTTTTTAAATTCGAATGTTGCAAATGAATAGGGTTCTTGCCAGTGTCGAAAGTAATATTTTAAAACTGATCTGACCTCTCTGTGATCATTCGTTCGTGAGATATCTTGTTAACAGACTAACAAACTAACGGACTAACACACTAACACACTAACGGACTGACACACTGACACACTAACAGACACCCTACAGACAGACACCATAGAAATTTTGTCATTTTCGGATTCCTCACACCTGAAAACGTGTAGAAAAGTCAAAAAACCGAGGTCGAAAATTTTCACGATTACCTAAGTTCCCCATACCTATAGTATGATGGGGAACTAAAAACACTAACCACAAACTTTATTTGAAATCACTATATCCATTTCCAATTAAGCCTATTTCTAAAACTTGATGCAACTGGTCGATATATGGTAAACTGCGAACAATTTTTTTCTGAAGATGAGGATATGTCTAGTTCTTTAAGCACCCAGAGAGTTTTTAACCCCAAACTATCATAAAAATCCCTATATAAATTTCTAATTAAACCCAACTTCTGCTATAATTTGCAACTGGCCGATAAAATGTTAATTGGGAACGCGATTTTTTCTGAAGATAAGGATAAGTCCAATAATTTTTTCTCATCAAAAAGCCGTAACTCCAAACTTTCATAAAAATCGCTTTGCCCATTTCCGAATAAACTCAATTTCTACCGTATGTTGTAATGTGTCGATAAAAAGTTAACAACGAATGCGATTTTTTCTAAAGATGAGGATATTTCTAAAAGCCTCTTCTCATCAAAAAGTCCTAACTCCAAGCTTTTATGAAATTCGGAATGTCTATTTCTGTGTAAACGGTATTTCTGGCAGACGTCGCAATAGGCCTTTAAAGGTTTAACAAAGAACAAGAAATTTTCTGAAGAATAAAATAATTCTAATCAATTATGCAACCTCAAATTTTCATCATAATCCTTATACCTATTTACAAGTAGACCCAATTTTTGTCATATGTTGCAATTGGCCGATTAACGGTTAATTCAGAACGTTATTTTTTTTTCTGAAGATGAGGGAATACTATTCGTTTTAGCAGTCCCCGAAAAAACTTAGTCCGAAATATTCATAAAAATCGCTATATCCATTTCCAGGTAAACTCGATTTCTGCTATGTGTTGCAGTTGGTCAGTAAAGGGTTAACTGTGAACGCTAATTTGTCTGAAGACGAGATCCAATCGTGTTTTTTCATCGAAAAGCCCTAACTGCAACCTTTCTGAAAAATCGTTTTCTCCATTTCCGTATAAAGACAATTTCTGACATACGTTGCATCTGGCCATTAAAGGATTAACAACGACAAAGAATATTTATGGCAATGAGGATAATGTCTTCGTCTAAGCATCCCCGAAAGCACTTAATGCAACACTTTCATCAAAATCCTTATATCAGTTTCCAAATAAACCCAATTTATTTCATTTGTTGCCATTGGCCGATAAGGGGTTAACAGCCAACGCAAATTTTTCTGAAGATGGTGGTAAGTCTAATATTCCGAAAACACTTAACCCCAAACATTCATCAAAATCCCTAGAATCATTTTCGAGTAAACCCAACTTCTGCTATATATTGCAATTGCCCGGTAAAGGGTTAACTGTAAACGCTAATTTATCTGAAGATGAAATCCAATTGTTTTTTCCTCATGAAAAAGCCCTAACATCGAATTTTCATAAAAATCGCTTAGTCCATTTCTGTGTAAAGCCAATTTCTGACATACGTCGCAATGGCCTTTAAAGGGTTAACATAGACAGCAAATTTTTTCACGATGGGGATAATTCCATTCGTTTAAGCATCCTCAAAATCACTTAATGCAAAACTTTCATGATATCCTTACTTCAGTTTCCGAATAAACCCAATTTATTTCATTTGTTGGCATTGGCCGATGAGGGGTTAACAGCCAACGCAAATTTTTCTGAAGATGGTGGTATGTCTAATATTCCGAAAACACTTAACCCCAAACTTTCATCAAAATCCCTAGAATCATTTTCGAGTAAACTCAACTTCTGCTATATATTGCAATTGCCCGGTAAAGGGTTAACTGTAAACGCTAATTTATCTGAAGATGAAATCCAATTGTTTTTTCCTCATGAAAAAGCCCTAACATCGAATTTTCATAAAAATCGCTTAGTCCATTTCTGTGTAAAGCCAATTTCTGACATACGTCGCAATGGCCTTTAAAGGGTTAACATAGACAGCAAATTTTTTCACGATGGGGATAATTCCATTCGTTTAAGCATCCTCAAAATCACTTAATGCAAAACTTTCATGATATCCTTACTTCAGTTTCCGAATAAACCCAATTTATTTCATTTGTTGGCATTGGCTGATGAGGGGTTAACAGCCAACGCAAATTTTTCTGAAGATGGTGGTATGTCTAATATTCCGAAAACACTTAACCCCAAACTTTCATCAAAATCCCTAGAATCATTTTCGAGTAAACCCAACTTCTGCTATATATTGCAATTGCCCGGTAAAGGGTTAACTGTAAACGCTAATTTATCTGAAGATGAAATCCAATTGTTTTTTTCTCATGAAAAAGCCCTAACATCGAATTTTCATAAAAATCGCTTAGTCCATTTCTGTGTAAAGCCAATTTCTGACATACGTCGCAATGGCCTTTAAAGGGTTAACATAGACAGCAAATTTTTTTGACGATGGGGATAATTCCATTCGTTTAAGCATCCTCAAAATCACTTAATGCAAAACTTTCATGATATCCTTACTTCAGTTTCCGAATAAACCCAATTTATTTCATTTGTTGCAATTGACCGATGAGGGGTTAACAACCAACGCAAATTTTTCTAAAGATGGTGGTAAGTCTAATATTCCGAAAACACTTATCCCCAAACTTTCGTCAAAATCCCTAGAATCATTTTCGAGTAAACCCAACTTCTGCTATGTATTGCAATTGGCCGGTAAAGGGTTAACTGTAAACGCTAATTTATCTGAATATGAAATCCAATTGTTTTTTTCTCATGAAAAAGCCCTAACATCGAACTTTCATAAAATTTGCTTCGTCCATTTCCGTGTAAAGGCGATTTCTGACAAGCGTTGCAATTGTCCTTTAAAGGGTTAACATCGACAATGAATTTTTATGACGATGTGGATAATTCCATTCGTTTAAGCATATTCAAAAGCACTTAACGCAAAATTTTCATCAAAATCCTTATATCAGTTTCCAAATAAACCCAATTTATTTCATTTGTTGCCATTGGCCGATAAGGGGTTAACAGCCAACGCAAATTTTTCTGAAGATGGTGGTAAGTCTAATATTCCGAAAACACTTAACCCCAAACTTTCATCAAAATCCCTAGAATCATTTTCGAGTAAACCCAACTTCTGCTATATATTGCAATTGCCCGGTAAAGGGTTAACTGTAAACGTTAATTTATCTGAATATGAAATCCAATTGTTTTTTTCTCATGAAAAAGCCCTAACATCGAATTTCATAAAAATCGCTTAGTCCATTTCTGTGTAAAGCCAATTTCTGACATACATCGCAATTGTCCTTTAAAGGGTTAACATCAACAACGAATTTTTATGACGATGGGGATAATTCCATTCGTTTAAGCATACTCAAAAGCACTTAACGCAAAAGTTTCATCAAAATCCTTATATCAGTTTCCGAATAAACCCAATTTATTTCATTTGTTGCCATTGGCCGATAAGGGGTTAACAGCCAACACAAATTTTTCTGAAGATGGTGGTAAGTCTAATATCCCGAAAACACTTAACCCCAAACTTTCATCAAAATCTCTATAATCATTTTCGAGTAAACCCAACTTCTGTACACACACACACTTCAGTAAACTAGAGACGCGTCGGTTTATAGTCTGATACCTAGGGGGAAAAAAGCAAAACAGAAATCTAATTTCAATAAAAGTCTTCTGAAAATGCGATAATAAAACATCAATTTTGAATCCCGGTGCCCCTCCCCCCTCCCCTTCACACACACAGGTGTTATCAGACCCTCCTGTGTTAACCTTTTTGGACAGAATATTTTTTATATTTCGAAATTTCCACATTAGTAGGCTCATTGAAATTATATTCCTTTTGATGTATTTAGAGATTTGTAGATGAATGAAACGCATTGAATAATAGAAGAGAGCTCTAATAAATTCGCTGAATCTGACCTAAATGAAAAAAAATAAACTTGGAGATAACCCCTTAAAGAAAAACCTTAAATATCTCAGGAACTAATGTTGATATCTTCGTGCAAATTTATATCTAGGCTATTTTGATGCTCTAGAATAGTTTTCTGTCGTCAGATTAGTGGATTAACATTCGAATTTTCAAAGTTGGACCCATTTTTAATATGTAGACGACCCCCAATGTCATTTTTTTCTACATACAATAAAAGTAGACATAAATTCCTGACGATTGGTGCCTACTGCATGTTTCTGCGATAATTAGGTAATGAGATAGGTGGGGGTGTTTCGTTTTTTTTTTGACCGACTGTACATTAATCATACTTATAAAAAAAAGTAGCAATTGCTAATTATCAGTTTCAAACATGCATAAAACCAACTGAGTATTAATTTTCTTAGATTGATTTGGAAAAAAATTTCCTACCTGAAAAAATGATTCTTCATTTTTTTCCCATGTTTACACATTTGGCATAAATATGACATACAAATATTTAATTTAATTGAGGAAAAATAAACAGATTCATTAAATTCAGCAATAAAGATCTAAAAATAATTACATACGTGAGAAATATTCAGCACTTCCATTGCTTTATTGTTTCTAGAATGGATCATTGATCACAATCCGGGGAGGGGGGGGGGATATAAAAATAATTACAGAGTAAGAAATATTAAACTCTTTCAACTCTACTTCTAGAATCTAATGAAAGAAGTTTAAAATTAATATTATCATTTATGTTGCTGATGGATAAAGATTAGGAAACAAGACTTCTGCAGAACATTTGATTGCTGATCACTAGTTGGAGATAAATGAAAGGTGGGGGGGGGGGGGGGGGGACAGAAAATAATTACATCAGCAAGAAATATTTAACAATTATATTTCTTTACATGTTCTAGAATCTCATAAAGCAAGTTTGAAATGATAGTTGACATTTATGTTATGGATGGAGAAAGATTGGGAAGCAGGAGTTTTCGTAGAACATTTGGATTTTCTTTTTAAAACGAACGATATCTGCGACTTTTTTAAAAACGGAAGATTTCATCATCTGTCCGGAAGACCGGACGATACGTTAAAAATACTGGAAGTCTTCCAGGAAAACCGGAAGTCTTCCGGGAAAACTGGAAAAGCTGGCAAGTATGCATTTCTTCTTAACGCTGTTAAATTGATTTACCTATATCCTGAATAAAGAAAACGAACACAAATTTCTTGATTACTTCATTGCCCTTTGCATATGGCGAAGGACTAAATATATCACACCACGAAAAGAAAAGTGACACAAGTGAAAGAACAGTAATTTTGAGTTTACATTAAAAAACATATATGACGTACCCCCAACATGCAACTTTTTTACTTGAATCTAATTTTCATTTTTTAATTCTGTATTTTACATTCTATACAATACTTGTGACACCTCTCTTTAAGAGTTAAAATCTATCACACACATTGATCCGAAAGTGAATCTTTGAAAAAAAATAATGGAAAAAGCATGAAAAAAAATCTAGAAACGAGACTAATTGAACAAAAAAGAGACTAAAAGAGACAAATGTAAAAAAAAGAGACAAATAGCTAGAATAGCTAGCCACTCCGAGGTCTGTATATGTATAAGCATCTGCAACAATTTTGTATGCATGAAAATTAAGCCAAGAAATTTTATTTACAAAATTATACAGCTTGTTTTAAACCAACTCAAAATTTACTTTCAGAAAAATATTAAATCTAACCTGACACTAGGGTCAAGTTGTTTTATCAGGGATGATTGTGACTCAAAGATAAAAACTCTTTAAATAAGAGCAAAAAAAAAAAAACAGAATATCGAATGATACTCAAATTATTTAGACCATAAGCCCTCAATCTTTTTGTGTTTTGTATCAGCCAATCAATAAAAATATACAGTTTGTTCACATATCTCCTGGATGACAAGTAATCAATCAATAAAAACAAAAGATAACTTTGTAGGAAATTTAAAAATACAGATGGATTAGCTTAAAAAACCTGAAATTAGAGGTAGCCCCTAAACACAAACACCCATATTTTATTTTGCAATCATTGAAACTTTAATAGCACAAGTTTTAAAATTTAATTTTTACCGATTAGAATTTCCCAGGAGGGGCAACTGCCCTACAGTACTCTTAACGGCCCTCTTCACTTACCATTGCCGGAAGCCTGAGCCAATGTTATTCTATGGGGAAATTTTCTTTACAAATAACTTATTAACTAATACATATTTTTAAATTCTGGTTTCACATTCTGAAAATTCCAGACTGTTAAATGGATGGACCTTTTTTAAAAATAAATTTTTTTAATTTTTAATATTTTATTTTGAAATTGCAAAAGGAAAAAAATCTGGAGTGACTCCACTCGACTTTCCGAATTGAGTAATTAACAGTTTTGTAGATAAAGTAAAGAAAGAGGAGTTGTTAAATAAACAAAAGAGATAAAGCCATAATAAAGTGTTTGAGTATTTTTCTCCCTATATTACACGATGTTTTATTTAACGCTACTGAACTTTGAGCCCATGATCATAATGATAAAGAATTTTCATTGTGTCCCTGTAAAAAACCTACAAATGCTAGATTCACCAAAATGCTTATAGTTAGTGCAACAGTGATTTATAATATTCATATAAATTTTCAGCTCAATTGAATAAGGCGTTTAGATGCTATCACACTTTTAACTAGTATCTTGTGGCCACCACATGACTTTCTTCTATATTTTCCTATACAAATTCACTCAGTAAAAATAATTTATTAAAATTATTATTTAAAAAAATTATCTTCCATGATAATGCAGATGATTTCCATATTAGAGAAGTAGTATAACACTAAATATCCAAAAAAAGTCAATTTTATTGTCAATATTACATTAAAAAAAAGAAATCGATAACTTCATTTTAAATTATCGCAGATCTATGGTTCAACCATTCGTTTTAAAGGTACTGGCGAGCTCTTTTGAAAGATACCCATCATGAAAATTTACTCCCCTCGACGGGGAAATCCCCCCCCCAGGGGTGGGAGGAGGCAATGTTCCTTCACATACAAAAAATTTTTCCCAGTTGACTATCTTTATTATAAATAATTATGGTAAATTTCATAATGATTATTAAAAAATAATTCTCTTTACGCACATTTATACAAAATTTTGTACTATACCACCATGTTAAAAATTTAGAAAAAGCGGGATGGCAACGCAACCTGTAAGACAATTTTTACCAAAAGTTGATAGGCACTAATTTATGTAAAGGTGCAACTACATACCAATTTGTATGAAATTCTGCAAAGTAGTTCCTAAGATACAGTTGCCACAAAACTTTGTCACACACACGCAGAGACTGACAGACAAACATACAGACATTTTCTAAAAATGGTTAAATCGTATTCTACATCTCTGAAAACGTGTAAATCCATCAAAAACCCGAGGTCGAAAATTTTTACGAATCCAATACTTTCTTCTATTGAATATAGAAGAAAGTGAAAATTTGATCCCACAGGCCATAATGATAAAGAATTTTTTTTTTGTGTGTCCCTGTAAAAAAACTGTAAGTGCTAAATTCACCAAAATCTATACAGTCCGTGCAACTGTGACCTATAACATGTGTTCAAATTTTTTATTCAGATTAAATAAGCATTTAGACGCTATCGCACTTTTAAAAATTCTGCACCATAGGCCATAATGATAAAGAATTTTTCTTTGTTCCCCTGTAAAAACACTGTAAGTGCCAGATTCTCCAAACTGTATACAGATTGAGTAACTGTGACCTATAATATGTGTATAAATTTTTTACTCAATTGAAGAAGGCGTTTAGATGCTATCGCACTTTTAAAAATTTGGCACCATAGGCTATAATGATAAAGAATTTTTCTTTGTGCCCCTGTAAAAACACTGTAAGTGCCAGATTCTCCAAACTCTATACAGATTGAGTAACTGTGACCTATAATATGTGTATAATTTTTTGCTCAATTGAAGAAGGCGTTTAGATGCTATCGCCCTTTTAAGATTTTGGTCCCATAGACCATAATGATAAAGAATTTTTCTTTGTGTCACTGTAAAAAAACTATGAGTGCTAGATTCACCAAAATCTATAGGGTTCGTACTATGGTGACTTACAATATACGCACCAACTTTCAGCTTATTCGAACAAAGCGTTTAGACGCTAGCGTGTTCACTCACAGACATACATACATACATACATACATACACACATACATACATCATCGTAAAAATAGTGAAAACAGACTCAGGGGACCTCGAAACGTATAGAAACATCAAAATCTCGAATTCGGATTTTTGACATGATTACAATACTTTCCTCACTATAGTGTTTGGAAAGTAAAAATTCTCATATTGAAAATTCGTATTTTGCAGATTCAAAATAAAATACGAAAAAATAAAAAAATAATTTTTTTAAAAAAGGTCCGTCCATTTAACAGCTGGGAATTTTCAGAATGTGAAAACAGAATTTAAAAATATGTATTAGTTAATAAGTTATTTGTAAAGAAAAATTTCCTATGGAATAACGTTAGCTTCGGCTTCCGGTGGCAGTGAGTGAAGAAGGCCCTTATGTGCCAATGCTCATGTTGAAGTGTGCTTTAAATAACACTGCTCTGTATACTATTTTTGCAAATTCTTATCAAAATGACCCCCTGAATTCGAATAGGATGCCCATTTTGCCCTATCACCCATTGTGTTTTAAGAATGCCCCTCTATTTGCCCCTATTTTTCAGTAATTTTAAAGCAACAAATTTGATTTGTAGGGGGGGAAAAGGATTATTTTAACTGTTAAATATCTTCTGAGGAGCTACAGAGATGGAAAATTCTAAAACATGAATATTTGCAGCAAGGGGAAAATTTAGGGGAGGGGTTACCACTGAAATGATTTATTACATTTATTATATTTTGTTGTTGTTGTATGCCACTCGGTAATTCCGAGCCCCAGTAGTGGAACTATCCAGATTTATTTTAAGGCAAGAGGGGTGCGTCTTCCATTATTAGGAGCGTCTCATAGGGAGGAAGTACGACTTCTAGCTCCAGAAGCTGGTGAAAGATGGTAGCACCAGCCAGACAACAGGAACTTGAATTTTGATCCGGATCAGAGAGAGTTAAACCTATGTTCCAGTACCCCCAGAGGTATAATTTTTGATGGGAACTTGGAGGACTTTGTGACCACGACGGAATTTAATGTGCACCAGTGGCCATTAGCGTACACAATGGTCTTTGGCCGGCTCGAGGACCAAACCCGCAATCTTTCGATCACGAACTCGCTGCTCTTACTGACCAGGCTACCATTATTTTATTAATCAATTATTATTATTATTTGTTACACATTATATTTTTTCATTTTTAAGTGTTAAAATAATTCTTTTCTATTCTCCAAATCAAATTCATGGCCACAAAATTACTGAAAAATGATAAAAATTGAGGGAGAAGGTGATGTCACTAGGAAATGGTGGGTGATTGGGCAAAATGGGTGTCATATTCGGATACAGGAGGTTATTTTCAGAATCAGCAAAAATGGTATCGGGGCTCAGAAAAAAAAAAAATTGCAGCACAGTGTAATTTAAGTCCATAAGTCATATAAAAGAATTCTTCTTTGTAGCCTTGTAAAATTATTATAAGTCCCACACATGAAAATTTATGCAGTACATGTGATGGTGATCTATACAGGGTGACAAGAAATAACTTGGATGAAGTTTCAAACCAAATATATGTAACTACCACTATCGCAAACTCATTTTGGAAGATGTTGTCTTACCGTGGTCACAAAAGTTCTTTGGAAACAAAAGATGGACCTTCCAACAGGATTCCGCACCTGCACACAGAGCTAAAGGCACTCAAGATTGGTGCAAGACAAATTTTCCTGACTTCATTGGAGCTCAAGAATGGCCACCGTATTCCCCAGATTTGAACCCAAATGGATTATTCTGTTTGATCCATCTTGGAGACAAGGGTGTCTGCTAAATCTCATAAAACTTTGGCATCCCTAAAGGAATTCTTATGCAAGGAATGGGATAAAATATCAGTAAGTGAGTTACAGCCCATAGCCGAAAATTTAGCAACACGTTTAAAGCTCTGTATTAAGGCTAAAGGTAGCCACTTTGAAAATTTGTAAATATAACAGACAAAATAATGTATTCATATTTATTGAAGTTTGGTCGTAATATTTTCATTAGCATTAAAGTTATAATGTATCATGTGTTTCCAAGTTATTTCTTGTCACCCTGTAAATTGCTTAAATAATTTGAGTAATTACTTAATTAAAGCTAAAATTTGAGCTAAATCAAAAAAATTAAAGCATACATAATGATTTTTGCATATATTACTTGATATGATAAGAGCAGCAAATGAATAACACCAGGAGCACCATGACACCAATGGATTAATCTATCACTTGAGTTTTCGAGAGAAGATGGAAAATTTCCAGATGGAAACTGTAAGCTTAATATTTTGTCAATACTTGGTCTAACAAACTTGTCTATTTGCTCCATAGATAGGTACTCCTGAGCCTGTAAATATTAAATAGAATATGATAGTTAAACTACAAAATGAAACCTCAAAAACTACAGGGTGGCTAGCTTTTAAACCTTTTCAAATTCCCTGACTATTTTTTGAGATTTTCCTCCATTTTTCCCTGACTCTCACTGTTTATTTTCGATGAAAATTTCACGACATTAGCAGAAAAATTAGCGATTTAAAATATCATTAATAATTTAATGATTCAATAAATTTGTTAAAATTCCCTGACTTTAAAGAAAATTCCCTGACTATTCCCTGACTTTTCCAGATTTTCTAAATTCCCTGACTTTTCCCTGATTCTTGGATTTTTCCTGACTGCTAGCCACCTGTTAAGAGTGTACAGTACCTATCCTCGCTGACAGCAAAAGCCCGCGTTATTCTATGGGAAAATTTGTTTTTAAAATACTCATTATCTAATATATATATACTTTTTTAATATCTGTTTTCACATTCACAAAATTTACATCCATTTAATTTGTTGTCATTTTTGTAAAACTTGATTTTTTTAAATTTTCAATAATTTGTTTTTTAAATTAAAAAATGTGAAAAATTAACTGAATGCTTTTTTTGTATTTTTTAGCTGTAAAATAAAACAAACTTTTTTTAAAATTAATTTTGGGAAAATGAGTACAAATTTAACTATTGTGATTATTCTGAATGTGAAAATGGCATTTAAAAAATACATTAAGTATTTAATAGGTAGTGCCATAAGCAAATTTACCCATAATTTTATATAAGCTTTGATTGTCTGTAAAAATAAGTCTGTCAAAAAAAAAAAAAAAAAAAAAAAAAAAAACTATGACACATACAGTTCTGATCCCCCCCCCCAGATATAGTAAGGTGTGCCATTTTTAAATATACCTTTAGATTTTCAATTATTTTTTAAAATTTATTGTTT
Organism: Salticus scenicus; assembly: GCA_963930645.1. Lineage (NCBI taxonomy): Eukaryota > Metazoa > Arthropoda > Arachnida > Araneae > Salticidae > Salticus > Salticus scenicus. The sequence continues at coordinate 217,273,915 of OZ005661.1, read as the reverse complement.
GATAACATTATTTTTTGGATTTTCTAATTTTTCCTTTTTACAAGGAATTTTTAGCCATTCAACAGAGAACTTGATTACAATCTACAGATTCTATTATTATACAGAATTCAATTCTTTATCGCATAAACTTCATTTGAAATTTATACACCGACTTCTATTTTTTATTTATAGGCATAATATAATAGAGACAATATTCAAAATTGGTAATATTATGTAAATTGTTGCCACAAGAATCTATTGCTCCAAATAAATAAATAATAAATAAGTTACCTGCAGCAGCATGTAAAATATTCCAGCAAAACCATGAGCACTTCCGACATAGGCTTTATCATGCCATTCATAAAACAGAGGCATTTTTATGGTGTTTTTTGATCGATGGGCTGATTTCTGTCCTGACTCTAAAATAGTAGCAACAACCTAAGCAAAATGCATTATTATAATTAGTTTCATAAAACTTACTGAAGATATTTAGTGTACTAAAATAAAAATGTATACTATATATATATATAATATACAATAATATAATGTTCTGTTCATATATATTATATATGGACATTGATTGAGTTAGCTTAGAGTTTTTTTGTTATATTCACTGTTTTAAGGTTCCTTGAATCTGAAAAACATGTTTTTAGCGGTTGGTCTCTGTGTATTGGTTATCAGCATATCTCAAGAACAAATAACAGCAGGAAATTTAAATTTCATATCCTAAATCTGTATCACATAGGAATGCTATACAAAAGTTTTCATTGTGATCAAGTAAATGGCTTGTGTACAAGGACACCCAAAAGAATTTAAATACATTAAGTCTATGGGAAAAATTGCAGGTAAGTAGAGTTTAACACCTATAGGCTCCACTAAACGAAATGAAATGAATATATATGAAATATAATGGATAAAAAAGAAGTACAAATTAATGTTTTTATATTTTAAATTATTGTTTTCATATTTTCAGGGTATTCTGTTTATATTTCAAAGTAATATTGCAAAATAAATTAAAGAAGATTACATATTAGGCTGTAAGCATAAAAAATAACGAATGGGAATTTACAATTGCGATCATCATTTGAAAAAAAAATTAATTAATCATTTAAGTATTTTGATATCTGGAAATATCCTATAAATAAATTTAATGAGCAATAGAAAAATATCTGGGTGCTGAAAAAATTCAATTGAAAGAATAAAAGATTTATGATTCTCAATTAAGGGTTAATTACTTATGTCAAAAAGAGAGCAATAAATAATTGTTTTAATGACTTGGCGAATTGGCAACTTTGGCGGGTTAAGGCTCCAGACTGTCTGGGAAAAACGAAAGTACAACCAATAAGACACAAAGAGAAGTTTTTGTTATTAAAGGGATAGAAAAAGGGAAGGAATTAGAAATAAGCCAAATTACACCAAAAATTAAGGGTTTAAAAGATGGAACTCGCCAAAATTTGGGAGCTTGAACGAACTATCAGCTGTTAGAAGAACTAAGAAGCCGGCCTCAGGGCCCGACCCCAAGGTCTGGAAAGGTTTCGGCGATTTTCGGTAATAATGTCCAGCGAAACCCCGAACTCCATTGCCTTCAGCTACCTTCAGTCATGCCTTGGAATAAAATAAAGTCAATTAAAGCTAACTGCTGAGTGATTATTATGACTAGACTGCAAGTGTGCAATTTAATGACTCTAGAATCGGGTGAAGGACTCATAAAACACCTGCAGCATTTTTATTTTACATATATATATATATGCGTAACAGCAGGTTTCATGGAGAATATGGTATGAAAATCATTCATCATTCCTTTACAGGGCTATACAAAAGAAATAGAATATAGTGGAACAATACTTAAAAATTGCTGGAAGTGTATTCAAGGCTGTGCTGTGTGTTATTAATATACGACTATATTTATGTGAACCATGTGGTGTGTACATAATTTTTAGAAGATATATAGGGCTGCCAATAATTAAGCAATTTTTTTTTTTATTGAATATAATTAGTGGAATTGCTTTACTATAATATTTTACTATGTCCAGGAAAACTGCTCAAGTTTTGAAATTAATTCCTCATACCCATAAGGTAAATAAAGTATTTTTTTAAGATAAATATTCATAGTTTATTTTTTGTAGATTTAAATTTGAGGTTTTCTGAACACCAAAGTCAAGTTTTTAACATTTGATCTTTGTCTGTGTCGCTTATCAATGTAACTTAAAAACAAATGATAACAGTCAATTTAAATGTTGCATTTTGAAGTTAATATAAGTTTGTTACTTGAAAAGTTTGATCAAGTTTGAAGGAATGGCATGTTTGAAAGTTGTCTGAATACATATATGCAAAAGCATAAAAGGACGTATTAATATTTCAAAACATTTAAATACCTTTAAATATCCTTTAATTTGAGCAGCGTAGATGATATATTTTGACTCGCAAATTCGCGGTCATCTTCAGATGTTTGTTTTGCCGCTCTGTTGACCATCGTCTTCATTCGTTTCCACATCATCTTCTTCAGTTCTTACGTCATTCTGTCGTCGATATTTATCTATATTTAGCCCTAGAAATATTAGCCTCTAACACTGCCATTAACGAAAGAGAGCATAGCATTATACCAAAGGATTGGCAACACGTGATAGATAAATATCGACGACAGAATGACGTAAGAACTGAAGAAGATGATGTGGAGACGAATGAAGACGATGGTCAACAGAGTGGCAAAACAAACATCTGAAGATGGCCGCGAATTTGCGAGTCGAAATATATCATCTACGCTGCTCAAATTAAAGGATATTTAAAGGTATTTAAATGTTTTGAAATGTTGTCTGAATAATTTTAAATGAACTTTTAAAATCAATAACAGAGTTGAATTCTATTTTATATAAATGTAGGCAAGGATGTACCAAGGGAGGGGGTCCATGGGGTCTGGACCCCACCCATAATAAAATTTAATAAAAGTTATTTATATAAATATGCCCTTCTGATATTTTAAATTGTTTTATAACATCCATAACTTTGAAAAGAAAATATGTTTTTTAAACAGTTCTTTAATCGTATAATTTATACAATTAGTTTTCCATGGGGAGGGAGGAAGGGGGGGCAATGGCCACCTTCATTAGAGACATATGTAAAATATACAGGGAAAACTTATGATTTCTTATAGACTTTTTTCGTACATGAGCAACTTTTTGGTTACTTTTTCAAAATTTTAAGGTTTATCAAATATCCCTAATGATATTTTTTGTGGTCTATATCTTATACTATTAAGTGAGCAATATTTGTATATATATATATGTATATTTCACTGTTCTTGAAAACGGTAGCTCGGACAGTCACGTGATTTAACACAAAGGTGCCCTCCGAAGGGTCATTGTGCACTTCGAAGTCAGATTTTCTTTTAATAAAAATATGAAAATAAAACTTCCCATTTCTATAATGACGCAGAATGGAGAATCTTAGGACAGATTTGATTGGTTTATTTGATTTTCATTGATTTGAGTGTATTTTACATTGAACTACAGCTACGTTATGAGGAATTACAAGAGATTTGATTGGTTTATTTGATTTGAGTGTATTTTACGTTGAACTACAGCTACATTATGAGGAATTACGAGAGATTTGATAGATTTATTTGATTTTCCTTGATTTGAGTGTATTTTACGTTGAACTAGAGCTACGTTATAAGGAATTATGAGAGATTTGATTGGTTTATTTGATTTTCATTGACTTGAGTATATTTTACGTTGAACTAGAGGTACGTTTTGAGGAATTACAAGAGATTTGATTGGTTCAAGAAACTCAATTTCCTGCCAACATCTGAGGACAAGATTTTTTTTTCCCTAAGTTTTCTTTTTATAAAACAACAACAAAAAAAATCAATAACTTTAAATTAACAGAAATCTATGGTTAAACCATGGAGAGAGGGAAGCAATGCTTCTACAAGCACACAATTTTTTATTTAAACTTAAAAACCACTTCACACACTATAAAATTAATATACAATTGTGTCCTAGTTTTCCTACTACTATTATAAATGTATATAAATATATTTTAATTTCACAATCATTCATTAAAAATAATTCTCATTATGAATATTTACACAAAATTTTCTTTCATATATTCCACATTAAATATTATGAAAAAATGGGATGACAGTTCTACTTGTTGGGTGATTGATCCGCAAATGCAATTCACAGTAGTTTATGCCAAAATCCAACTAAATGCCACATTTGGTTCATTGATTCTTAAAATACAGCATCCAGAAAATTAGTGATATACACAGACATTCTCTAAAAATGGTCAAATCTTATTCAGGATATCTTAAAACATGTAATTCCATTGAAAATCAGAGGTTGAAAATTTTCCCAAATTCAATATTTCCTTCTTATATGTATGGAAGTAAAAAAGGAAAAAGGCTAAAAATTCTATATTGTAAAAATCACTTACATCTTTCATTGTATGATCTCGAAATGGATCTTCACCAATGTGTTTTTCGAGAAACATCAAGGAAAACAGATACCCAACACGACCAAACAGAAGCTCATCAGGACAGTCATTTGAGAGATTACAAGCATCAGGTCCCAGATTTTCAACTCTGTAACATTAGAAAACTAGAGTTAATATCATACAAAAGAAATTATTGTTAAAAAAAAGAAGAAGAAATTTCAAACAAATGCAGTTTAGGGTTACTTGATTTATCTTATTAAAAAAAAAAAAAAAAAAAAAAAAAAAAAGGATTTTTTGTTTTACCCTAGGCTGTTACAGTTTTATAGCATTACCGACATTTTTCACTTTTTTACCAATCTATATTCAGTGTGCTAATAATGCTTTCTTTAAAGAAATTTTATTAAATACACCTGATACTTAAAATATTTAATGAGCGAGAAAATTACATAAAAAATTATTGAGTTCAGCCTATTTGCTTAAAAAAAAAAAAAAAAAAGAAAAAAAAATGTATTGACTGGAAATATTTTTTACTTTTTTATAATTCATATATATATATTAACTACATTAAGGAAAAGTCTAGAGGCCAGAGCTTCCTTCTGACAGCCCAGTATAGTTCAGCCCAGTTTGAAAAATTGTCCACAGAAAAGTGTTTCACGAAAGGCAGAACAAGACAAAAGGTGGTTAAAATACATAAAGTTTCCTCTGAACAAAGAGGGCAGTCAGCAGAAGGGTAAAGACCAATGTGGTGCAGGTAACCCCACAAAAAGTCATGTGAAGTTATGCTTCTAAAATTGGCAGTAGCTACTATCTAAGGACGTTGCCTGGAAGTGAATGAGTCAAAAGATTGTTCCAGGACTTTCCGATAGTCTGAGATAGTCTGGACTGTCACATGATACTTCTTAACTTCATTATTGAATTTATGCCTTATCTCACTACAAATAGTAAAGTAAGGACAGGGCCAAGATGGCTGAGGCAAAGTTTTTTGACAGCTAAGCAATATGCATGCACATAATGTTTAGCTGGCAAAAAAGAACCTAAGAAAGCTAAAATTTTTAAAATAAATTGAAAAACCTTGTAAAATACAGTCAATTTCTTTTAAGCTGCAGACCTATAATCCCAAAATCCCAGTAATCCACAAATAATTTTTTTAATGTAGACAAAGAAATTTACAGCTAAGATTTGGGGAAAAAAAAAAAAAAAAACAGTGGCATTTCTCACTTATTTATTATTTATTTTTTCAAATGTTTAGCTCAATCCTTGCTTTCAAACACAATTGGGAAAAGAAGTGAGATTCTCGTATTTATTATCTTGTGATTCATATGAAGTAGTGCCAGGTCAAGTCAAAGAATGTCAGGAAGGTACATAAAAATTTAAAACAAACCACTATTACATCAATATTTAATAACATTAAAAATAACCAATGATGAATATTCATTTCTGAACTTAAAAAATGTTTTCTTTTGTATTTTTTGAGTAAGTATGTATGTTTATATTTTATTGCTATGTATTATTTGAGTATGCTTAAATTATTTACTTTCATATATGAAAATGATTAATTACTTTTATTAATATGGAAGAAATATTTAATTCTAAAATTTATTAGAAATTGTTATTCTATTTTAATGTCTATTTATGCATTAACCCTTTGCACTCGAGAGGTGACTCTCGCTCACCACTTGGTTAGCTGCGGTAACTCAATGCACGGCAGTAACTGTTTGCGTTTAGTTTCTTCGACGTGGGTTCCTACATTCTTTCTGTATAATCTTATGATATCAGAACAAAAACCCTTAACGGGTTAAAAGTTTGTGACGCAGCACTTTATTTCGATATGAATTGGAAATATGGGTCTTAAAAATAATGATATCAAATTTTGAGTGACGCTTTGCTATTAATTGAAATATACATAGATTTTTCTCATTTCATAATTTGCTTTTTTCTTCTATTTATATTTACATCACAGTACATTCATAATATTTTCAACTTCAACGTGAAAAAATATATAGAATTTACTCACTGATGCTTTTTCATTTGCATCTCGTGAATTCAAAATATGAGTTTTAAAAGAAATGATATAATTTCAGTGACGCCTGAGTGTTACTTTAAAAAGATTTCTTTTTAGATTTCATAACAATAACTTTTGTTTTGTTGAATAAAGTGTATTTACATATTGAAATAATGATTTTAATTTTTAAATATACTGTCAAATAATCAAACTTTCACTCAATGTACATTATAAATTGAAGTTATCTAGTTCAATAAATTGATTTGTCTATTGCGTCACGCTATCCAAAACTGTAAGTAAAATTTATGTAAATGTTACTTTGCACACATTTTCACTGTTAATACTATGATACAAAGAGATTGTGTGATGCAAAAAGAAAACATTTGCAGAAATTTTACTTGCAGTTTTGGATAGTGTGACGCAATAGACAAATCAATTTATTGAACTAGATAACTTCAATCTATAATGTACATTGAGTGAAAGTTTGATTATTTGACAGTATATTTAAAAATTAAAATCATTATTTCAATATGTAAATACACTTTATTCAACAAAACAAAAGTTATTGTTATGAAATCTAAAAAGAAGTCTTTTTAAAGTAACACTCAGGCGTCACTGAAATTATATCATTTCTTTTAAAACTCATATTTTGAATTCACGAGATGCAAATGAAAAAGCATCAGTGAGTAAATTCTATATATTTTTTCACGTTGAAGTTGAAAATATTATGAATGTACTGTGATGTAAATATAAATAGAAGAAAAAAGCAAATTATGAAATGAGAAAAATCTATCCTATATTTCAATTAATAGCAAAGCGTCACTCAAAATTTGATATCATTATTTTTAAGACCCATATTTCCAATTCATATCGAAATAAAGTGCTGCGTCACAAACTTTTAACCCGTTAAGGGTTTTTGTTCTGATATCATTACTTTTTAGGGGTTATTGATCAACTGATCAAGTCCTTCCAGCTCATAGGAAGAGTAGATTTTTTTTTTCTTATCATGTAGCTGCCATTTTATTTAAAAATGGCGGCTACAATTAATTAATGGACTTAATGGAAATATTAATGAGGGCTACGTATATATGGAGTTTTAAGTAAATTGGATCATAAATACCTTTTTAATAAGAATTTGAATATTTTAAATAGCTGGCACTCGAAACAAGATGGCATCTCATATAATATTCATATAATTTTACAAAAATACTTTCATTTATTAACGATTATTTATTTTGATAAATCAAATTTCAATTCCTTTTTAAAGAATAATTATATGCAGACAAAGTTTAGTTTATATTAATATATTCTGCTACCTCCCCCCACCTCTTTTTCTATTCTTTTCTTTTTTTTTCAGCAATGCACCGAAGAAATAATATATACTTTCTTTATTTCTTTTTAAATTCTTAAAAAAAAAAAAAAAAAAAAACAGCTTATAATTGGTTTTAAAATTAAAATCATATAAAAGGAAATTTCATTAACCTAAACTATTAATATCTGAAGTGCTTATGTATAGGGGGGGGGCGAAATATTCTTGTTTTACTGGTAGAAATACATAATGGACATTTAATTTTTTAAAAATCATAAATTGCCTAATAGCAAAATAATAAAATTGAAGTATATTTTAATGATTTTATTGTTATTTATACAGCAATTGATTATAGACTGCCATTCATTAAGAACAAAATAATAATACATAATAATAATAATAATTTAGTCATTTTACCAATAATATGTTTATCTTCCATTTTTTAAATAAATAGTTTCCCTCTGATTATGATACTTCAAATATTAAATTTTAATATACATGAGCAAGCCTTTCTTATTTAATATATATAAATTTCTTGTAATGCAATATAGAGTAATCCTTTTATTTTCCATTTTGTCTTAATAGGGGAAAAAAAAATTAGCGCACCAGAATTACACCACTCAATTCAATAAAAAAAAAAAAAAAAAAAAAAAAAGGAGAGCGAGAGGATGGTAATTAATAAAAATTTAGAAAGGAACTACAAATTACAAAAGAAAAATATAGAATCAATAATGAGAAAGCGATCACACTCGTTTTTATAGTAACTCTATATTAAGTTAAAAGATGGCGCCAAAATTTTTCTCTCTCAATAATACTTCGAAATTCTTCTCTAAATTGGAGCATGCGCAAATTGAGAGGAGCTCCGCTCCCGCAAACGCCTTGTACAATAAAACCACAACAGTCTCAGCCAGTCAGAGAGCGCAGGAAGGAAACACCAATCAGAGGCGGCGAATGAATACATGAATGATGAAAAAAATTAATCGGTTGATTGATTAGTTGGGTTTTACGTCGGAAAAAATTAATCGGAAAAAAATGTGAAATATTTTCTCTTAAAAAATTATAAATTTATTATGAATAATTATTAAATAGAATACATATAATTACAAAATATTTCCTTATTTGAAATATTATCTAAATAGTATTTTGGCGAAATGTGAAATTTTAAAATCAAATAATTTCCTTCATAACAAAAAAGAAAGAAATGTTTAAATAAAATTTAATTTAGTATATATATAATAAGTATTTAAAACAAACAATGAAGTTTCCTTTTTGCATTTAATAAAAAAAATCTAAATATTTTATTGACTGCATTCAGATTGGACCAACCAACCACAGCCTCAGAAAACCGAATGACGCCTGTTCTGAATTCTGAGAATCTGCAGAAGGAAAGCATTCATGGCGGAGGAAAAATAGTTCGATTTTTAAGCTAAATTATCTAAGAAATAAGAGTTTTTTGGGAAAAACGGAGAACGTCATGCGTCTCAGACGAAATAAATTAATATCATATATCAATTTCATAAAATTTCTTCGAGCCGTTTTCGAGAAAAAAAACTCACACAAAACACATTTTTCCTTTGAAGTCTTAAATTGCAACTCCAGATCTCAAAATATATACAATGTTGAAGTGTGAAACTTTCAGGATAGCATCATGCAGAAGATAGAAGATTATTCTGAAAATATTAGATCAGAATATCTCCAATTTACTGAGATATTAAATATCGGCGTTTCCAAATTCCTTTGATGTTAAATTAGCTGTATAATAGAGTGTCGCTGCTAAGCTTTGTTTGAGCTTTGCTGCGTCACTCAAAAAACTGCCGTTTTTTATGATGTGATTTATAATCACTTGTGATATTTGAAAACATTAGTCCACCAATTGATTGGAGATTTTCGCCAGCCATACAATCGAGCCTCGACTTCAACCTCCGATTCCGAAGATATCTGCTTGAATAGAAAGCTACACAATGTTTTAACAGGAGTTAGGAAGGACTGCAAAGTCTGTTCTCAAAGAAATAAACTTGGAAAAAGGCATCAAACAACATATTATTGTAACACTTGCCTCGACAAGCCAGGCATGCATCTTGGGAATTGTTACATAAAATATCATACACAGAAAAATTACAGAGACTAATATTTAAGAAATTATGTCTATAAAGGTGTAAAGAAATATAAAATGTTAAAATATAAAAAATTTATACATTAATTTATGTGTGTAATGATTTTAAGTTACTGGTAAGAAATGCGTTAAAAAGGCTGCAAAACGTCTCGAGTTGCTGGTGTGCCACGCGAAAAAGGCCAAGAGTGCAAAGGGTTAATAATAATAACTCACTTTGTATCTTCAAAAGAAAAATGTAAACATAAACAATGTTCTCTAGTCTGCACGGCACAACCTTTGGATAAAACTTTTCTAGATTAGGGAGAGTTGACTGTATTAACGTAATTACGTAAAGTTTGATGTGCAAGTGAAAATTGAAGAAGTCATACAGAACAGTTTAAACATATAGTGTAAAATAAGTTTGAAAAACCTATACAAATTATGTTGAAAAGGTACACTTTGGTAACACTAATGCAGTTATATAATTTATTAGAGAACAAAATTAGTTTATTATAAGTAATCAAGGTAATGTCTAGACTTTTCAGGCAAGGTCCTGTTCTTGTGAAATTGTAAAAAATCTACATGTAATTTTATTAATCTAAATTTGGTATGAAAATGAAGTTCTTCTGAACATTTTGGCTAGGGCAATCTTTTTGTTCAATTGTGAAAATTGTAATTTTAAAAAACTAAAAGTACAATTAAAATAAGGTTTAGTTTTTAAGACAATGAAGTTTCACTTTTACACAACAACAATTTCAGTACCACGTTTCAGAGAACTTGTAGGAGAGGTATAGTGCAGAATGCGGATTTAGAATCATATAGCAATGCTGGGTAAGAAATGCTTTCCCGATGCTGTGCGTGGTAACAAAAACATCAGAAATAAAAAGACGTGCCATGTAAATGAATATTCATTTTAATAATAAATCGACTTTCCTCAAAAACAGAGCGAAACTTTTAAAAACTATGTGCGACTTATGAAATTTAAGTGAGACCCCAAATAAACTTTGAATAATAATAATAGATCTTTTACATGGATACACAGAATTTATATCTGGAATGTGATTTTTTCCATGGTTTTCGAGTTCTGTGTGGCTTTTTTAGTGTATGCAGAGCAGAGATAAATAGAGCCTAATTCCCACTCATTTGAACAGGTTTTTCTTCTAGGACAGTTTTCAAAATGTGTTTATGAAGTGTTAGGTGCATTTGCATTTTTTTAGAATAGTAAAAATTATTTTTAGTTGTATTCCGCTGAATTGATGGGGAGGGGAAGACCAAGAAGTCATATATCAGATTAGGGCCCAGTTTGTTTATCACATCTTTTATCTATCATAGGACAAATATAAGTCTAAAAAGAAATAATTAAAAAAAAAAAAAATTAAGATTTTTTTTTTATGAATTCCTGAAAAATGAAAAAAGTGTGCAAATTTCTTGTAATATTAAAATTTTTAATTAAGAAAATAAAAGGACAGGGGAAGACTTATTAATGACATATCATGTGACTATCACAAAAGTATTTATTTATACCTGAAAAAAGTGATATCTGGAGAGTACTTAACACATTATAAGGCAAGTTAAACATTCAAAATGAGAAATTCCTATAAAAACAAAATAATTTAACATGAAATTCAGATAAAAATTGTGTAAATTTAATAAGGTTTGGTTAGCATTTTAAAATGAATTACTATTTACCTAGAAATTTCACCATTAGGAATTTTTTTGCCTGACACATCTTCAGATGGATCTGCTAATCTGAGACTTCTTCCTCTCACTTTTTACACTTTAGTTTCAGTATATCACATCATTTGGTGTCAATTAGGACATGATTGACATCATTGCAGGCTGCTTCATTGGTCAGTATTTCAATGACTTCTCTTTTGATATAGTTATTATTATTATTGTAACTGAAGAATTTTTTAATATTATCAAAATCTATTGTTAGATTTTCATTTTGGTTAGTGCTGTTATTATTTTGTTAAATTTTATAACATTTTGACGCTGCTTCATGTGTGATAATGGTCCTTCACGCAATCATAGCAATCCTGCTTTAATTTATGCCAAATAGTGCAATATGCTGAAACCAAAGTGTAAATGGAGAGAAGTATCATATCAATAGATCCATTTAACCCTTTCAGCGTTGGCCGTTTTTCGATGTACCTGTTTAATGATTCAGAAAATTAATACTATGCACAGTATAAATATGAGAATTTAATACTGTATACTACACTTGTTTATTAATCTTATTTTCTTGAAAAAAGCAACATATATTTTAAAATTTAGCTACACCAGCCTTTTATTTTGACTATGCATACCGGAAAAAGACGGGTTTAACACTTATAGTGTTAAAGACACATTGAACCTTATTACGAAAGGATTTTAATTGTAAACTTTCAAGGTAAATAGTAATTCATTTTAAATGAAATTTAGAGATATTAAAATTTTTAAAAACTCTGAATACAGGAGTAGCCCCTGAAAAGTTTCACCCACTATACAAATACATATAAAAATTTCTAAAAGGTATTTGTATTTAATTTACAAAATATCAAAAAACAACTCATTACAAATTAACGTAATAATAAATCCTACTTCTTAGCAAGACTATTGCTGGTTTTTTGATTTCCTGCCTTTTGGTATAACACTGAACCAACTGCTAATGGGCCAGTAATTCCACATAAAAACGACAGCTTCTTTTTCTTCAGGTGATGAAGTGTCGGTTCCAGCAAGTTCATTGCCTGTTTTAGAAAGTCTTTTTTCCCCTTGCATTGTTCTACTTCCATGAAATGAAGGTACAATAAAGCTATACCTAAAAGGAAAAAGAATTATGGGTGGGAATCAATTAAAAGTGTTAACTGAGTTAATTCTGGTTCATAAATCAGTTAGTTGGTTGATTAAATGAATTATTAATCAGTTTCTATTTTTTATTATATGAGTTTATTTGGAGGATGAATGAAATTCTTTTATACATTTATTTTCAGTCAATACACAACAGACCATAAAAATGATATAGATACAACCAGTTCCTTCAAGAGAAAATAATTAACATTACAAAATGCAAATAAAGAAAAAAGAGCACCTCTCAATTTTTTTCTTGTAACTGAAAAACTATTTTAAATACAAAGATAATGTAACATAATGATTTTTTAAAATAAACTGGACTTTTACAGAAGGAAATATTTTGCATTTTGCTGCTAAAATTGAATGGCATAAAAATTATTTTAAAACAAAAGAGATATATATATATATATAATTAATTGCCATGATTAAAGACAAAATTAAGCAAACAAATAAATACAGAATACTTGGCTAACCAGCATTCAACTAATTGAAAAAAATTGAAAATTCTTTTTTCCTCCCTTCCAATAAATTGCTTTAAAATATTTGTCATTATTTTAGGAATCTTGCAGTTTTTCCAATTTCAAATTATAAGTGTCTGATTAAATATGATACAAATCACTGTTTATGTTTACAAAGGCGAATGTTTATGTTATAATTAATTTACATAAAATATTTTCACCTATTCTAATAAAGTCTACCACTGAGCGTAAGGGGTGTTTATTTGGTATCTTAAAAACAAACAAAATTCATGTGAAAAGCACAGGGGGTTGCTTAAGTGAGGGAGCTTTTGCAGTATTTTACAATAATTTCCATTTGGGAAGTTTTTTTTTTTTTTTTTTTTTTTTTTTTTAACGTAAGCTTGTGATGACTTAGCGGCTGTCATGATCTCATTTAACTTAGATTAAGCTTAACTTAATTACTTAATGAAGTAGCTAAATGGTAAGTAATAGAGTACGAGACTTGAATTATAAAATAAATAAAGAGCTTTTATTTAGAGCTTAATGAAAAGGTGGGCATTGGACTATATTCACATTCAATACCTTTATAAACTTAAAGGGGCAGCCTTCATAAATACTTTAACTATCAATAGATAACCATAAATAATCTCAACTGCTTTCACTTAACGTCGTTACCTCTCACGACTATACTAATCTTTCGTTAGTGGGAGGATTCCCTAAACCACTATACTACTCGACTAACTATCTTCTACTATAGCCGCTCTCTACTAACTCCTTTGACCTCCTGCTACTTCTCATTCACTATCCCTAACTCTCCTCTACCTTCTAACTCTCTTACTTCTATGTCTCTTTTTATATAAATCACTTTCCAAAATATTAACATGCCACAATTTATAATTTAGTTTATCACAGGAACTAACTCCATTAATCAACTGAATCCTAAAACTCTGCACATTCACTTGTTATTCGTAAAGTGCGAACTTCGTTTGTAGCGTTACTCTAACATAACATTACCTCACAAGCTGAACTTATAGAATTTTTTATGTAATTTTATCAGATTAATAATTCTTTAAATATCATTCTCTCTATCTCTCAGTATTTTTTTTTCTTTTTTAAGAAAATATAAGTGATTCATTAATATAGTTTGGTAGAAAGGAAAAATTGTCAGTAGTATGATAAAATATAAGCTGTTATCAAAAGAAATCTTTCTTAAAAAAAAGAAAAATAGATAACCTCCATGGCATAGAAAATGCCATGGGTGCATGTATAGAGAAAACACAAACTTACTTGAAACCCTCTCGATTTGAAGAAAGTTTGTGTTTTCTCCATAGATTTTGCTGCTTGTGAAATAGATGACGGCAGTTCTCTTATTTTTATTCCATCATTACCTGCAGCTTCTGTATCAAATAATGCTTTATAGAAATTTTTTATTTCTGCCACAATCAATTTTCCTGTTAGGACTTCAGATGTAGTTAATTCATCATCAATTTTAACACAGACTTATAATTATGTTTCTTTTATTTTTTAAACTGTTAAATATGTAACAAAATTGACGTTTCCTAGACATTAATTCAAAATAGCATATTTTTCCATGGCAAGTACTATAAGTAAGTGTTGTAGTAGGGATTGTGAAAATACAGTTTATGTTGAAAAAAAAAATTATAATTTCTTAACACAGGGTTCTCATAAAAGTGCAAGACTGTGATAATATTGCATGCTTTTATATTTCTGACATAAAAGCTTTAATATTTTTACTTTCTTCTATATTCAGTAGAAGAAACTATTAGATTCGTAAAAATTCTCAACTTCCGGTTTTTGACGGATTTACACGCTTTGAGAGTTCTGGAACACAATTTGACCATTTTTAGAAAATGTCTGTCTGTGTGTGTGACAAAAATTTTGCGGCGACTGTATCTCTGGAACTACTGCTCAGAACTGTATATAAATTTATAATATGTAGATGCACCTTGACCTAAATTAGTGCCTATTAACTTTTGGTGTTAACTGCTCAACAGGTGGCGCTGCTATACTGCAACTTCCGCAATTTAAGGGGAGTCTATATCTCAGGTTCTATCGCATATAATCAAACAAAACTTAATATGTGAGAAGGCTATTGTGAGACATTATTCTGATTCAATTTGAATGCTTATCAGCCAACAGGTGGCGCTGCTATACTGTGATTTCTGCAATTTAAGGGAAAGCTATATCTCAGGAACTATTGCACAGAATTGCATATAAATTTAGATGCCCCTTGACATAAATTATGGCCTGGCAACTTTTGGTGTCAACTGCCCAACAGGTGGCACTGCTATACTGTAATTTTTCTCGATAATGGGAAGGCTATATGCCAACTTCTATGGTATATAACAGTGAGATAACCATTATAAAAACACATTTTTTAAGATGCTATTAATAAACTATAAAATTGTCTTTCTTTGGATATTTAGTGTTAGTTTTCTCTAAGATGAAAATTGCTTGCATTCATCCAGTTAGATAATTTTAATAAATTATTTGCACTTAGTGAATTAATATAGGAAAATATAGAAGAAAGTCTTGTGGTGGCCACAGCATACTAGTTTAAATTTGTGCATACTTCAAGGAACAAACTAAGAAAATTTTTTGGTCTAAAAATGGAACCTTCATAAAAATCTAAAATTGTAAAGAAATTTTTTTTACAAAAAATCAGCAAATTTAATGCAACACTGTCATAAAAACCAATAAGCTTATAAAATGTACCCTTCACAAATACTGGATGATTTATGAATTCAATCTTTGATCTCTTCAAAAAATTTGGGTGAGAAAATTACACTTGCTGAATATTTTAACAATGAAACGCTAAAAAATAAGAAATTTGCAGATTTTTCGGTACATACTCCTGTATTCTTACTTTCTTCTATATGTAATATAGAGCAAGTATTGGATTCGTGAGAATTTTCGACCCCTGTTTTTTGATGGATTTACATGTTTTGGGATGTTCTGAACACGAATTGATAGTTTTTAGAAAATGTCTGTCTGTGTGTGTGTGTATCACGAATTTTGTGTCCACTGTATCTCACGAACCAATGAATGAAATTTAACCAAACTTGGTATTGAGTTGCACCCTGATATAAACTGGTGCTGATTATATTTGGGGATCAATCGCTCAACAGGTAGCGCTGTGATCACATTTTTTGTAAACTTTTAACATGGCAGTATAGGACAAAATTTCGTATAAATGTACATAATGAGAGTTATTTTTAACTTGTGATTGTAAAATTAATACGAATTATTGATAACAGTAGTAGTTAACTAGGAAAAAAAATTCTGTGCAGGTGGGGGCATCGCTTCCCCTCCTGGGGAGGGAAGGGGGGGGGGGATAAATTTTCAATATGGGTATCTTTCGAAAGTTCTCATCAATACCTTTAAAACGAATTATTCAACTATAAATCTGTGATAATTTAAAACAAAGTTATCGATTTTTTAAACTTTTAACCCCCCCCCCCCAAAAAAAAGAAAAAAAAATTGAATTTTTTTTTTTTTTTTTTTTTTTATATTGTTACAGAATGAATTTGCATAGGAAAATATAGAAGAAAGTCTTGTGATGGCCACAACATACTAGTAGAAGTAGAGTCTGAAAAGAGAGCACAAATTTTGCTAATTACTGACACAATAATTGCTTACTTAAGTGATTGTTTGTAGGAAAAAAAAAAACATATTTAAGAAATTATACTCAAGTAAGCACAAATTTTTACCAATGAGCAGTGAAATAGGCTGATTAGCAATTTATAATAATTCCGAAGATAAATTCTTAGAAAAGTACATTTCTGTTCTCACTTTCTTTTTAGAAATCTCACTTTGTTTGCAAGTAAGAGTTAGAAATTCTCATTCAGTTTGTTACACACTTGTTTTTAGTAACATTTTTCTTATTTAAAATTTCCCGACGTATACATTGTTAAAATTATTATAATAGCCAAGATACATAATTATGGATAATAATCTACCATAAAATTTGATTACTCTTGCGATACTACATTATAAAATAATTTTCGTATATTAGATAAAAGGCTATGATCGCTCAAAATTGAATAAAGCAATTTTTACAAACAGTAACATTATTCAATCTTAACCATTTCTTAATATTTTTCTTTCCTTTTAGATTTCAAAATAAAATATTATCGGTAGGGGGTGGAACTGTTGAACATATCGTTGGATAAATCAAGTGCAGATATTAGATGCAGGCACGACGACATCGCTAAGTGGATTCTTCCAACCGTAATAATGTTCGTTCTGAGTCTTATCCAGTTAAAAATATATGGATGTTATGGAGTATTATCATTAACAAAACAAAATATCAAGAATATTCCGTCATCGCAGAGGCTGCTGAAAAAGGAACGGTTCGACCAAAACTTTGACTGTGGCATCGGCTCGGAGACCACGGCAAAACTGCCGGGCTCTTCACCTACACCCTGCTGGTCCTGGCACTCCTCTGGATCTGCCTAGCTGAAAATTTTCGCAGGCGAATTTCAAACCCACGTGCCGTAATCAGCCAATCAGCTTGCGCGCATTCTCATAAGACTACCTGAAGACAACCGTATCGTCACTTCCGAGGATTGTTCGACCACTTTCCAGAAAAATTCCCTGACTGCATCCCCCACTCATCGGGCGGGAAAACGGGAAGACGTGATGAAAAAAAAATGGCTGACGGTGAAAATGAAGAAACTTACTGGCGTGCGTATTTAAAATCGGCAAAATCGTTGTAATAAAATTTTGAAGCTGGATCCCGATATTTTCAACGTATTTGGACGAGGAATATATCATTTTAAAGCTAATGATCTGTAGATTTCTCCTGTATTGGCGTCATTGCCGAGATACCTACTGATAATATTTTATTTTGAAATCTAAAAGGAAAGAAAAATATTAAGAAATGGTTAAGATTGAATAATGTTACTGTTTGTAAAAATTGTTTTATTCAATTTTGCGCGATCATAGCCTTTTATCTAATATACGAAAATTATTTTATAATGCAGTATCGCAAGAATAATCAAATTTTATGGTAGATTATTATCCATAATTATGTATCTTGGCTATTATAATAATTTTAACGATGTATACGTCGGGAAATTTTTAATAAGAAAAATGTTACTAAAAACAAGTGTGTAACACAGTTTTCACCTCTGACGATTATCAAAGTTAAATTAAATGGTGGATGAAAAAAGAAGGTGACATGGAATCAAAAGTGAAATCTATATAATACAGGGTAAGTCAAAATGAATATAGCGATTACAAACGACTATAACTATTTAATGGAAAAGAATTTATCGATAAGATTAACACAGACGGAACTCCAAAATTTTGTATACATACGTCATAGATGTTCTTTGTGACTTCCCTTGGTCACACGGACAACATCTAGACGGTTGTCCATTTCACGCCATACATTCTGAAGCATGTCTGCAGTTAACGACGCAAGTGCATTACAAATGTATACTTTGAGACCCTGCGATTTTTATCTATGGGTTTATGTGAAAGACAGGGTATATGTGCTTCCCATGCCCAAAACAATTGAAGAACTCAAAGTACGCATTTGTAATGTGCTTGCGTCGGTGACTGAACAAATGTTTCAGAATGTATGACGTGAAATGGACTACTGCCTAGATGTTGTCCGTGTAACCAAGGGAGGTCACATATAGAACATCTACGACGTATGTACACAAAATTTTGAAGTTCCGTCTACATTCTGTGTTAATCTTATCGATAAATTCTTTCCATTAAATAGTTATAGCTGTTTGTAATCGCTATATTCATTTTAATTTACCCTGTATTTCTCTAACATGGTCCAGTTACGATTAAGTTTTATCAAAATGATATGATAGTAATTTAATTAATAAAATATGCAGGGATATAAAATAATATTTATAAATGGACAATATTTACGCACGCAGACTCAGCTCAATGATCTAATAAGATAAAATGACGACATTTGTCTGATAAGAGTATTTTATAAATAATGTATTTTTAAAAGTTGAATAGAATCTTAAGAATCTTTGCGAACATCATTTTAAATCTAGCAATACTTTAAAGATATATGCAGACTATGAATTATTATCATAAATTGACTAAAAAACATATCATAAAAAGTATAATCAAAACAGGAATTAGTTTTTTTTTTCTATTCATTTTTTTTTTTTTTTAATTATGCCAAAATAAATATAATAAAAATTAAATAAAAAAGTCATTGCCAACATGGCAGCAAAAATTTAAAATTCGTTCATGGGGGTCTTATTCTAAACCAGGGTGGTCAATTATAAATTTTATTTCAAAATCTTTCTTTGTATGATTTTAGTTTCACTATTATACAATATTAATTTGGTTCTAATAATAATTCGGTGACTGGTGAATTAAAATTTTAATTATGTGGCGAAATTCATATAATGTTTATGAGTTTCAAATTTTAAAGGTGAATAAGAAAGAAATAAAAGGCGAAAAATTTGCATGGGTTTGCTAGTAAATAAATAATAACCAAAGAAAAAACTTTTTTGAATTTCATAACAAAAAAAAAAAAAAAACAATTAGAAGAAACTATTTGCAAGTTGACAATGAAAGACATTTTTCAGCATGATGTTTTAATCTGACTTTAAAAGCTAAAGTGATCAATATTTCATATAAAACAAATTTTAATGAGTAACATGTATTTAACATCTGAACACCAAATTGAAAATAAATTACACACGTAATCAGAGATATTTTTAACTCCTCCACAAATGTATTTTATGCATTAAAATCTAAAAATACCCCTTAAAATTTTAACCATGAGTATTTTTACGCTTTGTATTTTTAGGTTAAATTTAGTGTACTTTATTAAATGTGTCTGAAAAAGTTTATATTCTTTCTACAATTCAATGCTCTGCATACTTATTTTTTTTTTTTAATCAATTAATATCTTCTCTTACAATGGATAAAAAGTTTTTATAATTAAAATTATTTTGAGTAAAACTGTAAGCATTTGCATCAGTAATAGAATTACTCAGATTCACGTATGGCCTTATCATCTTTCAATGTTCATTGTAATTTATAAACTGAGTCACATTATGATCATATTCTGAGCTCTGATATTATATTGTACAAATTATGCTGAAAAAGGAATATTATTACAATTGGCCAGTCCATATAATATAACTTGAACTCATAATTGAAACTTTTAACATCAGTTCATATATCTATACAGTAAAGCACTGTTCTAGATGTCTCTCGTTTATATGTCTTTTACATTTATACGTCCTTTTAGTGAAGTCCCGATTCCTATTCATTTTAATGCAAAAATTCTTCATTTATACGCCTCTAATATCGGTTGTTATATGTCTTTTCCACTTAACTAAAATTCACAAAATTTCTTGACCTTTCATTATTTTCCATTCTAAACAAGAAGGATTTTCCCTAGAAAGCATCTTAAATGGAGGAATACAGGAAATATAGAAGAATACTGATCAAAGAATCATTTGAATTCCCAGTAGAATTTTTAATACTCATAGACGAGCAGCAAATCAGACGAATATTAAAGATTTTCAATGTTATTAAATAACTATCTGTATGGACATAAATCGTATGCTTATTATTAAAGATATGCAATATATATATAGTTAATATTTGAAATGTGTTCATATAGTTCTTAAGAAATGTTATATAATACTCAATATATGATATATGTAATTAGTACCCAGTCATGCATTAACAGTATGATTTTTTTCACTTTTTATAATAAATCTTTTTTTTTTTTTTTTAATTAATTATTGTCTTAAAAAAATGCATAACACACATTTACTAACAGTCATGCATTAACAGTATGATTTTTTTCACTTTTTATAATAAACCTTTTTTTTTTTTTAATTAATTATTGTCTTAAAAAAATGCATAACACACATTTACTAACTTAAGAAGAAACTTTATTAATTAGTATTTTCATATACATTTTGCTTAAGTGTCATTAAATTTGTAGTAATCAAAGTGTTATTATTAAAATTTCGATTATACGTCTTTTCATTTATGCACCCATGTACGTGAGTCCCTTGAAAGATGTATAAATGGTGCTACACTGTATTTTATTTTTGAACTTCTTAAGAAAGAAGTAAAATTTAGCATGATTTCACGAAAGATCAACTTTTTTTACTCTTAATAATGCCAAATTCACTCCTTCAAAAAAGTTCAAGGAGTATTTTAACTCCTAGGAAAAAATACCAGCAATATCTCTGCATGTAATTATAAAAAACAAATACCAAAACTTACCAGAACTACCAGTATAAACACTGGTATCAGACCAATCGGTTTCTTTTGGCACACGATGTTCTAAAACATCTAGCAATTTAAAAACATTTTGCAAAAGAGGGGCTTCAAGGTTCTCAGGCAGCTAAAATTAAATAAAAATGCATATATTTTATACTGCAATTTTAAATAAAATATTTAAAAAATAATAATAATTAAAGACTTTTTCTATTAGCTTGATTCGCAATAAAAAGAATGAAAAGTTTAAAATGAAGTGTTGACACCTAAATTTCATACTTTAGTTAATTTTTAAAAATCTAATCGTCGTGTGGAAAAACTGTTCGCACCCCTAGATTAAGAAAAATCACCCCTTTTATTGGGTACTGAATTTGTAACAAGCCACGTACTTTTTTAAAATGACTGAAAAGAATTAAAATAAAGTGTTTCCACCTAAATTTCATGCTTTAATTAATTTTAAAAAAATCTAAATGGTTGTGTCAAAAAACTGTTTGCTCCCCTGGATTAAAAAAAATTGCCCCTTTTATTTGGTACCATATTTGTAACGATAAGACTGATATTTCTAATTTATTTTCCCCTTTTTAACCAGAAGTCACTCAAGAATTTTCCTGGAGGGCTGGTACACAAATCAACATTTTTCGCCACTTAATGAGGCATGCGCAGTTCCTGTTGAATACGTTGTACTCACATAATGAAGGTCTGTTGTTCATCTCATCATTTACACTTGATGTTTTTTACTGATGAGGAGCCTGTAAAAGGCTCAAAACGTTTAAATTTATGTTTTTGTGCTTTAATATTTTAAAATGTGTATTTTTAGTGTATATTATCTGTCTCAGTTTTTAATGTGATTAAAATTTAATTTAACTACGAGACGTAATGATTTTTAAATATTTTAAAAGATTAATGATGTTTATCATATTTGAAATGATAAAATATTAATGTTCTCATTCCATTATATTACATGCATCTTAAATTAAGCCCAGTGGTAGAAAGTTTTGTAGCTGTCTGTTACAGGCTTTTAAAATTTCATAATCTGTCGGCAAAATTTGCGTGTAATCAGGGAACTGATAGTGGAAATCTTAGGGAGGGGAGCTTAACAACAGTGGTAATCTCGTGCAACAATATACAAATACAATTTTACTACAGAACAATATAGTATAAACAATTATACAAAAATAAGTTGAACTCATTCAATTAAATATTTTATAGCAATGTTTGACACAACACAATATAAATAATTATCTATATAAATAAAGAGAAGTGTCTGTATGTGTGTCTGTCTGCACTCTGGTGCTCACACTACTGATCGCAGAGCTTCCAAATTTAGCATAAAGGTACCAGGGACCCTGCAGGTGTGCACCGCATGGAGATTTTTTCGAATTTCGAATTTGAATTTTTTAAATTAATGTTTTTTCAATTTTAAACATTGGATTTTATGTTTCATTCTTCATGAATTTATTCTTCGATTGTAATCGTCTACGTATCTTAGCAATAGCAACAGCTATTACAGAATTCATTTTTATTTAATACATTCATTTGAAGGCGATTTCTTTTCTTTTCTTTTCTTATTATTATATTTATTGAAAATCAAATGGTAATGCAATAGAAATAAATCGTTACGTTTATGTATAAATTTTAGAGTACAGCAACTTTTTATTTTTCATTTTTTAATTAATTCCTTTAAAAGAAAAATCTTTTTTTTTTTTTTTAACTTATTTATTTATAATGTTTATTGGGTGAAAAAAAATGGTAGTTTATAGTAGAATGGATTAAACTGATTAAAATTTGTTTGTTTTTCATGTACTTAATTCCTTTTAAAAGAAAATCTACTTTTTTATTTTATTTTATTTTATTGCACTGGTCGGAATCAAATTGTAATATAGTGTAAATAATGGGGGCTATAAAACACATGGTTCAAAAACTAAAATATATAATAGATGCTGAGATACAGTCATCTTTAAAATCGTTGTTCTCAAATAACAGAAAATCCACAAGTCGTCGATAAATACCCAGATTGAAGTGCCCATTAAAGACTTTTCTGTAGGCAGTGGGAAACTGGATCTGATGCAGTACGGGCAGAAAAAAGAGCTGACTTAGGCAACAGGTACCCGAAGAAGCAAGATCTAAAGCAATTTCAGTGTTTTTTTTTTTTTTTTTTTTTAAGTTTTTATTTGTAATGTGATGTAAAAAATAAATACTGATCCAATTCTTTTGAAAATTCATTTAAATATAGTGACCAGTGAAACAGGCATAGCCTGCTAGTAAATAATAAATAACACTGCTCTGAAAAAAAAAAAAAAAAAAAAATTGAGATCTGACACCATTCTTGCTGATTATTATGTAAAATGACCTCCTGAATCCGAATATGACTCCCATTTTGCCCAGTCACTCACTGTTTTCTAGATATATCACCCCCTCCCTCAATTTCTTTCCCTATACGATAATTTTATGAATTTGATTTGAAGAATGAAAAATATTTAATTTAACACCTAAAAACAAAAATATATAAAGTTTAAAAAAATAACATTAATAACAAATTAAAAAAATATAAGATATGTAATGCATAATTTCAGTGGCAAATCCTCCCCCCAAAAATTTTCCCTTGTCGCAAATGTTCATGTTTTAGAATTTTCCACCTAAGTAGCCCCATCAGAAGATATTTAATTGTTAAAATACCCCCCCCCCCCCTAAAAATCAAATTTATAGAACTAAAATCACTGAAAAATGATAAAAATAGGAGGCCATTCCTAAAAACGGTGGGTGATAGGGCAAAATGGGTGCCATATTCGGATTCAGGAGGTCATTTTACATAATATGCTGAAATGGTGTCAGAGGCAATTTTCATGCCGAGCTGTGTAATTAGTTTTAGCTTTGATACAGAAATTTTTATAAGTGAATTTTTAAGTGGAGGAGAAGTTTTAGAGCAGTTTTAAATGGAATTAGCACTTTCGGAGCAGACATCATACATCAGTAGTGCATTGTCACTGGCAAAAAATGTCCGTAAATTGCAGACAATTTTATTATTAGTGCAGACGAAGACTATCCGAAAGTTGCGGACAATTTTTATTTATTCATGCAGACAAAAACTGTCCACAAGCTGTTTTCCAGTGTCCGCGACTACGTCACCGTGTTGCGGTGTTTCTGCCATTGGAAAATTAAGTTACACTGTATCTGAAAAAATTATCTGAGGATGATAATTTCGCATCTCAGAAAGATTTGAGTAATTGTTTAAGTAATCTACTAAGCAGGAAGAATCAAATATAACAATGAACCTAACTTTGTGCATACACATACGGGTTACAACAAAAGTTCTAAAATACTTCCTGAAAATACACTGCTTGCCATTTAACTACATTTTGTGTTTAAAAATAATATATATATAGGGTAGGTGCTCCAGTGATTGGCATGCTCCAGTAGTTGACATCTATCCCGAAATAATTAATAAATAAGAAAAATAATAAAATTATATATTTTCCATATGGGAATTTTAACATGTTATGTCAAACACTTTAGCATAGGGTGCTAATAACTGGTAAAATGAATAACTAGCAGTGTCAAACACTGGAACATAGGGGGCCAATTACTGATAAAATGAAAAACTGGCAGTGTCAATTACTGGAACATTGGGTGGGTGTCAAATAAAAATTCATTTAAAAAAATAATTGTTATCAAATGTATATATTTTAACACATGTGTGGTTCTGAATGTCTTTCATACCCTATGTACTAACTTAAGATTTCTAAAAATATTTTCTGATGACTAGAACATTAAAAACATCAGAGATTATTCTAAAAGTGTCAATCACTGGTGCACTTACCCTATATATATATATTTTTTTAATTTCAAGATGTGCAAAATTCATCATATGTCCATAAATTAATCTTTCTTACAACTGTTTGTCTACTTGGTACACAGTCAAGTACTAAACCCACTGATAAGTTGTATACTCAGGTCAAAGTGCTACCTAGTACAGCATCTCTGTAGCAGAATATTTTTATGCTTTTTGCAACAAGTCTCATTTGTACAAACATTTTCTGCAATTTTAATAACATATTTTCTAATTTACACATGCTATATATATATAATTGAAAAGATATTACTATAGCATTAATATACTAAATTTGAACTCTTAAATAGCAGGCATGAATTTCTGTCATCTACTGAAATCAGGGAATATAATTATTATGAGCAAATCTTTCTGCTAGTTACAGATAATTTTCTGCAACAATGTTGCTGTGCTGCCTAAATTCTGCCATGGGGGTACAGCACTAAATAAAATTGTTATACTAAATATTTATGAAACTAAAAATCATACTAAATAATTATGATGCTAAATACAAAAAAAAAAAAAAAAGAGATAAAAGTTTAATTATTAGTATATATATTATAGTCAATGAAATACAACAAAGAATAAATTATAAAAAATGAAAATAACAACTATTTAAAAAAAAATAATAATAAAAATTTACCTTTAAAACATTGTAACTTAAAATATCCAATCTTATGCAAAGTTATTCAATGAAGAACTTTCGGCTGAGATCCCATACCTCATCAATTGTCTATCCTTGATGTTGTCGCTGGTGAATCTAACCTGCCGTTCTCTTCAGAGTCGAGCAGGTGAAACCAATTTTGGTCTATTCCTCTCATTGGTTCATTGCTGTTGCAACTGTGCATTTTTTTTTTTTTTTTAAGATTTCAATTGTTTCCCTATTTACTGTGTATGTGTAGTTATTGTAACTTGCTACTTTTTAATATTTTTAAAATCAATTTCATGTATCATTATCAGCTTCTTTATTTATTTTGGTTATTCCTGTAGTAGTTTTATTGTATTTTATGTCAGCTTTGTGTTTTTTAATTGTGCTCTTTGCAACAGCAATGAACCAATGAGAGGAATAGACCAAAACCTGCTCGACTCTGAAAGGAGCAGCAGAGATTTAGTTTTGACAGTGACAAAATCATGGATAGATGACTCATGAGGCCTGGGATCCCAAGCAAAAATTCTTTCATCAATTAACTTCAAATAAGACTATATCTTAAGTTACAGTGTTTTAAAATAGTTATTAAAGTTTATTTAACGATTTAAATTTAAAACTTACCTTGTTTGTCTCAAAATCAAATACATTAGTTTTCCCATCATAATCAGGAAATGGATTAGGAAATTCCCTATCTGACATCATGAAATCTGATTTTCCTGCATTCAAAGAAGAGAAAAATGCTATACTTAAAGACAAGACTATATTACAAAAGAATTTTTAAAATAAAGGCAGATGTAAAATAACCTTAAATATGAATGAATTTAAGGAGCATTTCTCTAATAAATCTTTTAAGCAGAGCCATGAATAAATTAGATATTTGCCTGAAACTTCTAGATTTAAAGGGCATGCAAAGTGCTTATTAATCTTTTAAGGATATCTTTTTTTTTTTTTTTTTTTTTAAATATTAGTGCAGTATAGGATCCATTATCCCTTCAAACCAAAGATTTCATTTTTTATTTCCTTCTATATGCAATATAGAGAAAGTATTGGATTCGTGAAAATTTTCGATCTCCGTTTTTTGATGGATTTACATGTTTTGGAATGTCCTGAACATGAATTAATAGTTTTTAGAAAATGTCTGTCTGTCTGTGTGTATCTCGTTTTTATGGACGCTGTATCTCACGAACTAATGAATGAAATTTAACCAAACTTGATATTTAGTTGCACCGTGACATAAACTGATGCTGATTAGATTTGGGGATCAATCGCTCAACAAGTGGCGCTGTGATCGCATTTTTTCATCTAAATATTTAACATGGCAGTATAGCACAAAATTTCGTATAAATGTACATTATGAGAGTAATTTTTAACTTGTGATTGTAAAATTAATACGAATTATTGATAACAGTAGTAGTTAACTAGGGAAAATATTCTGTGCATGTCGGGGGCTTCCCCCCTGGGGGGGAAGTACCCCCTGGAAGGGGTAAATTTTCAAGATGGGTATCTTTCGATAGGTCTCGTCAATACCTTTAAAAGGAATGATTGAACTATAAATCTGTGATAATTTAAAACAAAGTTATTGAGTTTTTTTACTTTTAACGAAAAAAAATCGTAATTTTTTTAAAAATATTGTTACTGAGTGAATTTGTATAGGAAAATATAGAAGAAAGTCTTGTGGTGGCCACAACATACCAGATTTTTTAATGTAGTTGATTTTCTTTCTTTTTTTTTTAGAAATTGTCCTATTGCAATCATTTAGTTTTTCATCGATTTTTTTGAACAGAAAATTTGTCATTAAAATAACTTTTGAAATAATGAACCAAACTCAAACAGTGGAATTATCTTACAAATATCTTGGATGAGATTATTAATCCGGTTTCTTCTCTATTTTGTTTTCAAGTGGCAGCCAATTGAATATTTGAAATCTATATTGTTAATAGCTGTAAGACTGGCTATTTTTAAGACTGGATTTACCTTTACTTTGATGCATACATATGTGTACATAATGCTCTCCATCAAATTTATTAATAAACGTGATTTGCCATTTTGAAACAAATTGGTGAATACCTTAATTAAAGGAGCTACGAGTCCGACCTCCTTCCTAATTCAGCAGAAATTTTACAGATTTGATGAAATTTTTTAAGTTTTACACATCATTTTTAACATTCAGTAGGACAGAGTAGGGATGGATGGGAGAGTTTTTACAAAAATATTTCTTACAAAGTAAATTTTACTGATACAACACTGTCAGTTTTAGAGAAACAAATTAAAACATTTTAACATCTTTTAAAAATATAGATTTGATGGTGATTATTAAAATATTAGTTTTATAAACCGATTAATATGTGTATAAAAATGTCCCATCCCACCTTAATAGAAGAGAGGGATAAGACATATTTTTGAAGTTGAAATAAATACATAATATATAGACATGCTATTAAAAATGACAGAGTATCGCATATATAAGGTTAATTACAATCATTTGCAAGTTTAAGACCAGTAGCCGATTTTCAGTATTTTAACACATTGCATCATTTGCACAGATTATTGCATTATCGCATGCGCTGATTGCATCAGATGCATTCTACTGCTATAAATAAAGGTGGCAGGTACGTTTATCGCCAGTTGTTTATTGGATTTTGTTGTAGATAATGCTGTTGTGTAATTATTGTAATGGGTAAAAAATCTTCACTTACTGTCACAAAAAGGTAAAAAATATTGACCCAGCATAAAATTGGATTTTCTGCATGGCAAGTAAGTTTGAGGGTGAATGTGAGGAAGACAGCTGTGTATCAACCTATTATTAAATTTAAAATTTCGGGAAAATTTGTGGACCTTAAGAGAAGCAATCGCCCTAGAAAAATGAGTGCACGTGATGATCATGTGATAAGAAGGATGGTCGTACAAGATCCAAGAACCTCCTGCAATACGATTAGGCATTTTCTGGCTGCAAAAGGCATCAACATCAGTTTTAGTACTATTTCAAGACGTTTGGCCAAAGATTTTGGTTTATCATCCCATAAACCTGCAGAAACCTTGACTTACTCCAAGTATGAAAAAGAAATGACTGACTTTGCCAAACAATATCAAAATTCGACAGTACAGCAGTGGAGTAGGGTCTTATTTTTGGATGAGTCAAGTGTGCAGCAATTTTCTGCATCTGCTGCACTGCAAGTGTTTGACAAAAAAGATATGATGAGAGATATGAGATTCAAACTGTGAAACATCTTCCAAACCAAATGATATGGGGTGCAATGTCTGTGTCTGGTACTGCTAGTCTGTATTTTGGGCCACCTAAAAACACTATGAATGGAAAGCAATACCTTAATTTGTTACGTGAGAAGTTGAAGTTTCACATACGAGTTCATAAATGTTCAATTTTCATGAATGATGGGGCTCCGTGTCACAGGACAAAGATTCTCAAGAAATAGGACACAGAAAATCAAAGTGCTTGACTGGCCAGGTAACAGCCCAGATTTTAATTCAATAGAGAATCTGTGGAGTATTGTGAAAAATAAAGTCGCCAAAAAGCAATCATCCACTGCTACAGCACTTGTTGAAGCAATAAAGCATGTCTGGTGCACATACGTTTCTAAAGCTTAGTGCAAGTCTCTTATTTATAGCATGCCTAAGAGGATTGTACAAGTTATTAAAAACAAAGGAGGTCCTACAAAATACTGAGTTTAATTACAGTAAATAACTATGTACAGCCTATTTTGTTCTTTTATATGTAAAATATGTATATTACATAATTAATTAAATATAAAAACCTTAACACATACTTCATATTTCATCGTTAATATTTTCGGCTGGGCACCCAGCTCTTCTCAAATGATCTTCATCTGTGTTGGATCTCTCAGAGTTGTGGTCTTTTATAGACTTCATAAGTTGGCTCCATATCTGATCAGGAGCCATTGCACCACTGTCGTTGCACACATTTGGGGTAGTCGCAATGGCTCCTGATCGGATATGGAGCCAACTTATGAAGTCTATAAAAGACCACAACGCTGAGAGATCCAACACAAATGAAGATCGTTTGAGAAAAGTTGGGCGCCCAGCCGAATATATTAACAATGAAATATGAAGTATGTGTTAAGGTTTTTATATTTAATTAATTATGTGTAAAGAGCTTCATTATAATTTTATTTTATTTATTATGTATGTTACTTTTGTGTAATTCCATTAAATCTGATTTTTCAATGGGTGGTCTTAAACTTTTGCAAATGACTGTAAGTACTAATAACACCTATTTCATCCAACATTATAATTTAAGGCATCCACATTAAATAAAAATTTTACAGTGCTCGATTTGTTCCCCTATCTTTCTTTTTCCCTGTCTCTTTCGGTAGAGAAAGTACTGTCTTTTGGTTCAAATTTTTAAATTTAAGTACACAATGTGTGGTTTGTACATAACTTATAGAAAACATATATGGCTACTCATAATTAAACAAACACTTTTTTAAAATTATTATTAAATGTAATTTTTTTAGACTTCTTTGTATTTTACCATGTCCATGAAAACTGTTCAGGAATAGAAATTAATTCCTCATACTCATACAGTAAATAAAGTATTTTTTAAAGTTAAAATTTGAGCATGTGTTTTTTGCATAGTGTAACGATTCTCTAAATACTAAAGGCAAGTTTTTAACTGTTGTTCTTTGTGTATGTCTGCTCTCAGCGTAACTTAAAAATAAATTATTGCAGGTAACTGAAATGTTGTATTTTAAACTTCATATGAGGTTAATACTTAAACAGTTTGATCTTGATATGTTTCAAGAAGTGGTGTGGGTAAAAATTGTCTGAATAATTTGGAATACATTTTTAAACTTAATAACAACTTTGAAGTCTGTGTAAATATAAGTACTATATTTTATTTAAATCAAATTGGAGTGTACAGGTTGATATTTTTATTTATTACCAACTATGTGAAAAATACCAGAGCCGGGAATCGAACCCGGGCCCTCCGCTTAACGCACGGATGCTCTACCACTGAGCTACCCTGGCCGACAACCAGCTAGGCATTTCTCACAAAATATACGTTGGCAAAGTCACCGAGTCTGCAAACGCAGATATATCAGGTGAGACAATAATAATCGTAGCACAACTCCATAGACCACGAAATTTCAATTTAGAAATTTTTATTCATGAATTAATCAACCGTGAATATTTTATTTAAATCAAATTGGAGTGTACAGGTTGATATTTTTATTTATTAGCAACTATGTGAAAAATACCAGAGCCGGGAATCGAACCCGGGCCCTCCGCTTAACGCACGGATGCTCTACCACTGAGCTACCCTGGCCGACAACCAGCTAGGCATTTCTCATTTTATATTCTGTGAGAAATGCCTAGCTGGTTGTCGGCCAGGGTAGCTCAGTGGTAGAGCATCCGTGCGTTAAGCGGAGGGCCCGGGTTCGATTCCCGGCTCTGGTATTTTTCACATAGTTGGTAATAAATAAAAATATCAACCTGTACACTCCAATTTGATTTAAATAAAATATTCACGGTTGATTAATTCATGAATAAAAATTTCTAAATTGAAATTTCGTGGTCTATGGAGTTGTGCTACGATTATTATTGTCTCACCTGATATATCTGCGTTTGCAGACTCGGTGACTTTGCCAACGTATATTTTGTGAGAAATGCCTAGCTGGTTGTCGGCCAGGGTAGCTCAGTGGTAGAGCATCCGTGCGTTAAGCGGAGGGCCCGGGTTCGATTCCCGGCTCTGGTATTTTTCACATAGTTGGTAATAAATAAAAATATCAACCTGTACACTCCAATTTGATTTAAATAAAATATTCACGGTTGATTAATTCATGAATAAAAATTTCTAAATATAAGTACTATATTCAAATAGAGGGTGAACTGTTCCTAAATATATTTTGAATTCTTTTTAAAGTAGGTTTATATACAGTATTTATTACAGTCGGTAACAAAAGTGTCCGAACACTTGCAAAAATTCCTATGTAAAAAAAGTACTTTTAATACGGTTTTGCTAAAGAAATTCTTATGAAATCATGTTCTTACACTGACTAAGAACAGGATTCAACAAGGATTTATTTAACAAAACCGAACGAAGTGTACTTTTTTACATAGGAATTTTTGCTAGTGTTCGGACACTTTTGTTACTGACTGTACCTTACATCTTAATCTACAATCATTTTTCATAGAATTGAAATGCAAGATAAGCAAAAGACATGCGAGTGCCACACCAGATTAATTTCCATCATTTTGGGTTTGTCGTGTGCATTTTCTCCTCTATTTTTTTCATTCGTCTTTTGATTCTCTCTATTTAAAGAGTATCAGTTAGAATCTTCATTCTTCTTTTCTAAAACCGCTATCAAACGAAGAGCCATACAAAAGTCATTACTACCTCATAAACAGGTTTTTCATAAGGGAAGCAGTCGAAATATTCTCGATTGATACATTTGCCTCACGTATATTCAACAATCACGCATTTTCGACTGTCTGAATTGTATACAATAGTTTTCAGCATGAACTCCTCCAATCAGAGAATCATGATTACAGAATACCCTCTATCCTTTTCCCTTTTAAACATCCTTGAGGTGAATTATCGCCAAATGTTGGTCTGTTGTTACATTTGTGGATTTCATTTATGCTTAAAAACAACCCTACCTAAACCCCAAAAAAGTCGTTTGGTAACTTTTGAGTGGCAATATCTTATATTTTAGAATATATGTCCTTCTGTCTGATAGCAGCTTTATATGTCCCATCCATCCCTTTTCATAACATTTCAAAAAATAATTTATTACAAGACACATGCTATTTTTTTAAGGCTTAAGTTAACTATTAATTCATAAAATTTATATTAAGTATATAAATTATAAAAAGCAATTATGTTAACATCAGGGAATATTTAAAACTTGTCTTGAAAATAAAGTAGTTATTTACTTTTGATGTTATAAAATAGCTTTTTTGTCATATAAACTTGTAAAGCCCTGCAACTAAAATGATACATAGCCACAAATATGGGGCTGTAGTTACTTCATCTGGTGGAAGAGTCAGAAGTTATAACAATGGGCCTATATTTGATATCTGTCATCCTTGGCGACTTTTATATTTGGCATTAAAAACGTAATACGAAAATATACATGCCAGATGTATATTTTCGTAATATATATTGTATAAAATATTGTTTCATATTATTGATTTCTCTCTTAATATATATTATTAAAATAACCATTTCTGAAAGGAATTAAATATGTTCGCTAGATAACTTGGCGATCATTTTTTATCTTTCACCAAGGATGACAGATATCAAATATGTTCCAAATAATGTCTAATTTAAGAATGTGTGTCCCATCCATCCCTACTCTCTCCTATTATGTACTAAAGTTTGAATAGTCTCCAAAATCTTTCCCTAGCTATTACCCTAACTAGTATAGTAAATAAATGGGAAAATGTCATTAAAAATTTTTGTAATTTTAAAAATAACAATGCAAAATAAACAATTTCAGATGAATTCTCAATAAATAAAAATTTATTAAAGACTTTGAATGTATAAATATCAACAGTTTATTACTGACAGATAAACTGAATGGTTGAGTAATCAAATAATAGGGGAGAAGGGGGTACATTGGGACACGGGGCACATTGGGACAAAGGCTTTTATCCCTTTATAAATGCAAAATAAAATTTGTAAAAAATCACACTAGATGACACTTAGTAGTACATCTTCATATTTGTGATTTCAACTCATTCATTCAAGTCTGCTGCCTGTGAACAAGGTTAATTTATTTTATCATATGAAAAGTAATTTTTTTCAAGTAAATTAATGTTGATTTTTTAGGTAATAGGAAATAATTATTTTCATTTTTAAAAGTACCATGTGTTTTTATAAACATTAAGCTTTCATTTCCACTATAGATCATTAGCCCATGTGCTCTAGAAAATTAGACCTAAACATTTGTTTTGAAAATGACCTGATGGGGTACATTGGGACACCAATGCATTGGGCACATTGGGACTGCTCCAATGGTCCATTCATTTCTCACACCAATATATTTTTATTTATTTACTTATTTTTTGCACATATAAGCTAACTGTATTCATTTTTTTCTAGGTATTCTTTAAATAAATAGAAAATTATTAGAAATTATAAGCCAAAAACTGAAAGAACTAAAATTTCAGAAGAAAATATAGAAAAGGCAATAAATGAAATAATCAAAGGTAAACTTTCTGTGAGGGAAGTTGCAATTAAATAGTATATACCAAAATCTACATTATTTAATAGATTGAAAAAAGTGAGAGAAAATAAGATTGAGTGTGTACTACAAATATAAATTATAAGTTTCAATCCAAATATTCACAGCTGAACAAGAACTCTTGTTGAAAGATTATTTAATATCATGTTCTCAACTTAACTATGCCATCAACACGATCCTACATAACATTAAAGTTTTGTGTAGACTAGTAGGGTTTTGATGTGCGTTAAGATATGAATATGGAGTAATGCTTCATAACAATTTCATTTTTTCTTAATTACCTACTTCATTATTATTTGTTATTGCATCAAATTCATTGTTTTGAAAGCCTTTCATTTACCTTAGCAAAATATTTTGCAATATTGTAATTAGATAAATAAAAAGATGGTTGTCCCAAAGTGCCCCATCATTAAATCAGTGTTGTCCCAATCTGCCCCTGCACGGGGAACATTGGGACACTTTTGCATAAGATATGTTTTAATTATTTCTGTTTGTAAAACACATTAAACAATGCTCATCACACATTTAGAAGGTGACCAATAACACAAATATTTAAATAAAAATGCACAAAAGCATTAAAACTTTTATAAATTGGAAAATAATATGCTTTTATAAAAAGTGTCCCAATGTCCCCCCTCTTCCCCTATTCATGGAACAAACACCTATTCCCTACCTAAGATATTTTCACTGACAAAATACATTTTGTAAGAAAAATAATTTAAACAGACATTTCAGGTATTTTTAAACATATTTTGATTACATAATTTACCTTAATTAGGTTTATTTTGATTTCGTAAATAGAAAAGTCATTTAAAAATCACAATCTCTAAATATGCAAGCGGACGTTTATTCTACAAGAATTATTTATACGGAAACGAATAAGAACATAAAATATGTATTGTTGAAGCTGAAGCAAAGTACAACACGATAAATCCTAAAAATTAAATAAGCTAATGCTGAGGCTTCTGATTTTTCAATTTATGGAAAAAAATATAAATTACACTTAACAAATGTAGCAAATAAATCAATGTAAGTGGTGAAAAGTAATTTCTTCCAATTTTTTTTACGGGCAAATTAAAAAAGCATCAGTGTCCTAAAGTGAAAGAAAGTTTTAATTATTTTTTACAGAATAAATAATAAACCAAAATTTGTGCTGAATAAATTCTGATCTGTAAATTTACTTAAATAAAACTTTAATCACTAATTTCCTATTATATAAAATTAACACCTTACATACAACAAAAGCCGGAAAAATCCAAAATAAATCCAAACAACAACAAACGCTTTTAGTCGAAAGCATTCGAATTATCTTTTTATATTCGAATTTCTAAAATAAATCCCCCCCCCTCCTCTTCAGCAGTTTTTACGGTCAAACCGTCAAACTTTATACAATTTGGACTAGCTAACTCACTGCTTTTTTTCAGTCAATAACAGGATAAATACCGCAAAATGACACTTAAAATTTTTTAAGGCATTTTAATAAAAAAAAAAAGTTATGTAAAGTGTTTTAAAGTTCTGTAGTGCAACTTGCAACTATCAACATCAAATCAACCAACCAATTTTATTTTGTTTGTTTACTACTTTACATTGATAGAAGATTGATTTTCATTCACCTATGAGTAAAATAGTTTTCTAAATGAAAGATCCTTGTCAGTATCTAGCCTGTGAGTTACAAAAATGTCTGAAATGTATGTAATTATTAAGGAATTTTTCAAAATTTAATGTATCCAACATGTACTAATTCTTAGCATTTTTATTTTTCACTCTGTGGGAAGGGTAAGGGAAATGAATCATCAGACATGTTAGCTTTTCGCTTTTTTAATGCATTTTTAAAAGTTTCTTTGAGATTTTGCCTTGAGTTTCTCAGAAATCTTTTTCACAATCTTAATTAGTTCTCTCTTAAGAAAAGAAGAAAGAAAAAAATAAAAATAAGGAAATGTTACTTTTCAAGAGAAAAATATTAAACTGACTATAGTTTCTTAATTTGAAAGCAGTGCTTTGAAATGTATGATTAATTATAACTAATCTATGCTATTATTATTATTTTTTATTTTTTTCAATATATCTAGTATGAAATTGATGAATATAATTTACTATGACATTAAAGATATTTTATGTGTGTTTTAAAAGTCTAATTTCATAAAATTCAGCCTAATATATAAAGCAAACAACAAATGCGAAATATTTTTTGAGATAATTTCTGCTTATAAATTCATTTGATATTGAATTTAAGGATATTTTTGTAACTGAATATAAATGTTTAAGGGTGTACAAAACCTAGTACGTGGACAGCCAAAACATATATTATTCTATAAGGATTTTTTTTTTTTTTTTTTCCACAATTACTCGTTGTTTAATGTGTTTTTTAAAATTCTGTTTTCACATTCAAATAATTTAGAACTGTTAAGGTAGTACTCTCTCTCTCTCTCTTTATATATATATATATATATATGTATTTTAATGCTTTATTTTTGAGTTCAAAAAGGCAAAAGATTAAATAAAAGCATTTTTCACCTATTTAAGCTGAAAAATAATATGATAAATGTGAGAAAAATCAATTTTTAGACAATTACTAATTTAATAATAGTTCAGGGTTTAAGCTGAGTAAAAATTTTCTTTAGCAAAAAAGCTAAAATCAGAAAAAAAAGCTTTAGCAAAATGCGAAAATGTCAGAAGCAGTAGGAAAAGATGAATATCAGTTCACACATTATTCTAAACGCCTCAACATGTTTGATTTTCATTTGTAAATTAAACTTAAAAGTTTTTAATCATGTCTTTAAAGAGTTATACACAGAAGATAACTTTTTTTTAAATTTGAAATAAAAAACAAAAAAGTAATTAATAATTAAACTTACCACTGTAACCAGATCAATTCGAATATAGTACAAGCATATATTTTAACACATTTATTGGCAGACATGAAAAATATTTAAATTTTTAGATTATTACTTTATTTTGTAAACTTCTTTTAAAGCAATATGAACATCTTATATTCAAAGTATATTCTTTTCCTGGAGATATAATTATCACTATATAGCATGTGAAACTATATTAAGCTTATACTGTATCTGAAAATAAAAACATAACTTACAAAAAGAAAAGTAATATAAGTGAAATTTGTTTATTACTATTGAAAGCTTTTTGGTTTACAATTTATAATCTTTCTTTCTTTCATATTAGACCACTTTACAAATGATCCATGCTTATTTACAAATTTATTTCCTGTATGCGATTCTTATGCATAGTTCAGCATTTGATTTTCCTTATATGCATGAAACGATGGATTTTTCTTGATCAATGTTGCAATTTTTTTCCCATGAAAGATTCATTATAATATTTTCGAAGATTTTTTATTTTTTTCAATTTGTCTTTAGTAAGATGCTTTAACAAAAAAGCGAAAACATGTTATTTCATTTTCACATTTTAGATAAGTCTTTTAGCATTTTGCGAAAAATGCTACCGCAGCGGAAACACTGTAATAGTTGGGAATCTTTTGAATGTGAAAACAGAATAAATAAGGAAATAAAAACACATTAGGTAATGAGTAATTGTGGAAACAAATTTCCCCATGGAATAACATGGGCTTAGGTTGTCGATGTTATTAGGATATTGTATGTTTTTATATTATTACTAGCAAACCCATGCGAAATATTCACACTTTATTTTTTTTCTTATTTACCTTTAAAATTTGAAACTCATAAATGTTATACCAATTTCACCACCTAATTAAAATTCTAATTTACCAGAAGCCAAATTATTATTAAAACCAAATTAATATTGCACAATAGTGAAACCAAAATCATTCAAAGAAAGGTTTCCAAATAAAATTCATGGTTCACGACCCAATTTTCATACTTCCACAGGCAGTACAGTTTTAATATAGGACTTCCACGACACCTTTTAAATTTTTGTCGTCATGTTGGCGATGACTTTTTATTAATTTTGGTATATATATATTTAAATAAATAAATAAATTAAATTAAATTAAATAATTCCTAATTTGATCATATTTTTTATGATTGTATTTTTTAGTCAATTTATGACGCAAAAGCTCATATTCTGTATATATCTTTAAAATATTGCTAGGTTTAAAATGACACTTTCAAAGATTCTGAAGAAATAACTGTTAAATATATATTTTTTCGTAAAATAATCTCATCAGACAAATGTTGTCATTTTTTTTCTTATTAGTCCATTGAGCTAAGCCCGTGTGCTACTATCCTGCATATTGTCCATGTATACATATTATTTTTTTATCCTCGCGTATCATATCGTTTCGACAAAAAATAATTGAAACTGGTCCACATTAGAGAAATATTATATAGATTATATATATAATGAATATAATCCTTTGTTATTTTGTGTATGTTATGTTTGTTTTGAACAGTAATGATTTGAAAGAAGAGGTTAAAACATTTTTTTTGGAAAATCTAGTTCATTGTGCTCTTTGATGCAAAACTTGCCAAGATTCCATATCATGTCCCAAGTTATAATCCTTCACCAATTACATAAAAAAACGTGCTTTTTAGCGAACCAAACAAATCACAAAAAATATCAGAAACAAACATTTTAATTGGAAACAAATAAAATGCAGTTTTTCATGAAAATTGCGTTTCAAAATTACAAGATCATAATTGAAAAATTTAAATCATAGAATATACGATCTCATGATATAAATGCATGGAATTCTGTGTTGCAGCAATCACTATTATGCATGTATATATGCTACACTTACACAAAAACCAAAAAACATCGTTGGATACTTCTGCCACCTTATGACTGAATCTCAAATATACGAAATTACATACTATAACAATCACTATTATGCACATATGTATGCTCTCAGGTGTCTGTCCAGAGGCAAACATGGGTCCGTTAAAGGACCCTTCACAAAATTATTTATCCTAAAACAGGACCCTTCACAAAATTATTTACACTAAAACAGGATCCTTTGAAAAAAGCAATTTCGTAGCATGTAATCATAATTTTAAAAACCTGTAATTTCAATGTTAATTTTAAACTGTGTGTAATCTCCCATTTTCAAAACATGCATAACGAAGGGTTCGGGGTGGGGAATTATCCTATGTAAAAAGGTTTTTTTTTTTTTTAAAGTATATATTTTCAACTGATTTTTTTTTTTTTTTTTTTTTTTTTTTTTTTTGGGGGGG
The DNA here is from genome assembly GCA_963930645.1 of Salticus scenicus. Lineage (NCBI taxonomy): Eukaryota > Metazoa > Arthropoda > Arachnida > Araneae > Salticidae > Salticus > Salticus scenicus. The sequence goes on along the minus strand of OZ005661.1, from coordinate 217,234,688 downwards.
GGGGAATAAAAGGAATAGTGATTGTTAAAAATCCCTAAATTCTGTTAAAAATTGGAGCTTTTATGAAAAATTAAAAAAAAATAATAAAAACATTATTTTTCCAGCCGTTTTACATTATTATTTTTAAATTTGTGAGTTGTCAGTTTTACAATTTTCAATTCATGTTAGATAGGGCACATGGTTTTAGGATTAGAGTATGAAAAGTCTTTTTTTAAACGTGCATGTTCAATAAGTTTAATAAAAATTAAAAAATTGGCTATAAATAATGATTTTGAGTTCACAATCCAAAAACTTCTAAACTTGGTTGAGAATTAGGGATTTTATGCAAATTCTTAAAATCCATTAAAATTCCATAATGATTCCTTCTGTAATAAATAAAAATTAAGCAAATTTTCAATAATTACTTAAAACAATGTAATATTTTAGTCTTATATCCTATTTTACACTGTGAACCACCAATGGTTGATGCAGCTTTATGACACTTCAGCCACTGATGGCTGACATAGCTCTCAACATGTTAATTTTTTATTGGTACTGCTTTTTACTTTTGGGGTAAAACTTTCACTGAAATGTTTGAAGTATAACATGTTCTGCACACTCCTAAAGTTTCAAGATGTCTAGAACCTAGAATGGCTGATATGGTGCTCAACGTATTAATTAGATTTAAGACCATCCCTGCATTGATATTTTATAATTTATGAGCTTGTGTTCTTTTTACTAAGAATTGTAAATAAAAAAATATTTAATTAAATTCAAGGTCAAGGGTTTTGGAGTGCAAGGTTGATTTTTTTATATCAACTATGTAAAAAATACCAGAGCCAGGAATTGAACCTGGGTACTCCACTTAACGTGCAGAAGCTCTACCACTGAGCTACCCTGGCTGATAAACAACTTAGCATTTCTCACACAATGTCCGTTGGAAATTTGTGTGGAAAATGACAAGTTAGTTATCAGTGTGGGTAGCTCAGTGGTAGAGCTTCTGCACATTAAGTGGAGTGCCCAAATTTGATTCCTGGCTCTGGTATTTTTCACATAATTTGTATAAAAAAATCATTCTTACACTGCAATTGATCTGAATGAAAATTCATGGCTGATGAATTAATAAATAAATATTTCTAAGTAGAAATTATGCTTCGAAATATTGTAATGAATGAATTATTTTTGTTTACCCCCCTGAATGATTTTTGTGTGAACTAAATCCCCTGTTCCCGAGCTTCATAAGTGGGATATCTATAATGTCCCTTGTAATAATTGTGATTTATCTTATATTGGTCAAACAAAAAGAAATCTTGAATGCCATTTACGTGAACATTCTCGGTATGTTGTTAATCAAGAAATTTCTAAATCTTCTATTGCAAAGCACAGTTGGGAATTTGATCATAGTTTTAATTTTAAGAGTGCCAAAATTATCTGTCATGCCAAACACGTTTCCGAACTGGATTTTTTGGAAAATTTAGCTATTTACCTTAATCGTGATAAAATTGTCAATGAAAAATCTGATTCCACTTTGCTGTCTACAGCCTGGAAAAATTTGTTTAATTCAATTAAATAATTTCCTTCGTTATGTTTATAATATAATAATAGTTATAATAAAATAATTCTAATAAATAAATAAATAAATAGATAAATTTTATTAAATTTACTTATTGGTTTAATATTTAATTGATTATTCCTTCCCTCCCTTTTTTTTGTGTGTGTGTGTTCCTCTCTGATTGGTCCTGCATGATGCTTCCTATTGGTTGCTTGTGTTGCTCCTTCCCCTCTGTATTTTGCCCTGCTTTCAGTCTTGCTTTTGCCTTCAAGGCAGTAGCACATGTTTTTTTGCACCTGATGAAGGAAGGCTGTGTCCTTTCGAAACTGGTTGTGCTGGCTTAAAATTTATGGTGTGTTAAGAAGTTTTAAAATCTATATATAGATTTTTGTTTATTTTTTGCATAATTTTAATCGATTTTTATGTCTTTATAGCAAACAATTATAAGGAAGAAATGTGTGAAGATGCAATGAAGAAGCTGTTAAATTGCTGTGAGAAATGGAAAACCAAATCAAACTGCTGCTTGGGTTTTCTCAAAGAAGATGCTGATGGCAACATTGTTGTTACAGCAAAGAAATCTTAAATTGCCTTAGATCATAGACAATAAAAAAAATTGTTTAAAAATGAATATATATATGCACTGTTTATGTGCCTTTATAATACGCTTGTGTTTTATACTCTATAGTAAATTACAAGATTTTTATAGTGAGGTGAAATATACTGATATAGATTATCAAGTTTTTACTGATGCGGCTGATCATGTGTGGAGTGGGGATTCACCGTTTAAACGTCCCACTTACAGATATTCTCCATTATTGGCATATATTTTAACTCCCAATATATTTCTTGCTGAAGAATTTGGAAAATATTTATTTGCAACTCTTGATATCTTGACTAGTTTATTAATTTATTACATTCAGAGTAGTTATTATCCAAATGTTGAATTATGTAAAAAATGTGTTTTTCTGTGGTTGTATAATCCGATGACGATTGTTATATCAACTAGAGGCAGTTCTGAATCAGTTATGACGTCTTTAATAATGTTAATGCTGTATTTTTATGTTAAAAAGAGATATTTCTTCTTCGGGCTAGTGTATGGTTTTTCTGTTCACATGAAAATATATCCTTGTATTTATGCTACGACATTTTTCTTTGTGCTGTCTGATGCGGTAGGGGGCCTGACAGGTTGGAATAAATTCAAAAAATTGTTTTACCCAAACAGACAAAAATGTATTTTTGTAATTTCTTCTGCTTTGGGTTTTATGATACCTACTGTTTGCTTTATATATTTATACAGAGATGAGTATATAAACGAGGCTTTAATTTATCATTTAAAAAGAAAAGATGTTAAGCACAATTTTTCACCTTACTTTTACTTGTTGTACCTTTCTGACACGATTAGTCCTTTGTTATCTTCTGTGATATCAATTTCTTCTTTTCTGATTCAGTTTTCTCTTGTGAGCTTAATATCTTGGATGTTTTACTTACCTCAGACTCTCTCGTCCTGCCTCTTCATTGAAACTTTTGTCTTTGTTACATTTAACAAAGTTTGTACCTCGCAATATTTTCTGTGGTATTTCTGTCTCTTTCCTTTGTGCTATCCACTAGTCAAAAATTACCATAAAAATGTTTTATTATCATTCACTATATGGTTGTCTGGACAAGCTTTGTGGCTTTTACCAGCATATTTATTAGAATTTAAAGGAATCAATACATTTTATTGGATATTTTTAGCTAGTTTAGTATTCTTCTTGATCAATGTCTTTTTGATTATTAAATATATTCAAATAGTTATTATGTTATTTAGTCACTGCCCTAAAAACATGAAGGTCAGTTGATTTTGTATAGGTTTTGTATATTTGTATATTTAAATTGGGCAAGGAAAAAAAAAGTGATTATTGAATATTTTTAACTAGCATAATTTTTTTTTTTTTTTCTCATCAATGTCTTTTAAATTAGTAATATATTCAAATAGCTATTATGTCTGTTTAGAGATGTTGGAATGTAAGGTTGATTTTTTTTTTTTTTTTTTTAAATGAGTAAAGGGCATGTGACATCACTTGCAGTCAAGTTATAGTTAGAGTTGCAAAACATTGATATTTCCACTAATGCAGGTTGATCTTTTGCCACTCGAGAGTTGTATAAACTGATTGACGGAACGTTTGTTTGTAAAATGCCCTTTCCTTATACCAACTATACAAAAAAAATGCCAGAGCCGTGAATCAAATACAGGCACTCCAATTTCTGTTAGGATGCTCTACTACCGAACCACCCTGGCTGATTGCCCACATGGCATTTTTCATATAATATATGTTGGGAAGAGTTTTGCATTGTTGGTATTAAAAAAAAAAAAAAAAAAAAAAAAATTAGTCGCACTCTCCAACATCTCTAAATAAATATTCATAGTTGATGAACGATATTTCTAAGCTAAGTATTATGGCATTTGGTCAGTTCCTTAAAAAACACAAAACTCAATTGACTGAGGTTTAAGTTTTTTTGTTAAATTATTGGATAAAAAAAGTAATTAGGTTTTTTTTTTTTTAACTAAATTATTAGTTGTTACTGCTAAATTATTAGATATTTTTAGCTATTGAAATATTTTTCTTTATCAATGTCTTTTTGATTAGTAAATATATTCAAATAATTATTATGCCATATAGTCAATCCCTTAAAAACATAAAACTCAATTGATTTTCTATAGCTTTTTTTTGTATTTTTATATATTATATTTAAATCTGGCAGAAAAACTAATGTGTAGTTGAAAAATTGGTATCTAATAAAAGATATTTGATAAATACTTATAGTTGTATTTAATGTAATGTTAATAAGTTCTACATTGATTTATAATGATATTTCGTATTCTCTCCAATATAGTGCAACTAAATTTGACACACCTAGTATAGATGAGGATTCCAGTGGCGGATACAAGGGGAAGGGGCTAAAGGGGTGAACCCCCCCACCTTAAAAAAATAAATAAATAAATTGATATTCACAAAATTTAATATTAAAGAGATACAACTTAAATTCACACTGGAATCCTTGAATAATATTTTCAGTAATATAATTTTAAATAATTATTTGTCATAGTTCAATAAACATCAACAATGAAAAACCACTTTAAAAGTCCACCTCTATTTAAGGGTCACCTCCTAAAAGGACTAATTTTTCTCACTCCTAAAATTTTTTATCAAATTTAATACTGATTTATCTCGATTCAATGCTCATGTACAAATGAATCTCTCTCTTAACGGCCCTCTTCACTTACCGTCGCCGGAAGCCCGAGCCGATGTTATTCTATGGGAAAATTTTCTTTACAAATAACTTATTAACTAATACATATTTTTTAATTCTGTTTTCACATTCTGAACATTCCCAACTGTTCAATGGACGGACCTTTTTTAAAAATGTATTTTTTTTTTTAGTTTTAATATTTTATTTTGAATTTGCAAAATGAAAAAATTTCACATATTGAAAATTCGTGTTTTGCAGCCTCAAAATAAAATATAAAAAATTTAAAAAATGAATTTTTAAAAAAGGTCCGTCCATTTACCAGCTGGGAATTTTCAGAATGTGAAAACAGAATTAAAAGATATGTATTAGTTAATAAGTTATTTGTAAAGAAAAATTTCCCATAGAATAACATTAGCTTCGGCTTTCGGCGGCGGTGAGTGAAGGGGGCCCTTAAAGATTACATTTCGCAAGAATAGGTAATATTGTTTAATCTTGATGTGAACTGCCCACTTTTCTTATGTAACCCTTTTCAAAGAACTATCTTCTTCAAAGTTGTAACAAAAAAAAAAAAAAACAGGGTTTAAACTTCAGTCCATAATGTTTATTGTAAAAAGTGAAATTTTATTCAAAGATTTTCAACCATATCTGCAAAATTTTGGGAAGTGTTTGAATCTCCTCCCCCCCCCCCTCCCTCTTGATGTTATTACTCTGCATTTCTGAAATTATAGCATATGTTTCCTATGAATATGTTGGTAGAGAAAAGAATGGTTTAATGTGGCATTATAATTTTTAATGGGTATATTATAGGTGAAATTCAGGTTTGAAAAAGTGAATTTTGTGTCCTACTAATATTTAAGTAATAATTTTAAAAACTTTTAAGAGAGTAATGCTGACTTTAAATAGTAAAATTACAATATTAAGCAAGGTTTAGCTTAAAAATTGCAAGATCATGGTAGTAGTTGTCCTAAAATTCCTTTAAAAAAGTTTTTTTTTTTTTTTTTTTTTTTTTTTTTGTCCCGAAATATTCTGAATTTTCCGAATGTCCTGAATTTCCTGAAATTTTAGTACAGTTCAAAGCTCTTTATTTTTCTCACTTTTCAACGATCTCAAAAAGGATAATTTCAAAGGTCGCCATTAAGTGAAGTTTATTAACCCATTTTATCCCATTGTCCTACTTAACGGACATCTGAAAAATAGCATATAGAAATCAGAATTTGCTTGGTGCGAATATTTTGTCAGCTGGAATATATAATAGTATAATATATAAGCCTCTGCTAGCGCGTTATGTGTCTCACCTCCTCTTCCTCCTCCATCTGGAATCTTTGTTTAATCATTACACTAGGGGGCGTGGTTTATCTTCTTTTTTGCTTTTGAAAATTCTTTCTGGAGAACTATCATGTAAATAAGAAAGTATTACACAGATAAAGCAAAACTAATACTTGGAAAGCACTTTTCACTATTGAAGAGAACACTAAAACATATAAGTGCAAATTTCATCCTCTTTATTTCAATGTCCTGCGTACAAGGTGGATAAGATTTATTATACAGAATATATACAGTCGGTAACAAAAGTGTCCGAACACTAGCGAAAATTCCTATGTGAAAAAAGTACACTTCATACGGTTTTGTTAAATAAATCCTTGTCGAATCCTGTTCTTTGTCAGTGTAAGAACATGACTCGATAAGGATTTATTTAACAAAACCGTATGAAGTGTACTTTTTTCACATAGGAATTTTCGCTAGTGTTCGGACACTTTTGTTACCGACTGTATATATATATATATATATTTTCCAAATTTTTGTTGTATTTAGTTTATTTAGGTTTAATTAACCTTAAAAAATATCATTTTTCTCAAATTTGAGCAAAATAAATAAATTGGGGTAAAATGGGTTAAAATTTGTTTCACTGTATCTCACAGTAATACAATGGCCTCCGACAACATTTTCTATTAGTAATAATAAGAGAGAAGCAGCATATCGGAAATCGTAATCTATTTTTTACGATTTTCCGGATGTTATTTGAGAAAGCAGTCCTCAATTCCTTCTCTTTGTATCAAAAGAGATGATTAGATATATGGACCAGTCACATGCTAAATATAGAACAAATAAAAACAACAAGCTCTAAAATGGAAGCTTGATAAAGATGCTGCTGCTTTCAAAGTTCCCAAAGAAAAAAAAAGTGGGGTGGGGGGGGGGGTGAGGAAAAATTACAAATTAAATTTAAACTATTAAGTTTAGAAGAAGCTGAAGAGTGAAGGAAAAGCTGCTCATGCTTTGTCTAATGAAGCATCAGAAAACTTGCAGTATGGCATAATATTCAAACTCTTAAAGTTGGATAGATGATTCTAAAAACTGTTATTTATTTATTTATTTATTTTTTTTTTTTAATCTCCCTTTTGTGAAACTGATTGATATATACGATATACAATTATTTCTATTTTCTTGCATATTCAATAAAAGAAAGTATCGGATTCGTAGAAATTTTCAACTTCCGGTTTTCAAGTTGCAATAATTTCCATAAGCATGGTTTGAAAGTTGTGCAGTTTATGTCTGTTAATAGCATGTCTGTTCACTATAGCATGTTGTGCATTGAGAATGAAGTATGTAACACTTACAGTTCATTTACAGTGGCACATAAAATATTTCTTATACATTAAGATAAAATCTATGGAAGAAAAATAACATTGCGCTGCAAAAGAAAAAAAAAAAAAAAAAATTGATCCCTGATACTATTTTTGCTGATTCGTATGTAAAAGGACCTCCTGAATCCGAATATGACCCCCGTTTGGCCCAATCATCCACCGTTTCTTCGGGACGCCACCCCCTCCCCCAATTTTTATCACTGTTCGATCATTTTATGCCCATGAATTTGATTTGGAGAATGGAAAAGAAATATTTTAACACTCAAAAACAAAAAAATATAATGTATAATAAATGATAATAATTTATTAATCAAACATACTAAATGTAATACATAATTTCAGTTGCAAATCCCCCCCTAAATTTTTCCCTTGCTGCAAATGTTCCTGCTTCAGAATTTTCCAACTCTGTAGCCTCTCAGAAGATATTTAATAGTTAAAATACCCCCCCTCCTACAAATCAAATTTATAGGCATAAAATTACCGAAAAGTGATTTAAAAAAAGGCAGGGGGAGGGGTCTCTTAAAAACGGGGGGTGATAGGCAGTAGCGGCTCGTGAGCTGAAAATAGGTGCAGAGTTAAAGAATAGCATTTAAGCAGTTTTAATGTATAGTTTTTACAGAGCATAATTCTGTACTGATAAGTATAAAGGATTTAAGTCCATATTCTTGATTTTTCAGGAGACGAAAAATAAAGTTAAACTTACTAAAAACTAATCAGAAGAATCGATTAGGAAAAAGGGATTATGTTGGTTTATACGCTTTATACCGTTCAGTGATTGTCAACCTTCATTTAATAACGGGAAAAAATTGAATTAAATATTTTATACATACATGAATGCTAAATTTCTGACTTGAATCTTTTTTTACCAATGGATTTTCTCAAAGACTGAATGACATGGACTTAAATCCTTTATACCAATCGATAGAGAATTTTTTTCTGAGTCTCACTATGTACTTAACTCAAAATCGACATTTTTGGACTTAAATCCTTTATACTTATCAGTACAGAATTTTAACTAAAAATACTCATTTTAATTTAATGTAAAGTTATACTCTATAAATAAATTCACTGTAAAATAGTAGGTGAAATACCTCTTCACCTATTTTCTGTCCACGAGTCATCGCTGGTGATAGGGCAAAATTGGCGTCCTATTCGGATTCGGGAGGTCATTTTACATAAGAATATGCTGAAATGGTGTTAGGGCCGATTTTCATGCACAGCAGTATAATTGATGTTGGTTTTAATAATGTTATACAGCTTCAAATTTTATAAAATAACTTATAGTACAGAAAATATAATATTTGCTGAAAAAATTATATAAGTTGTCAGGTATTGATTTTTAAGCAGAAAAAAAAAAAAAAAAAAAAAAAAAAGTTTTGTCCTTTTTTTTTTTTTTAAATATTTATACAGGCTGATTATAATTACAGTTACGATTTCAAAGCATTATAATTTAAAACTACCCATCAGAGCGATTTGATATTTTACCAGAGAAATCGTGCGGCAATGAAATTTTTTTGTTTGGCAAAAGAAAAAAAAAAAAATCCAAAATGTGCCGTTAATTATCCGCAAAGAATTTGTTTCCTGAAGCTCCTCTTTTTCTCTTTTCACTATGACTGTTTCTGCTGTAAACACATATTCTTGTCTTTTTGCTAAAAAAATTGTAGTAAACACTTGAAGTCTATTGTTTCCTGCTATTCCATTGTGTTGCTAACAACATTCCTGTTTTTAATGAGGTTATTTAGGCGTTTCCCCTCACATTTAGGGACCCTACATATAGAGAGACTGGACATTGACCGAAAGTCGGCCATCTTAGTGCCAATTCGGAGCGATCCCCGTAGAACGTAATGCTTTTTTCTTAGTGATTGACGCTTTACTATACAATATAAATGAAAGGAAATCGTGCTAAATTTGCGCAGAAAGTAATGCAGAATATAAATATGTAATTTTTTTCGTCTTAGAGAAAAATAATTTGAAGAAAAACGAATTTTGTTTTAACCTTCGACATGGTTACTTTTTCAATTCCTATCGGAAAACGGAGGAATTTTTTGCTGTATATTTCTATATTAAGCAAAATACGTTGATTGTGAAAGCAATTCTACCTTAGTGAAAGTAATTCTACCTTATTTTTTCTGAGGACATACATTCTATATATAAAAAGTTAGAAAAATTTTAACAAAAATATGGTAATCTTAGTTTTTGTCAAGTAATTCATGAATAAATTTACGGCAGAACAGCAGAAATTATTTTTTATTATTTTATAAAAATATTTACATAATATTTTTACAAGCTAAAAATACATATTTTATTTATTTCAATTACGCATTATTAATAATAATGACTTAGTTAAATATTAAAGATAAAAATTTTATTAATAATAATTTGTAAAAATCTTAACTAATATCTTTAGAAATTATATATATAAAAAAAAAAAATGTTTATTTTATTTACATTTGCTTATTTCATTGATTTCTTTCTTTTCTTTTCTTTTCTTTTTTTTTTTTTTTTTTTTTTTTTTTTTTTTAGTTTTTTTTAATGTGTAAATAAAATAAAAATAATTACTTATTTAAATATTATTTATAAAATTTATTATGGCATTTATTATTTAAAAGAACTTTATATTTCATATGTTAGCAAATAATATACACCGTATTTTCTTTATTTTTAATAATTTATTTTAAGAAATCTGATACATTTTGCGTACTAGCAAAAAACCAAAAAATATATTTTTATATAGTTATTTTGAATATGTATTTTAAAATATATCAGAAAAATACATTGAGATCTAACATATTAAATATATTGCACAACAGAACTTAAAAACTAATAGCTAGCAAATAGATAATGTAATTATCTCATATGTTAGGAAATAAATACGTAAAACAGCATGCAATAAGAAAATTGAAAGTATTTAAAGCATGATATAAAATGAATAATTATGCATTTTTATCTTTTAAAAGTATTCCAAAATTAAAGCAATGTATCTCCCAACAAAGTAAAAATGTAATAAATAAGTTATTTTTCGATTATGACGTAAAATAATCAAATTGCTTCTCAGCGTAATGATAAGCAATAGAGCAACTGGCACTAAAATGGAGAATTTCGTCTAAAAGCCGGCGCGCCAATGTCCAGTCTCTCTCTATCGAGGGTCCCTACTCACATTACGCTGACAGCGCCATCTGTAGGAACATGTTGAAACTACTTTTTTCCTCCCTCAGACAAAATTTCATTGTGCCACAATCACTCTGGTAAATTATCAACTCGCTCTGATGGGTAGTTTGAAAATGATAGCTTTTTGAAATCGTAACTTTAATTATAATCACCCTGTATTTTAAAAAACTAATCAAAGTCAAACAAGATATTATAAACAAAATTAATTTATAAACAGATAAAGAAGTTACGGGGAATTTTAGCTTATGAAATAGCCCTGTTTAGTATGGTTTTTTTTTTTTTTTTTCTCTCTCTCTTTTTTTTTTTTAAGAATATATGCATACAGATGTGGCGATGGCGAATGAACAGAACTTGAACATGCTCTTTTTAGAATGATTTTATATTAAATCGCTTTGTCTGTCTCTCTGTCCTCATTTTTTTATTATTATTAATCGAAGTTAATGTAGAACTTTCTGGAAATGTTTATAAACTTCATGAAATCTTCTAGAAAACTCATGGAAAGGTCTGTAAAGTTCACAAAACCTTCTAGAAAAATTCGGCGTCCAGAAAGCTTTCAGAATTTTGTGAAAGGTCGAGAGTTTTAGAAACGTTTTTTAGTTACATTGCATTGCAAAGTTTTTTGGTTACATAACTAAAAAGACAAAAATAAAAGAAGAGTAAAAAAGATTTTAAAAATCGAATGCTTTGATAGAGGTGGAAAATTTTGTTAGTGGAAAAAGTAGAAAGTTTTGTAAAATTGTAGCCAGCTTGAAAAAAAAAAAAAAAAAATCATCATCATCATCATCTAGGATTAGGCTGGGAGCCTGTTCCGGCTTCTTGGTCTAGAACCAAAGAACTTTTAACAGAATGAAAGATCTTAGGTCTAACCATCGTTTTCTGGGTCTGCCGCTGCCTCGTAATCTTCCTCATGTCATACATTGGACATGTTTTTTTCACTTAAGGCCGGTTTCCATTGACGGTTGGTTGGAGCGGTACTATTCAGAATCTTTTGATGTGGTCAACCGGGCTCAAAACCCACGAATGTGGTTGAAAGTCTAGAGACCTGGCCCCCTGCTGAGATAATTGAGGGGCCAGAGGCAGATATCTTTGTCAATTTTGCATGCTTTCCTTTGAAGTAACTGCGCAATATGATAAAAAAAAAAAAAAAAAGCTACAACTGATGACAAAACATTTGGCTCTTTGTGTCGGAAGCGTGATTAATGGTTTTTTGAACCTCGAAGTTCCAACCACAATGGAAACCGGCCTTTAAGGGGCCGCTTCACTGACCGTCGCCGTAAACCCAAGCCAATGTTATTCTATAGAGAATTTTGTTCAATTATAACTCATTAACTAATTCATATTTTTTTATTATGTTTCCACATTCAGAAAATTCACAGTTGTTAAATTGGCCGCCGTTTTCTAAAAACAGATTTTTAAAATTTTAAATGTTTTATTTTGAAGCTGTAAAATACGAATTTTTAATATGTGAAATTTTGCATGTTACTGCATAAAAATAAAATATTAAAAATTTAAAAAAATCTGTTTTCATAAAACGGCGGCCAATTTAACAATTGTGAATTTTCTGAATGTGAAAACAGAATTTAAAATTATGAATTTATTAATGAGCTATAATTAAACAAAATTCTCCATAGGAAAACATTGACTTGAGCTTCCAGCGACGGTCAGTGAAGCGGCCCCTTAAGCGCTGTATCCACTACGGTTGGTTCGAGCGGCGCTATTCAGAATCCTTTGATGTGGTCAAGCAGTTGGACGTGGTTCGACGTGATTGGTTATCAGGGAGAAGTCCCTGGCCCTAACCCCCTGCTGAGATAATTGAGAGGCCAGAGGCAGATATCTTTGTCAATTTTGCATGCTTTCCTTTGAAGTAACTGCGCAATCTGATAAAAAACGGTTACAACTGATGACAAGACATTTGGCTCTTTGTGTCGGAAACATGATTAATGGTTTTTTGAACATCGAAGTTTCAACCCTAGTGGAAACCAGTCTTTAGTGCGGTATTATACATTGATCTTGTCTAAGAGGCTAGAAACTTTTAATTCTCTTCTAATATCTTCATTTCTGATTTTGTCCATGATTGTGCAGCCCTTTAGAGATCATAGGTACCGCATCTCTGCTGCCTGGATCCTGCTTCTCTCTTGGGCACTCAGGCTCCATGTCTCTGAGCCATACAGCAATGTGGGTACTGCCATAACCCTATAAACTTCAGCTGTGTGTCTTTTCTTGTTTTTCTCTTTAGTGATCTTATGACAGTGCCACAAATGTGTTGGAATTTGCGTAGCTTTTTTGGGGGAATCCTTATCATCGTCAAAGGTGATGTCACATCCCAGATAGGTGAAGTGTTGTATCTGTTCAATCATTTTATTATCAATAATGATTTTCGTTCTTACTGGTTCTTTGCCCTTAAAATGCCACTGATTTCATTTTTGAAATGGATAATTTCATGTTATAGTCTTGGTATCAGGGGTGGCGCCAGCTAAGGGGCCGGAGGTGGGGGTGGTACAGCCCCCCCCCCCGTCGGGGAGTCTGTGACCCCCCATCGGGGCATACTCCTAAAATCTCTCGGGGGAAAAAATACAAAATTTTCCGTTTTTCTACTTTTGGCAGCATTTTTCTTTCCTTGTACAAATTTGGAGCATTTCAGATTTTCCATTCTGTAATCAATAGAAGAAAGTATTGGATTCGTAAAAATTTTCAGCTTCCAGTTTTCCATGAATATACACATTTTTGAGAGGTCCAGAACACGTTTTGACCACGATATTTTTAGAAAATGTCTGTCTGTGGCACGATGATCTCCAAAACCACGAGGAGTACTAACAAATGGAATGGTACAAATATTAACAGTAATATTATTAACAGTGTTGCAGTTTTTGATAAATACTTATATAATAAACTCTCTTTATGTAGTGCCCCCTGTCGGTCTGGGAGGTGGTGTCCCCCCCGTCGGGGAATTTCTGGTGCCACTCCTGCTTGATATATTTTATGAAGTACATACACTGTTAAAAGTGATTTCTTAAAAATGAGCTAAATTGTCTCTAAATAGCTCCGAAACAATATATACTTAAATTTGAAAACCCATGTACATGGAGATATTGGGATTCTTATTGGTCATCCCCATTTTTGAGCATGTCAGTATACTCGAAAATGAGTACATGGGTTTTCAAATTTAAGTATATATTGTTTCGGAGCTATTTAGAGACAATTTAGCTCATTTTTAAGAAACTATTTTTTACAGTGTAGGCAAATCTTTGAAGGTCATCTTCATTTGATTGAATTTGGATCTGATCATCTGCAAACAGTAGTGTATTTACACAAGTTGACATATTCAAATAGATACCAGCATTTATTGATAATTTTCACGTTCGTATAATGTCATCAATATAAATATTGAAGAATGTTGGGGATAGACCGCAGTCTTGTCTAACAAACTCCTTGTCTAAATAATAATAATAATAAACTGTAAAGGACATTCAAAGTTGAACAGTTTCTTTTTGTTCAGGGTAAACTTTTCCTTTGTCAACTTTGAATGCTTTTCAAATTTTTATTTATTTATTTATTTATTTTTTTTTTCATGCTGTCCACAATTTTCCAAAAATTTTCTTTTCTTACATGTTTTAGAGCACCTCTATAAAAAACATTTTTTTTTTTAACTCTTTTCTTATTGCTTTATCTTTTCTTTTCTTTTTTCTGTTTTTTTTTTTTTTTTTTTTTTTTTTTTTTTTATATCATAAAAATCGACACTTTTAATTGTAAGAAGTTAATAAAAATTATATTAAAACGAATGTGCTGTGGCCAGCAACTAAATGATTTTCTTCTATATTTTCCTATACAAAATCACTCGGTACGAATAATTTATTAAAATTATCTTTCAAGTGAATAAAGACGATTTCCATTCTAGAGAAGTAGTATAACATTAAATATTCAAAGAAAGTCGATTTTATTCGCTACATGACATCTTGGCTTTTTTTTTTTTTTCTTTCTGAATAAAAATGAAAAAAAAAAAAAAATCTAAAATTTTATTTCAAATTATCGCAGATCAATCATTCAACCATTTATTTTAAGGATATTGACGAACTCCTTTGAAAGGAACCCATAATAAAAATTTGTGCTTCTTGGTGGAGGATTTCTCCCCAGGAGGGGAGGAGAGAAATTCCTACATATACACTCTTAAAACTGTGCCTCTTATTTCAGAGGCACATTTTTCATTTTTGTGCCTCTGAAAAATAAGAGGCACACGTGCCTCTGAAAATTAAAAGGCACACGTGCCTCTGAAAATTAAAAGGCACGAACAGTGCCTTTGAAATTCAGAGGCACATTTTTCATTTTTGTGCCTCTGAAAATTAAAGGGCACGAGAGGTGCCTTTGAAATTAAGAGGCACATTTTTAATTTTCGTGCCTTTGAAAATTAAAAGGCACAAATGATGCTTTTGAAATTAAGAGGCACATTTATGATTTTTGTGCCTTTGAAATTAAGAGGTGCAACATTATATTTTTGTGCCTCTAAATAGCAAAAAGCTTATATGCACTTACTCTCTGAAGAGACATAATGTGCTTTTAAATAAAAAATCTTATTTTAAATTAATTTCCATGACTTTTATTAAGAGCCAGTGTTTCACAGTGTGTTAAATGTCGTAAACATGAAGAAACAATCATTATTCGTTCTTTTTAAAACTTTGTTTTCACATTCACACACATTTTCATTTTTAAATAAATTTCTGTTTTCAAACAAAACTAAAAAAAGAAGAAAAAGTATCTTTTCGATTTTTAAAATTTATTTTAAGGTGGTAAAAATCCAAAATTTTACATTTTAGTTTTGAAATAAAATATTAAAAAATTAGTTTTTGGAAAACAAAGGATTAAAACTGGTGGATACTTCTGAATGGGAAAATGGAGATACAATATTTAATGAATAACAAGTGATTATTTTCCATATATTAATATGTGATTTGGTTGGCTGACGAGTCTTCTTGAGAATGGGGTACATTACTCATTTTTTTTTTTATGGAAAAAATGACCAACATTTATACATGAATGAGAGAAAGAAAGATTTGCAACATAAAAAGCAGCAACCTGGTGCTGCATCTTTCATGCTGCATTGGTGCCTTTCTGCCCCTCATATATTTCCACAATTTTTGAGGCTAAGTGTTAGTTTGCATGGATCAGATACAAAAAATACATGCTTAAGAGAGGGCAATACTGTTCCCACCAACAGCCAAGCCCATGTTATTTTAGATTGTTTCTTAATTTACTCATTATCTAATATATTTTTTTAAATTCAATTTTTACATTAAGAAAATTAATTACCATTAAAAATTAGCTCTCAATTTTGAAAAATTGATTTTTCAAAAATAAATAATGATAATAATAATAATTTTGAGTTAATGTTATAAAAAAAAAAAAAAAAAAAAAAAAAAAAAACTATGGGCTTTTTTTTTTTTTTTTTTTTAAGCTACCAAATCAAAATATTAAAAATGTGAAAAATTAATTTATTTAAAAATACTATAATTTAGTGATTTTGAATTTTCTCAATTTAAAAAATATATTAGGTATAATGAGTAATGAAAACAAACTTTCCCATAGAACAACATGGGTTACAGCTGTTAGCAAGATGATATTGTTTATTCACTCTTCACCTAAAAGTTGACCAGAAACGTAACAAATCTAACTTCATTTTATTCAAGAAAAATTTGATTTATAAATTATACATTATTTATATAGTGTATATTTTTTTAATTCTGTTTTCACATTTGGATAATTCACAATCATTATAATGTTTCTGTTTAAAAAATATAAATAAATAAAAATATTTTTTAATATTTTGTTTTAAAATTGTAAAGTGAAAAAAAGAATTTTTAAAAAACAAGAAGTAGCTAAACATTTATGAATTTTCTAAATATGAAAATAGAATTTTGAAATGTATACATTTGGTAATGAGTAATTTACAAAACAAATTTCTTCACAGAATAATAAAAATATGCTTAGACTGCTTAAGGAAAAAAAAAAGTAAGTGCAGCATGCAAGCTACAACATGTGCTGTAGCTTTCATGCCGTATAAAAATTATACTTCTTGAAACAATCCAGCCAACACAATTTTCCTCTTTTTGGAGGGGGAGGGGGAGGTGTGGGAGGCTGATAATAGATAACGTTTAATAATTTTGATCTAAAACAATACTTGTGTCTTTGCCATTTATTGCATTTATTTATGAGTTTTTTTATTTAATAAAGTCAAACCTCATTTATGTGAATTTCTTTTAGTATGAACTGTTTCCATAATCCCTGTCAAAATGAAGATTAGTTTAGTTATATAAAGTTAGTGACAGCATGAACAATTTTTTTATCTTCTTTGAGATTCATATTAATGAGCTGCACAATATATATTATATATCGTGTGTGTGTGTTGCTTTACTTTGTATTCAGTTTATCTGACAGATTAAAGATTAAAATAAAGAAAACATACTCTAAAATCTGAAAGCAAATTATTCTCAGATGCAGGCAAAGGATGAAATCAAGAAGTGGTTTACTCAACAAAAAACAAGCATTTATTTTTATTTATTAATTTTTTTACGGAGACAAAAAAATAACAAAGAAATATACAGCTTGTTTCATTTTTTGTAATTTAGTATAATACACTGTTAGACATGGCAACATTTTAATTTGTTCTGGTTTTGTTAGTACCTTCTTTCTTTTTTACCATGTTTTTATTAACTTCTATTCTTGTTTGTTTGTCTGATACAAATTTGCAATCTATTTTTAACTAACTTCCCTACTAGCTAGACATTTGAAACTTTCACAGTAGCTCAGAACACAGTGACAACACAATACTTCAAAGTCAGATTTTCGAATAGTTTTCTTTTAATTAATTAAAATATGAAAATAATAAGCTCCTAATCCTTATAAATAGCCATTAAAATATTAGCTATAATTGTTGCCAAAAAAAATTTACGGGTTCATTTTCTTTCGACAAAAAATAAATACATTTAAATGTGAACCTTAAAAAATTAGCCTTTTTTTTTCCATTATTATTATTAGTTCACTAAACTGAGTTCATGTGCTTAAATATTATTTTTTATTCTTGCATATTTTATTAATGATTCATCAGAAAATTTAAGAACATGGTACAGAAAGTTTCTTTTTATCTTATAATGATTACACCTCTCTTCCTAAAGGGTATATTACTTTTCTTATTTAATTGTAATTACATTTTGGAGAAAATTTCACTACATAGTGGTATGAAGAAATTGCAAGAATTTACAATGCTGCGAAATAAATTAAAATGTTGGCATGGCTGTGATAAACTTAGTTAGTGGTTAATCAATGCAAATTATTTTACAGATTGTACCTTGGCTTCATCGTGTACACTTTTGTGTACATATTTTTTAGTATCCTAGAACATATAAAAATTTATATTGTTTGTATTGCATTTTATATACAATGCAATTGTGTTTTAGAGCTAGGATTTTTTTTTATCTCATTTACCTTGGAAACCTCATGCCAATTCTGCAAATAAGTAGATTGTATATAAATAAATAAAATTTAAGTCTAATTTCTCACTATTATTTGGATTTAAAAAAAAAAAAAAAACCTCAATATTATCATCTTTATGAAATTGGTTATCATTAAATTAAAAATATTTGTAAATGACTGTAAAAGCAATACTTTAAAAACACCTTTAATTGTACAACCCTTTTCTTTATTACTGATGGAAAATGGAAGATGGGTCGTGTTCTTTGGCTGGATTGGAATGTGAAATTAAATTTAAAAAAAAAAAAAAGCAGGCCTGTTGCAGTAGTATAAATATGCATTATTTCTTATTCCTTTAAATGTTCAATTTCTTCATTTGAGTAGTTAAATATTCTTAAAATCCATATTGCTATAAAGTTTCATTATTCTTTATCAGTTATGAACCACTAAACCTTGAATTTTGCTTGTTTTACTCCATAAAGAAATAAACTCCTGACTTAATATACATTTTTCATCCATGTGACTCCAAATGTATCATCTTCTGAGTATTGTCTGTTTATTAAGGTTGTTTTCTGTTAAATCCTTTGTTAATTTGTATTTAATAGCCTGTTCCATTTTAAATTTCACTTCAATTAATTTCATGTACAATAGGGGGTCCCACAATGTGATTTGCTATTATAGCCACTGAACAAAATCGTACATTGGTGCTTAAGGGTGAAAAAGGTCTCCCCTGACGAATTTTTTTCACCTTTTTTGTGCATCTCCTACTTGAAAAAACCGCATTCTTATTGGTCTATGTTGTTTCAGTGATATTGTATCTGTTGCTTGGCTTTTACTATATGTATAACTCATTATTATATCTATATAGTATATTTATCTAAGGCTATTTTATATTACTGTTTATTTTTATTATTTTAAACCTAAAAAAGAAAATTATATCCTGTTTCAAATTAAACAAAACAATGTAAAAGTTTACATTAGTTTTGGTGACAGTTATATAAATATGAGTGGGGGGACACAGAAGGGTTGATCATACCCCAGGCATTATACTTGCTAGGGATAAATTAATATTACCCAATTTCATTCTCTGTATTTTGTACTCCAGAGGTAAAAGATACCATGTCATTTTGTCAAAAGTTAATACCACTATGTCTGATGTGCTACAATGAAATAAGTTGTCACGAATACAGAAAACTAACACAGTTTTACTTTTCACTGTTTTTTCTCCTTTATAATAACTTGACATTAGTGCTTAAATCCTCTATAAATAAAAAAATAAGTAAATAAATAAAATACATTTAAAGAACATACTTTTAACCCTTTTCACAAAATAGACATTGTGTCACCTCTGGGGTACAGGTTGCTGCTACAGGTTTGATAGATATTGCTACAGGTTTTTAGGGTTGGGGAGACATTAAAAAGGTATCACATCCCAGGTGCCAGTTATGCTCACTAGACCACTGTTTATTATCCATATAAGCATTAAGAATACACAATAGAAATAAAATACAAACCAATCAAATGCACTTATATTTTATTTACTTTCACATTAACATTTTTGTTCTAGTGCCAGTTCTAGTGTACAATTGTCTAAACTTCGTTATTTCGCCACACAGTATAATGTTTTTTTTACTGATAAAGAAAATACTTGGCCCCGGTCGTTTACTTTCTTCAGAATAGTCACCCTAAAAAGAAAATTAAGATCTTTAAATATTTTATATTTATTTATAACAAACTGAAATATGTAATATATATATATATTTAAATTTAATAACTATTTTGACTATTAAATGACTGTTTTCACTAATATCAACATGTAAACCTTAAATTTAATAAGATGATGCAACAAAAATACACATAAGAAAATAAAAATTTTAATTTATAAAGCACGAAAATTGTTACACCATTATAAGAATATTAAAAATAAATCTGTAGTGTATAAACATTGAATTCTCTAGAAAAGCTGAAAAATCTCAAGTCCCTGAATTCTAAAATTAAATTTATATATTAAAAAAATAATAATAATTTAGAATAAACATGGATAATAAGAGAATTTTCTTTTTATGGATCGAATATTTTTTAAAGGGAGCTAGACGATGATAAATTTAGACGATGATAAATTAGACCGATATTTTTAACTTATTGGGGCATCTAATGCTGCTTAATGTCAGAATTGACTCATTTATTACAGGGGTCGATCCAGGTTTTAATTTTTGGGTCCCTTTTTTGTGAAAAACAAAATATTTTTGTGAAATTTTTATTTATTTTTGTGAAATATAAAATATTTTTGTGAAAAAGTAAAATATTGTGTAAAATTTTTCGTTTTTACAATCACTTTATGTAATGTTTAATACCAAGTTAATAGTTTCGTTGAGCCAAATTAAGGCATTAATTAAAAATAATACTGAAAACATTTAATAAAAGGATCATTTTTATAAAAAAAATCTTGTGAAGGGACTCATTTTGTGAATTTGAATTTTGTGAAGGGTCCCTTTTTATGAATTTGAATTTTGTGAAGGGTCCCTTTTTACTATGGGGAATTTTGTGAAGGGGCCGCAAAGGGGACCCAAATTTTGCCTGGATCGACCCCTGTATTAATTGACATAGGTTAACGTAATTAATATCTCCATGACTAATTAAAATTTTTAAATTCTGTTTTCAAGGGCCCCCTTGGGAAGACTCTTGGGCATCCATATGTCAATTTTTGTACTTCTATGTTCAATAAAGGCTGAACGTATAGAAAGACAGGCAGACAAACCTTTCCTTTTATTATTATATATTAAATATTTATTCAAACTATAAAATTCAATGCATAAAGATGAATTTTTTCATTGTAAAAACACATGCTAAATTGTGACAAGAGATTATAATAGTCGCTAGAGTAAATACTTCATCATTCAAAGCAAATATATAATAAAAACAGTAAATATATAATACAGTCGAACCGCGTTAATGTGAATTACT